>VZRH01002147.1:337293-386113 GCA_013397555.1 Urocynchramus pylzowi
GATGAGTGCTGTGATTTTACGTGCTGCTGTGGTAGATGCTTAGAGGTCTCTTCTTCCGAGCCTGCAGTGGGAGACCCAGAGAAAGTGGCCTTAAGCTGAGGCAGGGGAGATTCACGTCAGATATTAGAAAAAAATACTTCACTGTTAGGGTGGTCAGGCACTGGAATAGGCTGCTCAGGGAGGTGGTGGAATCAGCATCCCTGGAGGCATCTGGATCTGAAGTGGTTTAAAGGTTACAGTGGTAGTGCTACATTGTTGGACTGGGTGATCCCAAAGGTCTCTTCCACCCTTGATGATTCTATGGTTCCCTAAGGATTTCCCATCTCTTTTTTGCTTGTAGCTGTGTTACCTGCAGTTAGCCACACCTTAGCATTTGGGTGGGCTGCTCAGTGCTCCCGAATGCCCTTTTCAGGTCTACATCCTAAGCAGAGTGCTGCAGCCTGGGGCTGGCTTGCAGTGGAAACTTCCAGCCCTGAAGTCTGGCTGTGGACACTCCTCCAGAGGCAGGACACCCTGTCCCTGTTGACAGTAAACACTGCCCTCAGCTAAAAAAACTGCTTTCAGCTGGGTTGGAGATGATGTGTGGTGTTAAAGGCCGTGGGGATCCAGTCTGCACTGGCCTGGGTAGTTTCTTGCTGGTGATGAGCAGCTTGGGCAAGTTCCCTTTGCCCTCTGCATCACAAGTACTTGTGTCTCACTTTCTCATTCAGTAAACATAGTCTCTTGGCAAGGAAGCATCACAATGAAAGTAAAATTGGTAGGGTGCCTTTCTGCAGAAGGAGAATTGTAATCTTATATTGTATTCCTTTTATCTGTAAAGCTCAGGGAGGGGGGAAATTTTTTCCTGCCTCTATTATGAAGATAATAAAAATAAAGCTGACATTAGGGTGGTCTTGCTCAGCCAGAATGGACCTGAACTTCAAAGGTTAGTTGAGGCTCTGGGGGTGTATTAACCATGTAATACTGATAGCATTTCACACCTGCAGCATTCCTGTCAGTGCCCTACACTCCTAAGCCCAGGATGATCCTGTTAACTGGACAGTGCTGGTGGCTGACAGTCCTGCATGTGGATCAGTCTGGCATGAATTTGCCAGCTGGTCTTCCTAACTCCTTGCCCCCACACTTCCAATGGTTGTCACTCTGAAAATCATCTCTGATTGAGACATTTTTCCCCCACTGTCAGACTTGCTTTGTTATTCTGTCAAAAGTATTTAATATATTGTTCCATCTGGTCACTTCTGAAGCCCAGCTAACATCTAGGACTTCCCTTGGAAAGGATAATCACACTGCTCCTGACAGGAAAACACCTTCTTCCTTTCTATAGGAAATACTGCTTTAAAATAAGTCTCTCATTTCAAAATACATTTTTGCCACTGTTATTAAAACTAATCCTATTTATAGATGTGAAAATCTCGCTTTGGATCTCTTTTCATTACTATGAAAAGCAAAAGGGGATTTCAGTACAGCAGCTTTTGAAGGAAATAACACTGTTCAGTCTTATCAGTCTAGGAGAAGTGGATTCCATATTAGCTTGCTTCCATCTCATTTCTTTTCTTTGCACAGAGGATGTTTCCTGAGCACCCAGAACTGTTAAAAGTGCTTTTCCAAAATTCAGAAACCAGACTACACTGGAGGAAGTGACTCAGTAACATAAAGGCTGCTGCTGCTGAGTTCTCCATCTTCTTCAGCAATAGGCTATTCAGCAAAATAATATCCTTATTTGAAATGCCTTTCTGAAATGCAGGGCAGGAAGCTGGTGCTGTTGGTAGACAAGAGCTTGAGAGTCTTTGCAGACATGAATTCAAAGAAAACCTGCTGATTTGATTTTGAGGATGTAGATGTTACTGTTCACTTCTTCCACTGTGCTAACACGTGTTTAAAACCTTCCACTTTTCTCTTAACTTCTGTTTTTTCATCTCTCTGGGCTTAATGCTGCACATTGGCTCAGTTTTCACCTTGGCACCTTTCTGATCTCTTTAAAACATTTAATTTTAACACGAGATTCTATAAATAGAGTCTTCTGTGTGAGTTTATTCAGACTGGATTTTCTGCAAAATGTGTCTCATCACTAAGCACAAACAAAAAGTCAGTAGGATTTTGTGGTCTGCTCCATCTGGCTGTGGAAGTGTCTGTACCTCATGCAGTTGCAGTTTGGTTGGGAATGAGTCCTTCCAGTCTGCCCCAAATGGGAACCTGAGCTGAGATCTGGTCACAGAAGTGCATGTGATGGATGGATAGAGCTTGGTCTGATTGCTCTCCTGGTGTTTAAGCTGCTGGACCTGGGCTTTGTAGTGCTTTAGAAATGTTTTTCAAGTAGAACTTGTTGGTTCACGTGGGGCTCTGAGGCAGCATGTGACATTCTTGATGTGGTCTGGGTCACAGAGCGTTGCTGCTGCTGTCTCCTTCCCCAGCCCCTCCAAACTGACCTTATAGGTTTTTACAGAATTTATTACAGTTTCCCAAGAGAAGTGTCTCTGGTGATCAAAGGAACTTGTGGCTGTACAGGTCTGACCAGAGTGGTCAGTGGCACTTTGCTTTGCTTCACCTGAGGAAGGCCCAGGTTCATTCAGATGCCATCTTTGTTAACCTTTTATGACATTTCCATGTAAATGTCATAACAAACAGACTCATTTTGCTGTGTGAGGATTTTTGAAGTCCGGGAGGTTTATTTAATAATTCCAGGGGTGAAAAAGTTGGTCTCATTAATGAAGAGCAAAAATACCCAGCCTGGCATTTATACAAATTTACTTTGGGGTTGGTTGGTTTGTTTTGGGTTTTTTTCATGGTTGCATTCCTGAAGTGCATTCTTCTAATGGCAGCTAGTGAAACAGCATCATATAGAATTATTGGGGAAAACAGTTGTCTTGTAATATATGTCAAGATGAACTGACTCTTCTGTGTGTTTGCTCAATTACATTTCCTTGCAAAACAATATTATATGAAATAGTAAATGGAGATGGAGGCTCTACAGATGAGTAGATATATATACACCTACTTTGTGTGGTCAATGTCCCTTCCTACAGAAAATATTTTCTTCTTTCTCTCTTGTTGCAGATCAAGCACATGATGGCTTTCATCGAGCAGGAAGCCAATGAAAAGGCTGAAGAAATAGATGCGAAGGTAAAAATGGAAATTCACTGTCAGTAAGTGCAAAAGGAAAACTGCATCCCACATCCTGCTTTGAAAGTTGCAGTCAGAGAGAACTAGAAACTTTTGTATGCTACAGCTGATTTCTGTTCAGTTATTTCATAGCAAAAAGTGTTGTGGCAAACAGAGGTAGCTTAGCTTTTGACAAATGAAAATGACTCAGAGCTGGTTTTGGTCAATGTTTAGGTGATTCTTGAATATACATACATTCATGTCAAAGTTCACCCCTCTTTTTGAGCAATCAGGAGAGCTGAGAGGTAATGTGACTCAGTTGGATTGAGCAGAACACCTTCCCCCACTAAATTAGTATTTAAGGCAGGAGCTGAATTACTTGCTGAATGCTTCACTTAGGTTAAGCCACAAGAGACTGGGTTTAATATTAACCTGGTGTTAGAGTATAGATGTTTACTGAAGAGGGATTAATGGTGCCTTTCAGCCCCAACAATCTGCATTGTGCCCCTAGTGAAATGCCTTGTTGGTATTGGACTCTTCATACTTGTTGCTGATAATATTTAATCTTCCCTAAATATTTAGATTTACACAAATATTTAATCAGTACTAAAGTATGTATTCCTGAAGATCTGCAAACAGAATTCACAAGTTGAGATTGGATTCTCAGATATAAGTAGGAGAATTATCCACATGTTTTTACATTCTGTCTGGTGAGGCTTTACAAAAAAAGTAAGAGCTGTGCTGTCACCCTCCTTGTGTAAGAATTACTTAAAGAGGTGAAGGGTTTTTATGTGGAACCATAAATTGTATCATCCTGTCCTGTCTGTGAATGTGCTCTGTTACATTTTGGTTCTGTTTTTTTCAGCCCAAGGAATCAATTTCCACTTCAGTTATTTAATTTTTACTGTAGGCAGAAGAAGAATTCAACATTGAGAAGGGTCGCCTTGTTCAGACACAGAGGCTGAAAATCATGGAGTATTATGAAAAGAAGGAGAAGCAAATTGAACAGCAAAAGAAAATGTAAGTTGCTTGGGCTAGACAGCTGACTTCAGAGCCTGAGCTTGCATTTGGTTGTTAATTTTATACAAAATTCTTCTGCCCTTGCAAGCACTCAAATTGTAGACAGCATATTTAGTTCTCATTATGAGTTTCTGTTTTTTGCTGGGGAGAAAGGATCAAAGCTGAGCTACAATGGTATAACAGTGTGATGAAAGAATCCTTCATATTTCTTTATGTAGTTACTGTCTAGAACTCTACCCTGGTCTGTTACCCTGGGACAAATGATCATGTCAGGTTTAGTTTGGCTGGGTCTTCACCAAGAAAGGGGTTCTGCAGTTTAACCTTTTGTGCAAGTCCAGAAACAGATTCAGGCAGGTGAACAGATCTTGTTTTTAAGTGTTGCAGAATTGTGGTCTTTAAATGCAAAGCATGCAGTTAAATTTAACAGTTGTTCTGCCAAAGGCTGATGGATTGATTCAACTTTATCATGCAACTTGCAGTCAGATGTCCAACCTGATGAACCAAGCAAGGCTGAAGGTCCTCAAGGCAAGGGATGACCTTATTGCAGTGAGTATCTCTGGAGTAAACACACATTCTCTGTTTCTACCATATGTTAGGAAATGGAACTGTTCTCTACAGAAAGTTTGAATTTTGATTGAGTGATGGTTTCTTCAACATACAAAAATGGCTTTCCAAGCTGCTCTGAGAAGGCCTTGAGGATTTAGTCCAGCTTTGCTGTCTCATTGTTTTCACAGTTTCCATTACCTGCTATTCTAGGGCAATCCATTGGTCTGCCAGGAACATTGCAGGCAGTGTTGTATCTGTCATTTGCACATGTCATTTGTAGCTTGTTTCTTTAAAGAGCAGCAACTCTCTCTTGCACAGTTGGTAGAACTTTGAAATTCTGTTTGCCTGAAGCAACATTTATGTGAAAAACCCAGCATGGCATAAGCAAGGAGGCTTAAAACACCACTAACTGGGATTTTTTGTGTCCTTCAATGGCCCATAGTCCATGAAAAGTTTTGCTTCTTGTTCTGGTGACCATGGTGTGTATTGACACAGAGGGTGAGTAATCATTCATCAGAGCAGGCTGTGTTCAGGCTTGTTTGGGTTTCTGTGTTTATCTCTCACCATGGGCAGTGTCCCCATTGTGCTCACTGGGCAATGAGCAGGTTTGCTGTGCTTTCCCACCTCAGAGACAGTTTGGGTGTTCCATGTTCTGCTAGATGGGGCTGTTGAGCTGTTGGAAAAGCTTGAGAGGCCCTTGGAAGTCAAAAATAAAAGATGGGATAAATGTTCAGGTTGATGCTACCATGAAAAAGAAGAGTTGGCAGAAGACAATCACCAGTTTATTGACTCTCTAAAATGAGTTTCAGACTTTAGATTGTGTTCCCAGAGAGTAGGAAGGTGGATTGCTCAAGGGCTAACTCTGTTGTGGTAGTCTCTGCTGGGTAATCTCTTCCTCATTTATCTGCTGACTCAACCTCATGCTTCTGAGTAATTCTAAATGGTCTTCCTCATTTTAAGACATTTAAAGTCACATGCTGCTCACTCTTTCTTTCCTTATCAGATCTTTGGCTTCTTTCATGAGAGATGAGCAGTTCCAGAAATCCAGAAAGTGTTCCTCTAGGGAGGACAGAATAACTAGGTTTGACCATGACAGTAAATTGTGATTGTTTTATATCTTCATACTGATTGTGTTACTGTGCACTCTTTTTCTAAACACCATGAGGTAGGACAGGAGAGAGTTTCTCTATCTGAAGCATTTCTGATAGTTCAGTTTTAGGAGCTTTGAGTTGACTCTTTAAAAATTTCTTTAAAATTCAGCCCCATCCAATACTGATTTGCTGAGTAAAGGTAATCAAGAGAGCTACTTCAAATTAAAAATAAGCTCTCTCTTTTAAATTTTGATTTGCATTTACTTAAAATTAAAGAATACCTAACCTGAATATTATTTGATGGAAAAATAGATTGGATTTCTTTGCTCAACCATAAAGCTGAAAAATTTTATTTGGAAAACTGTATTATTTTACATCAAGCAATTATTTACTGCTTATTTAGTTTATCTAAGTTAACATTTTAAGTACCATCCTTTTCCTCCTGAGCTCTCCCTTTTTCACACAAGAGGAATTATTGTCAGGTTCTAATGAGGTCAGCCCAGGGCAGGAAGAAGGGAAGTGTTGGGCAGGGATAGTGTGCCATGCACAGAGATGGAGGTCTAGCTTGGATGAACACCAGCTGGAGTGTACATTTACGTGTTGGCAGGGTGTGAGAGCTATAATAGAAGTACAGAAAGTTGGTAGGCATGAAACCAAATGCCAAACAGATGGGCTCTGCTGATCTGATTTCTTCTGAATGTAGGATTTGCTGAATGAGGCCAAGCAGAGACTTGCCAAGGTGGTGAAGGATACTGCCAGGTACCAGACACTGCTGGATGGACTAGTTCTACAGGTAAATATTTAAACTGTAAGAAATGGATCATTGCTGCCCTAGCCCCCTAGGTTTCTTTTGTCAGAAATAGCCCTCTGAAAGTTACAGTTGTATTGGAGTCTGGATCAAATGCTGATCTGGGTGATCCTTGAGTTTTAAACATCACCTCAATATTTTTGAGTCTTGGATTCTGAACAGACAAGGTGGTGGCTTATTTTGAGGTGTAGAACCTGGGATACCAGCAGCAGGTCCATTGTAAGATTAATTGCAGATGTGCACACACTCATTTTAGGGTGCACACATTAAGTTCCTGTAGTGATGAGTTGGATCAGATGCACCTTTGTCAGAGGCTGTTTCTCCAAGCCCACAAGTCAGTCGATACCATCTGCTTTGAAAACCTTTTGGGCATTTGAGGCTTAATAAGCTTTGACAAATTTGCTGTAGTATTGAATGAGCCTGTGACAGAAACAGGCACAGAAAGCAGAAACCAGAGCTTTGCTTGCCTAGAAGAACATCCTCAAACCCCAGAAATGAACACCTGAAGGTCCAGTCAGCCGTGGCCAGAGCAGTCCTGCGAGCTCTGGTGCCTCCTTCTGGCACAGGCTGCTCCTGTTGCTGTGAACTCCCAGGAGCCATCCACGAGCTCTCCTGTCACACTTGGATGGCAGAGTTTTCTCAGTAGTGTCTCCTACCAGCTTGTGCCTCCAACTGGGTGTTGTTTCTTTCTCACACTCTGGTCTGGTGTTGCTGCACATCAAAAAAAATCTTTCTTGTTCTTGCAAGTTGGCCACACTTCTTTTGGCTTTTGTTATGTTAAATCCAGTGAGGGATCTGTGCTCACAGCTGGACCAGATGATCATTGTAGGTCCTTTCAAACTGGAACTGAACTTATTTTATTCTGTTCTAGCCTCAGGTATTACCACAGAAACTGCAAGGCAGGAATTATTAGAACAGACATCTGAGACTGCTGCATGTCTTCAAGGCCTTGGTTGCATGCTCTGTCTACTTAGACAGCAGTGATACTTATATCTGCAAGGATCCTTATGTGTAACTGGCCAACACAGTCCTGAGATTCCATATGTTTAGTTGCACTTGAGTCCCAAAAACATCATCCATCTTTGGGCCCTTCCCCAAATATTGGTGCTGTCCTCTCAGAATGTCTGCGTGAGGTGAACTTGTGAGCAAAGATCTAAACAAATGAGGCTGATGTTGTTGGGGCTTGGGTTTCAAATTGATCAGCTTCTTTCCTTTCTTGGAGTTAAATAATTCTGGCAAAGAAAACATTGACATCCTGAAACTGAAATGTTTATAATGGTTATTCCTTGCAGGGATTCTACCAGCTGCTTGAGCCCAGATTAGTTGTTCGGTGCAGGAAGCAGGATCTCCCCATGGTTAAGGTAAGACACCTGGAATATTTTGACTGTGCCCTGCTCACAGAGGCTGAGACCTGGCTGCATGTATTTGCTGCTCAGATCCCCCTCTCAGTGTGATATGAAAACAAGCTTTGCTTATTGCATTTCTGTTGCAGCTACGGGGTGCTTCCAAAGTTGGGGGTCATTTCCCTCCTTGGAAACTTTAGACATGGCTGCAGTATTAAGAATAATAACTGGGTTTGGCTGAAGAGCCAAACTGAATGCATTTCCTTAATTAAAAAAAAAAAAAAAAAAAAAAAAAAGGCCTCAATCCCTTCATTTTATTAGCACAAGTGATTGAATGATCAAACCTGAGTGCTGCAGTAGCATTTGTCAGTGCTAACTGGAGGTTTATCTTGTGTCCTAGACTGCTGTACAGAAGAGCATTCCCATCTACAAAAATGCCATAAAAAGGGATGTGGATGTTCATATTGACCAAGACAGCTTCCTGCCAGAAGATATGTAAGGAAAATGGGATTGTTTTGTACAGGACACTAACTTAATGGAACTTTTCAAGCCACAGCTCACATTAGTGTCAGAAAATTAAGTATGGAATGTCCTCAAAGTGGCTGCTCCTGTTCTTGTGGAACTGGCACTTCTTTGAGTTTATCAGACACACACACATGCTGCAGTTTTCTCCAGACAAGCACTGTCTCCACCAGAAATGTGAGGAAAAGTTTTGTGCAGTCTCCAGCTTGATTCAGAGTAGTGGAGCAGGGAATAACTGTGCATAGGAACTGAACCACTGCTCTTTTAAGAAGAGAGAATATGGATGTAGCCATGCTTTCTGTCTCAAGATGGAGCAAACTGTGTCTTGAAGTGCTGCAGGATAATCCCTTGATGGGGTTTATGTCTGTTCTGTCTGCAAGGCTCTGTTTCCATGTGGTATCATGGAGGTACCATAGACAAAGCTGTATATTCTGCCATCTTTATGTATGGGCCAGCAAACAGCACTTCTAGCCCTTTTCCTCACTTTCCAAAATGTGACACCTGTCTTAATAACACAGAGTCAGAAGCTGTTTGGAAGGGACAAATTGCAAAGCTCCTCTTCCATTTAAAACATGCTGATGAGGGTCCTTGCACGTAGATGTGGTCTCTGATAACTCCAAAGATGCTTTGTGCTGCTGCTTCACTGGATCCCTTTGTGCTGATTCCTATTAAGATGTGATCAAAAAGGTTGTTTTTTAAAAAAAGAGAAATGTTAGCCATGTACCTGACTTGTCTATAAATGCTGATTTGGGATATGTTTGCCACATTCTGACCCTGGCCTCTGGATTTCACTGAATTATTTTTTTGTTGTCCATCTTTAGTGCTGGAGGTGTTGAAATCTACAACAGTGATGGTAAAATTAAAGTTTCCAATACCCTGGAAAGTCGGCTGGACCTTGTAGCCCAGCAGGTGAGTTTCTGCAACAGCCTAGGTAAATAAAATACAATTAGCTAGTTTGTTCTTGTAATGAAATCCTTGTGTTTCCAAAGTGTCACAATAGTGCATGGCATCAGATTTCCTTGGGAATGACAAGTAGGAAGTTATTTTTGCATGGAAAGAAGCAAATTACCCGTTGTTTGTGCAACAGAAAAACATGGCTTTCCCCAGAATGATTCCTTTTGAATTAAGCTGAAGTATATAAAACTCTATAAATTGTGATACTGAAAGCCTTGGTTATGACTGCACTGCAATCAAGATGCTGAAATGCTGAGGCTAACTTGAATTACTGAAGCTAGCTTGAGTACAAATTTTGGCTGAGACCTATTACAGCCAAGTGCAAAAACCCCTAGCTCTGGCATCTCTTTCTTATGCTGCAGCACAGGCAGTGCTTTCAGTCTGTGGAGTAGCAGGCAATGTGTGATCAGAGAAAGACTTCAGAAAGCTCAGATGAACCGACTTGTTAATTTTGAAGCCAGCCTAACTATCCCACAGTGCCTGCAGGAAGAACCTACAGCAGTTTTATTGCCCATCTCACATAACTGATGTGTTCTTTCTCTACAGATGATGCCAGAAATCAGAGTGGCTCTCTTTGGTGCTAATGCCAACAGGAAGTTTTTGGACTAAACCTCTATGAGAGAAGGTGGGATCTGTTCCACTGCCATACTGAAGGGGATGCAAAAGCATCTGCTAATTTAAAATCTTGAAATTTAACATTACTGTGTCATCCAGTATCTGTTCTTCAATCGAATAATTTTGCATACCTGCTGTGCTTAGCCTCTCTACTTGTGGTTAGAATGCATTGCTCAAAGGATGTGAAGACATACATATTCATCCAGAAGTGGCACTAGAGAATGGAGGCACTTGGGCTCTTGGCTTTCCTCACACTGTTGTGACTCTATAAGAGACAAGTGGTGCATTTAGGGTCACTCTCTTTGCTTTGGCCATGTCTCTCTCAAGTTACCTGATCTGTGAAGTAAATTACTATGCTGCTGCTGATGTCAAATCCCCTTTCAGTTATGGTCTTCAGTGTTCTAGAGGGCATGTATTCCTTCCCAAGGTTAATAGTTCAATTCATGTTACTTGGTCAGGCATTTCCTATTCTGTATATGTGATTAAAAAAAAAAAAAAAAAAGCCTGAGCCTGTAAAACTCTATTTATTAAAATAAAAATGTGTGTGTGTATGGAGTTCCTTGTCACTTCTCTCTGGGGCATTGGCAGCAACCTTTGAAAGTGGGATTGTTTGTGCAAGGACTTCTACCTGAGCTGTGTGTATGAGCTGTTCTGTGAAGGTGGAATTCAAGTGCAAGGAGTAGTGTCAAGCTATTTGCAGGAATAATGTTGGATTGCAGGCAAGGCTTTTGAATAGGACTCCAGGATTCTGGAGCATCATTCTCCCTGAAAAATGGGTCAGTAGTTCTGCTCCCTCTATCTTCTGTCACAGGAGTGAACTGTGCTGCTTAGATAAAACAAACACCATCCATTTCCCATCACAAGTTTGTTGCTTCTGTGCAGGAGATCCAAACTGTACCCTGACTCTTCCTAGTGCTCAATTCTGAGATTTCTTTCATGGAAAAGAGAAGCTGATGAATTACAACTTAAATATGTTTTGAAATCATCTTCTTTAAGTATTGCAGTGAATCAGGAATGGTAGGAATTTTACATTGTGCTATGAAGGGCATTTGCCAAGCTGCAACAACACTGGTTTTATGCAGTGGTTTTTTTTAACCTGAGGGTCTAATGTGTATGCCCTCATGTAAAGTAGACTCTAAATGCTAGATAAGCCTTTTACTGTCTCATTCCTCTCAAATGGAGATTGACTGCTAAGGAAATCCTGATTCCAAGCTTATTTAATCTGTTTCTGGAAGAAATGCTCTAAATTTGCTCTTAGGAAATAAGATTATTTAGCAAGGTTGGGTTTTTTGGTTTTACTGCTCTTTGCTGTTGCATTTAGGTGCCAGCTCTTGTTTTCCACATAGGTGGTTATGGTATTTATTTCTTCAGTGCTTTGCTTTTCAGCACATTTCTGTGCCTGGGCAATAAGTGTGCCTGGATTAAAGTCCCCCTCTTTCTGAATTTTGGATACCTGTTACAGCTGTTATCTTTGCAGCAGTTGCTGATCCAGCTTCCTGACTAAGCACTGGGCTCTGGATTTGTGACACAAGGTAGTGAAGGATAAGCCTTGGCATGTGCATGCTTAGCTGTGTTGTTTCCTGATTCAAAGAGTACTTTTTGAAGCAGAAGTGTTTTGGTCCTTTCTGATGGTTTCATCCAGCTCATCAGTAAACTATCTGCAGATGCTTGTCTGTGACAAAAGGAGACTGACTGTACAGGATCTGATGGTCTGTTTCTTTCATGAAGGTAGCAAGAACTTCACAAATCCAGGTCTTGCATACTTTTGAAAAGCAAAATAATAATTAGATAAGTGTTTGACTGTGATTCTCACACTGGAAGATGTTGGAGTTATTTACTTTTTACTTTTCTCTGTTAGTTTTGTATCTTCCTTCTCAGGAAAGAGAAAGAAACTTGTTACACTTGGATTCAAAAATTGGCTCCTCCAGAATGTGTTCAGTGTTAGTCAATGGCAGCAGTGATTCAAAGCAGGTCATTAAAAAGGGTCTGAGATTTATGTACCTCACAGCTGAAGTCCAGGACTAGGGGGTTTGTTCCCCCTATAGCTCCCCCCAAGCTGACAGGCATTATCTGGAACATCCTGGTCCTTTATTCCAGGTAAGTGGAACTGTTGCCAAGTTTTTTTAGAGATGCAGAGGAAAATATGATATCCCATCCAGGTGTACCTAGTGTAGTTAACAACCCTGCTATGTCTTCATCCAAACTTCCTTCAGTGTTTGTACACAGACTTTTGCAAGGCACATGTGAAACAAAAGCAGCACTTCAGAACAATTTCAGAGTTTTTCTTGGAGCATTGTTGCAGCACAGTTGTGTAAGTTGAACTGTATTGCTGAATGTAGCCTGATGACCTAGGGCAAATCAATGAGAATATTGATCTTTATTCATCTTTTTGTAAGCATGCATAATATTCCAGTTGGGCACAGTGAACAAGCCCTAAGCTAGATCAGCACATTAAGAAACTGGACAAATACAGGGAACAAAGGAGGCATTAAATGAGGAAAAAATTCTCTGTGAAGTTGTGATGGGAGAGGCAAGCACTGCAGATTAACAGTGAGGTGGTTCAGCCTAATGGAAAAGGAGTTAGGGAAGTGGATAATATTGCACTTGTTCTGCTGAGTTGGCAGTGGAAAATTTAAGAGCAGGCTTGACACTTAAGTAGTCACCAGAAGACTTGAAATGTTCCAGCACATCTGAATCAAAACCCTGTTTTAGAAGGTAGCTTTCACACCTAGGCATATTAACATTAATCAGAGAGATCAGGCTGTATGAATGATCCCTGAAAGTGCATGCAAGTGTCAAGAGAGAAAGAAAGCCTGGAAGAAAACACCCAGAAGCTGGCAGAAGGATGGCACCTTGCTTGTTGCATGCCCCTGTCCTGACCTGCTGATGTTAGCAAGCAGAATATGCATCTCCTGGAAAATAGGAAAGTGTAAGCTCATGCCTTATACAGCCAAATAACACAGAGCAGCCAGGCTGGGCCACCTCCTTTGCCTGGGCCTGAAATAGTTGGGGAGGTTAAAAGAAAATTACCCATTTCCAATGAAAGTGCAGTGAAGGAGGAACAGAAAAATTTGGAAATAAAAGTGAACCACCCCAGGGGAAAATTCAAAGCAAAAAATTTTCCTTAGTTAAGTGAACTCTGAGCTGTTACTCTGGGGAGCAAAGGCTTGATAGTGCAGTAAAGCAACTTGGCAAAAGGTGTTTAGCCCTAAGCAAGAGCCCAGACAGACTTCAGGGTGGTTTGGCTGGGTGTGCTGTTTGATACAGGCAGCTCAGAGAGGCAGGTGGGGGCCCCATCCTGCCTCTCAAACATGTTTGCAGGGAACAGGCCGTGACAAGAAGGCCCTTCCAGGGCTGGGACGTTCCTGCTGCTCTCAGCCAAAGTAGAGCTGGCTGGGAAAC
Source organism: Urocynchramus pylzowi (assembly GCA_013397555.1). NCBI lineage: Eukaryota > Metazoa > Chordata > Aves > Passeriformes > Fringillidae > Urocynchramus > Urocynchramus pylzowi. The sequence goes on from VZRH01002147.1 coordinate 350,694, forward strand.
CCCAAATCTGTCTTCCTAGGCATCTCATTCAGAGCATCCCATACTGTTTCTTTGGCTTTGCTTTACAGAAAGCAAGAGAAACATCTGTACAGGAGCATTCTCGGGTTAAAATCATACTGACAACGTGCCAAAAATGTCATTTCCCAGCCCTTGTTACATGCTGGAAATCAAAAGCTGTAGAAATCAAGGCTACCACGTTATTTTAGGTAGTTCAAGGCTGATCTGTTGCGAGAGACTGCAAAGAAACTATCAAGGGTGGTGCCCCCCCCCACCTCCCCCAGCATTTCTAGAGGCTGTTTTTCCCTCCTGTGTCCCAGAGGGCTTGCAGGAGATCAGCTCCTTTTCCCAGTCAGCCCCTGGCCCACGTGTGCCCTGCCTGAACACCAAGTAACTGCACAAACCCAGCCCAGTGCAAGCCTTGGGGCTGTTCAGCTCTCCTCTGTGGCTGCAGGGTCCCAAATGCAGAGGGAACACTTGACACGGGGCTGGAAGTGGACAGGAGAAGGGAACAGCTGGAAAACAGCACAAGTGAGGGAGACAGGGACACATTGAAGGGTTCCTGGAATTGAGGGGGCAGTTATCATCTTTTGCAAAACTTCTTCCATCCACACATGCACAGCCTCTACCTTGCTCTCTTGAGACCATTGCCTGCAGTGCCACTGTAACTCCTTTTCCCAGCAAAGGCCACTTTTACTCAGGTGGTTACAGACAAAACCCTTTTGGAACATCTTCTGGAGAAAGGCTGGTGCTTCTCCTCAGGGGGCTGCAGAAGGAGAGAGGAGCCTCACTTCCTGCAGCAATGTGCCAGAAGTTAATCCCAAAGCAGTGTTTGGGTGGTAGCACAAGAAAATTAATAATGTCTAAAAAATTAAATTGTGATTGTCTTCCCCACATGCACAAGAAATAAAGCAGTTCAAGCACAGACAGTTGTTCCATGCTTCTGCTCTCAGCTCCAAAGACTTTGAAGTGTTTGGCTATCATCACTAGCCAGGGCTGGGACACCAGGAAGGGGGAGGCTTCTTTCACCTGCTGCCTGGGTGACTTGCCAGGTGTCCTTGCCACCACTGGTGGGCTCTGTGGGATCAGACTGCTGAGTTGCTGGACTTCAGGAATGGGCTTATGAGGATTTTAACTCTGAAGACACCCACATGCCACCTCTGTGTGGCAGGAAGTGCTGCTGTTCTGGGTGCTCTTGAAGAGCATGAGCAGTTCATCACTCATGCTCTAAAATCCTGGCATTTGGAGTGTTAATCCCAGCACAACAATGGCTACAGCTGCAAAGCAAGCTGAAGGTGATAACCTATTAAAAACCTTTAAAAATGTTCCTTCTCCAGCTCTGTCAATGCAGCAGGACATTCCTCACTCTCCTCTACGTGACGTTGGCAGGCATGAGCTGTTTGCTTTCATCCAAGCTGAAGCATTTGCCTTTCAGTTTCACCAAGTGACCTCTTTGTGAAGTCATCTGGAGTTGTAAAGTAAATTGGATCAACCATCTGGCTTTTTTTTCTGTTCCCTATTTAATACATTGCTACCATATCTCCCTGCATCTGAATGGTTTTATTGCTCTGTGCTAACCATTTTTCATCCTGTGTTTCCCTTTCTCATGGGGCACCAGCTACATGTAGAGACTGGAAGGTCTCTGCCTGTGTTGTGCTAGGGGGAAAAAGAGGAGAGAGGCAAACCCTTGGAGCAAAACCTTGGAGATCACCAAAGCTTGGCTACTTTATCTCCATAAAGAGGTGTCCATGCTGCTGAATGGATTTCTGGCATTCAGGCTTCACCTTTTGCTTTGATTTCAATCTTTTGGCTGGTAATTTAGGCCAGCCCTTTTGCTTGTGCACCCATATTGCTAAAAGTAAAAAAATATACTAGGGGCATATGCCCCAAATAAATACATTGATTTATAAATTATATGCAGGTACTACTGTACTAATTATAAAGCCTACCAAAACTAGAAATTAAAAAAGGATTAGATAAATATTAAAGAAATACATCTTATTTATTAATAGTGCAAACTGTATTCTCCTCTTGCACCCCAACAGTGTTTTCTTCTGCATGCACCTCACTTGGGAGACCTCTGCTGTGTCAAAAAGGCTTTTCATGCTCTGAATAGTGAGTAGTAGTAACCCCTGTGCTAGAGGTGCTGTGTCACACCCAGTGCATGACTTCAGCAGAGGCTGAGAAGCTCCCCCAGGACTATGAGAGGGTGAGAAGGCTGCAGGAATTTGCAGGGGGCAAAGGCAGACGTCTCCAGGGGGTTTCCTGGTCACTGTGGGCAGCTGACACCCCTCAGCTCCTCCCAGCCATCGTGGGTAGGAGGTTCAGGGGTGCTGCAAAGCACCCCCTGGGTGACAGGTCCCTGTGCCTCCCACCCAAGAAGCCCCAAGTGCCAGAGGCAGGGAAGCGGGGCGGAAAACCCGTCAGGCGTTCCCGGCTCACCCCGTGCCGCTGGATGTGGTGAGTGGGAGCAAAGGGTGCCTTCCCCTGCTGGGAGTGCCAAAGAAGGAACTGGGGGGTTTGGAAAGCAAACAAAGGAAGGGGAGGAAAATATCTTGGAGAGAAGATAGAGAGCATTACGAGTCTCTTGGGAGGCGCAGGGGTGTGTGCGCACACGTGAGCGGGAGGACGCAGCGAGCAGCCACTTTGATCTCCCAGAACATCTGCTCCGTGGGCATCTGCCTGTGGGGCAGGCCCAGGGCCAGGCGTGCCTGGGAGAGGGGATGAGAGAGAGAGGGGGATGCACTCCCAAAGCCTGGTGCTGTTTCCCATGCTCCATGGCCCCTCTCCTTCAAAGCACCCCGGCAGCATCAGCCCTGCTGGAAGGGCAGGCGCTTGTGGCTCCAGCCCTGGCTCCTCGCCGTTCCCACACCTGCCAGTGCCCTGGGCAAGCACTGTGCTGCCTGGCTTTAGCCCCTCAAACCTCTCTGAGCCACGTGGAGCTGTGGCCATGGTGTGGAGGGGGGTCTGAGCTGCAGGGAGAGCAGCAGAGCAGGCCCTGGGCAAAGGAGAGCGGCCTTTGGGGCTTTAATTTCAGTGAGGCCTGAGAAGGGGTGCTCTGAGCCCAGACAACATGACATGCCCTCTGAGATGGGCATGGGACACAGGGTGACAAGGAGGGCTGTGTTTAGTGTTTTGGTGATGGCAGATGCTAAATGCCAACAGGCCTGGGGTCAAGACCCAGTGTACAAAGTCTCTGTACAATTGATCACGGTGTGGGGGGACATCACAGACATCAAACTCCAGTGCTGCTGACTGAAGTGCACACAGATAGAGAGAGGTGTGGGTTTGGTGTGAATCAGGCAGACAAAATACAGATGCAGAGGGAAGTGGTGTGGGCATTCAGGTACACAAGCTGTCAAGCATAGCAGCAATTGACGTGGGAGCTGAGGATCATTCCTACAGAGAGGTCTGGTTTGCCTTCTCCAGACTTTCTGGGGGACTCGTGTGCCTCCCAGTCCAAGGAGCTAACTCACACAGCCTAAGGTTCTCAGTTTGAGGTGTGAAAAGTTCTTTCCCTTCTCTTCTTCTTCCCAAGCTCAACAAATCCTTGTCAAACAAGGAAATAAGCAGGACATTTCTCCGTATCGTGCTCTGCTGTGCCTGGAAGTGAGCACACAGCTGCTTCCTAGGGAAAAATCTGCCCTGGTTGTTGTGTCAGTGACTGGGCTGGAAAGGAAGGTCTGGGTGTTACAAAGCCATGCTTGGTGTTACAAAAGGGACAGGTGAAACATTGCAACCTTCCCTACTGACCCCAAAACCTAGGTGCTCTCCAAGGGCCTCACCAGGGGGATAACTGACAGAGGAACTTCCCAAGGGAATCTGTGTGTTTCCCTAGGGAAGCAGAGATCAGAAGGAAGGGAGGCAGGGGCAGGCAGCCAAGGAAAGCAGAGCAGACTGGTATGCACAGGCTGCATTTCCTCGGGGGAGATTTGTTTCATATGCAAGTATGTCTTCAAAGGGGACACCAGGGTGCAGGGGAGCACCAGGGATGCTCCAGGGATGAGTTGCCCCCCTGGGAACTTGAGTGGAGAGGCAGGTGTCTGTGGGAGCCAGCCATTTCCCAGGGGGAGTTCTAGTTTGAAGCTGATTTTCCTAACAAAACACAGTCCTGTGGGATCTTCCAAAAACCCATGCAGCCTGGAAAAGCCAGGGACCAATAGGGGCTGGGATTTGGGAGGTTGTAAATCCACTGGCATCTCCCATTTTGCCCAAGCTCCTGCTGGAATTAGGTGCTGATGCAGCTGGCTGGTCTGGGCACAAGCTCTGCAGGACATCTTTCCCCACTCCACTGATGCAGTAAATTGTAATCCAGTATCCCTCTTGGGAAAGAAAATGAAAGCAAACTCTCAAATCTCTCTTGTGGCCCACACAGTGAAGTTTCCCTCACTGGATCCCACCTTGGGAAGTTTGAGGTTCCAGCTGAGCCAGCAGTGAGGCACCCCCCTGCCTCCTCACCAAACCTGAGGGGCAAAGCCGTGTCCTTGTGCCCCCTGGCCCTCGTAAAGGCTCCCCCTTCTCTGCTCAGCCTGTCCCCAGGCCAGGCCAGGCTCTGATGGATTGCAATCCTCCTCTGCCATGGTCAAAACAAAGGTCACGGCCCCAGGAAATTGCTAACAACTTTTGCCCACCGGCCCCGGAAGAAGGGGAGCCTTCGTGACAAGGGGGTGAACTTTTCATGATCCCTCCATCCTGGCAGTCTCTTTGGGAAAGGAATTTTTAAAAATGGCCATGAGGCTTTCCGGGAGCTGACAGAAGAGGAGGGGGCAGCCCTGAAACGCTGCCCCAGCCCATGGAAACCCTGGCCACTGCCCCTTCCCACCTCCTCCCTCTCCTCCAGCAAAACCTCTCTGCCTCTGCTGCTGGCCCTCAGGAATGGCCATCTGGGGGCTCTTGTTATGGTCCAGAACAAGTTTACTTTCATTTTAGCACTTGGGAGATGCCAATACTTGTTTTGTGAGTGTATAAACATCCAGACACCAGCACTGCACCTCAGACCAAGCTCATGGCTGGGAACAAGAGGTTCAGGTACAGTCTCACCAGGCAGGGGTGTGAACTGCCCCACCAGGCCAATGGCTTTGCTTTGCCCTCCTGTGCCTCTGATTTCTCCACCAAGCAAAAACTGCAGCTTTGTGGGCTGGAGGGGATACAGCAGGGTCTCACCCTTTGAGAGATCCCTGTCTGCTTGGAGAAATTGCATTTTACTTTTAACTTATAACTGCATTTATTGTCCTGAATACCTAAAAGTGAACATTTCTGCAATTAGAAATAATTTGTTTTAGCCTAAACCTGAGTCTTCCTGAGCTATCCCAAAAGTCCCAGTCTTGCCTTACTGTGAAGTAGTCTCTCCCATGCTCAAGTGTAGTGACTAATGAGAAAATTCAAGATGGGAACTTTACCTGCAAGATGCTTTATTTTTTACTGAAATACACAAAACCAATCAACACCCTCCCCCCCAAAAAACCCCCACCAAAACCCAAACCCAAAAACCCCAAAAACCCACTGATTATGCCACAGACATTCTGGTTCTTCCTTCACCATTAGGCATTTCCAAAATGCTGCATTTAGCTCCATTACAGCTGCATCATCCTCCAGCTGTAGCAAAGCCTGCCTGGAATCAGAGCTTTCCCCAGGGTCTGCCCCATCAAGGGGTGAGCAGCTGCTATTTATTTCCATCCAAACTGGGCAGTAAACTGGTCCCTGTTGAAACTGATTCATCAAATCCATCCCCAATTCAAGCCTACATGAACAAGTGAGTTGTTTTGAAATGGCTTTTTTTTGGGGGGGGAAAAAAAGCTGTGTTTGGGAAGCATCCCTGTTCTCAGGGAGAAGGAGGCTAGAGAGTTTAAAGCCTCAGCCTAAGAGCTCAGGAAAGCTCCCTTTGCACAAGGGGGTGGGAGTAGCTTTGCCAGCCCATGGAATAAAGGAAAGAGAAGAATCAAGAATTGTGGGTAGCAGTGGAAAGAAAGGTAGAAAAAAAAATAAAGGGACACTGGCTTGGTTTGACACTGCCTGTTAGACTCGTGATAGCATCTTGTCAAGATCAGGACAAGGCATTTCCTACAGCACAGATAAGCTTTGTCTTTGCCTGGGCTGCAGGGCAGCTCCAAAAGGAGCAGCTCTCCATCCGCCCCTTCCCCAGGACTGCTTCCAATTAGTGCCGACCCCACTCTGTGCCGGCTTAGCCCCAGGATTAAAAATCTCCCTGTGCCAATCCCCTCTGACCCAAACACTTCCTGGGACTGACAGGGTGACCAAATTCCTCCCCTTCCTAATTGGACAGCTTGCTCTTGTCTCCCCAAACTCTGGCTCCTGTGGAGGGGAGAGGGGAAGGGGGGATATGTGACTGAGAGCAGCCCTTCATCCTCCCAGGAACAAGGAGCCAAGGTCCTCAGAAACCTTTGCAGGAGCTGCAGCAAAGCTGGGAAAAGCCCTGCCAGGTTGGTTGAGTTCATCTGCCTGCCCTGGACAGCAGGAGCAGCTCTGGCACCCGCCTGGTGGGTTTGGGGTACTCAAGATGTCAGGCTGCAGCAGATCACATCTCAGGCTCCTCCAAAGGCCCAGGATGGGAAGCTGCCTACACGTGCTCCTATGAGCTTCTTTGGCCAGGAAAGATGCTGGCCCCAGCTTGGCCAGCGAGTTTGGAGTCCTGCACCATGGAAAAACGTTCCCTGGGCATCTCTTTGCAGAGGCAGCTCTGGTGCTGAGAGCCAGGCGAGCGTGCTGAGCTTGGGAGCAGCCCCAGCCCGAGAGAGGATCCCACAGGAGGGGCAGATGGAGCCCAGGGAGTGAGGATCCCACAGGAGGGGCAGATGGAGCCCAGGAGCAAGCAGGATATGCTGCAGGGCTGATCTGGCAGGAGATAGGAGTGTCAGGTACCAGCCCTGGAGGAAACAGAGGGAGATTTCACTGGATAGAGCCGAGGAGGAGAAGGAAAAGGCTTGCAGCATGCACCTGGGAACCTTTGTGCCCCCATCCTTCTGCTGTTCATCCCTGCACACCTCTGTTTGCTGGCATCAGCTTTTAAGGAAAATCACCTTAATTTTGTCCTGATGTAAAAGCTGCCAAATCAGCAGAACTGAGCAAGTTATTTATTCAGGGAGCAGCTGTGCAATGGCCAAGTGCAAGCTGCCTCCATGCACCTACAGCAGGCACCTCCCAGCATGAAACAGCATGGCCAGTGCCTGGCTGTGATGCTGATACCTGGTGAGAAAGAGCTAAGCTGTCTTTGAACACCTCCCTGTTGGGAGGGCTGCAACCCCTGCCCCATCTCACATGAGAGGTTGAATAAACAGCCAACAGCAAGTGCCCTTTTGGGCCCAATATTCATTTGGACCACCACACATGGGCTCCAAAGGCTTTCCATTCCTCTGACAGCCCCTGAGGGCCACCATTAACCAGCACAAAGGGGAGTCACAGAGGTTACATCAGCTCCTCCTTAGCAGCATCACTCCACGGGCTCCATTCAGGGCACTCACCACTTTGAAAGCAGAGAGGTTTCACGTGGGTGTGGGGGCACAGACTACCCGTGCCCCCAAAGCATGGTGTGTTTTGGGGAGAGAGGCAGGCTTCCCAGCACACCTGGGCTGCAGGAAAACCCACAGCCCACCAGGGACTTTGGGGGGAAAGCAGTGACACCAGCTCCTTTCCACAGCTGGGCTGCTCATAGGCAGACAGCTGTGCTCCTGAATGGGAAGTGATCCCGATTAGCTTTCCAGGTGTTCTCTTGTAAATGGATTACAGGTGGTACAACGGTGTCTGACTGCAGTCCAGGGCTTTGTCTCTCTGAAAAAAAGCCCTCTGTGTTATCCTCCCACCCCCATCGGCTTCCCCTTGCAAAGGAAGAGGGAGACCATCCAGGAGACAAGAAAACACACATACAGCAAGGGTGATTGCTATTTTAAGAACGTACTTTATACAAAATAACCAATTCATATGGAAATAAAATCTACAGACCTCCAAGGATCAAGATTTTTAAAAAGTTCTTTAAAAAAATTACCCAACACACAGTATTAAACTAACTATTGAGGTAACTGTCGCTCTCGGGGAACAAAGGTAATCAGCAGACCAAGACAAAATATACACAATATAAAAATAAATAGCATTCCCCTTTCCAGTATTGACCAGGAAAGTTCACACAACTTTGCAGCAGCAGGAGAGAGAAGAGGATCCCTGACACTGTGCTCTACAGGATGGGGAGGGAGGCGGGGGCTCCTGGGCTGCAGGTGATGGAGAGGTGCAGCCCCTGAGGCCCTGCTGGGGACAGAAGTGCTGGGACCAGCAGCTCCAGCATGAACTCCTTCTCGAGCTGGTAAACTGAGCCCATCCACTCCAGCCTTTCCCAAACAGCGTGGGCAGCTGTTCAGCCCAGTTTCCAGCTGAGCTGAGGACAAGCAAGCCCAGTCCTCGAGTGCTACATCCCAGCACACCCAGCAGAACATGCCAGTGCAGAGCCCCACTGCAGAAGTCAGATTTCCCCCACTGAGGGACACAGGCAGAGGCATTTTCACAGCTTGGTGTGGGAGGTTTCTGCAGCAGCCTCAGCTCACCCTCCTGTCACCCTGGGACAGCTGCAAGCCATTGACAAGGGCCAGGCTTTTGCCCCCATGGCCACTAGAGCCCTCCCTGCCCAAGAACAAAAAGCACAGCAACATAAGAACAGCCTCACCCAAAAAGAGAAAGGCCCCCGTTTTCTCCTTGTGCCCCCGACAGACAGATTACATTCTTTACAAACTTACAATAATACAAAAACAACCCCAATGTTACCCAACTTCAGAAAAATGAATGGATGGAGTGGCACAGGCTGCCCCACTCCCTCCCCAGCAATGCCAAGTGAAGCAGCAGTGGGTCACTCTCCTCCCCCAGAGGCATTAAACCAGTGGTCCACCCACCCCTCTTCCATGTGCTCTGCTCTGTGGATGGATGGATGGATGGACAAGGCTCGATTTTACCCAACTGCTCCCTTCCCTCTCTGCCTTCCCAAACACAGAAACAGCAACCAGCTCTCTCACAGCTCCCTAAATCAACCCACCAGTCTCTGGGAAAGCAGGAACATGGCATGATAAAATGTAGGGCCACAGAGAGCACCTTGCTTCCCACTGAGACTGTGCAGACCCCCCCAGTGTGTTCCATAGCCACCTTAGCCCTAGAACAGTACAGGAAGGTCAAAGTTGCACTGCTGCATGTTATTATTGCTCAGAAAAAGATCAGGCAGCAGTGCTCATTGATCCATCAAAGAGGAGAGACAAGAGTTTCCACAGTTGCACACAGTACATGCAGAGGCATTTTTAACCTAAACCCTCCTGGAGGTAGACATGCCAGGATCACGTGTGGGAGCCCTGCAGGGGGACCAGGAGCAAATCCTTGTGCTGGCAGAGGGACAGACACTGCTGTGCCTGGGTGGCAAACCCCAGGGGCCACAAGAGAACACTGGTGAGCCACTGAGGACACCCTAATTTCACGAGGAGGGTAAAGGTGCCCTCCCCACCTGCTGTCTGTGTGTGTGCAGAGCAGGCAGCTGGCAAGGCCAACCCTCTGCCCTTGTGCTCGTGTGGGCAGTGAGCTTTCATCTCTGCACTTGACAGCCACCTTCTGCAGCGAAGCCAGCAGAGGGAAAGAGGCTTGAAAGCTGGGATGCAAGGAGAGGGGAAGGGCTGGCATATGATACAAAAGGGAATCAGAGGACTCTCCAGACTCAGAGTTGAGGCCTGGGCTCCTGAAGCTGCCTGGCTGGCTTAGGAGGATTGCTCCCCTGCCGTGTTTCAGGGTTTGAGTGCAGGCCTCCTGCAGGCCTCCTACTCATTTGCTGCCCAAAGGAGTCCCCAGTGGCTCTCTGGTCCAACTTCATTCACAATGAGGGAATGGTGCTCACACAGAATCAGTTCTGCTTTTATTTAGAAGATATTCCACTTACTGCCCTTGTGCTAAGTGAGCCAAGTGTTTCCAAATAAAAGGGGCAAAGGACAGAGGGACTTGCTAGAGTTGGTGAAAATCCCAATTAAGCCTCAGTCCTAATTAATCCTTTGTCCTCTCTTTCCCTGGTGGACGTAGCTCTCTCCTGGACACACTGTTCACTTTGATATCCACGTTTCAAAAAGAGGAAGACCTTTGCCAAAAGAAATCTAGGCCATGGCTGCAAATGAAGGGAAAAAAAAGCCCTCAGTCAATGCAAGACCAGCAGTGTTAGATCTACAAAATGCTCCACGGTCTCTCAAAGCCTGCATGTCAGCCAAGGCAAGACAGTGGCCAAAAAGGGAAGGGCACAACACAGCTCGCTTCAAAAGGTGTGCTTGGATGTTACCATCTAGTTTCAAATCCATTAAACCCTGTCCTGAATTTCCCTGCCTAGGGGTGGGCTGAGCCTTGCCCTGGTCATCCCCAGGAGCTCCTGTTGGGAGACAGCTGGAAAAAATGGGGCCCTCCCCAGCTCTTTTTCAGAGTGGGAGGTGGGCAGAGTGAAAAGCAGAAGGAGCAGTGAAAAGCAGATGAACCAGTGCTGGTCACAAGAGCTCTCCTTGGCAGCGTGCTCACCCCCACCACGTTCAACAGGTACAGATGGGGAGAGGCTGTGAGGGCAACCTTTGAGGTGCTCCCTCCCTGCAATAAGCACAGGCTCCTAAAGCTCACAGGGGCTGCAGCTGCAGCCCTCCTTGCACAGCCTGCTCTCTCAGTCCTGGCCTTGCAGGAAGGACCTGGCACTCACACAACTGCTCTGCAACCACCAGCACCCGCCTTAAAGCACAACAGGAATTCTGCAAGAGCAAACTCCTCCATTCCTCCACTGTTGCAGCACAATAAAAAACTTTTTAAGGGGTTGCTCTGATTAAGTGCAGACCCAGTTGCATGGCTGCTCTGCAGCAAGGGGAACCAGGACCAACTACACCATCACAGGTTGCACTGCTGGTCTTCTCCAAGCCACCCTTTGGGATGACACTTCCCTGTCACTCACTTCAGCACTTTCTCTGAAATCCCACAGAGCATACAGCAACACAGTCTTTTCAGAAAAGGGAAGCAGAACGAAGCCATCAAGAACAAAGAAACCACCCTGGCTGAACAGAGAGATGAACAAAAGCCTGACAGGGATCAGTGGAGAAAATAAAGAAAGGTTGTTTTCTAATTATACTTTCATTTTAAATGGAGAAGTGTTGGGGTGAGAACCTGCAGGGGAGCTGCCTCAGTCAGCAGAATGAAAGACAGCCTCTGTGACTTGCTTTCAGATAAGACATCATAAAGCTGATAGCTCTCCAAGACCCTGAGAAACCACACTTACAAAAATACACACAGGCGATTTGCTTCGGCAAGTCTGCATGGGAAAGGCATTTGGCAGACAAGAAAGAATCAGAGGCTTCCAAGAAAAGTGTCTCCATGTACCTCAAAGTCACAAATCAAACTAGTTGGGCCTTGAAGCTTCAAATTTACTTTCCTCTTTTGTCCTCCTCATTGCAGGCTGGTGCCTTGGATTGCTGCTGAGTGGTTTGGTGGTATTCACACCACGGTATTTATAGACTGCAAATTTCTAAGTTTGCTAAAAGTCACAGTGAAGCCTCAGTGACTGCCCTTTCCAGCTGAATTGCCAGGGCCTGTATCACCTAAAATGCCCAAAGATCCAGAGTCTCAGGGGGATTTTATACAACAGCCTTTCCAAAGGCAACTTGACATCCAGGGAGCTTGGGAACACCACTTAGAAAGGAGGAAGTGGTGGGGGAGAGCAAGAGGCTAAAAAAGTAGAGTAGCACACAAAGCTCTTCTGAGAACATCGGAAATTTCTGTCGTGCTTGAGCATGGTCAACTTCATAATTGTTCTATGCATTATATAACCTCATTTAACACAAAATCTGTAATTATAGCAAAACACTTCCTCCAGATGAGAAAAGTAATAGCTACAGGAAATTCTGCAAAGTCGCTAGTTCAGGATGCTTTCTGAAAAAGGACCACCTGGTAATATACTATATATATACAATATATATATAGTATATTAAATAGTATAATATACAACAATGCTGGGGAGTGCACTGGAGTTTCTCTGTATTGTGTTCAGAATTTAAGATAGTGGCACAAGTATGGCACTCAAAAGCCATGTTATTTTAAAGTGCAGCTACACTTCTCCTACACTCCTACAGTCCAGTCCATGGCACAAAATACCACTCTGTACATAAACAGCTGTGATGCTACTCTTCTAAATCCCTCAAACCTATCTTCCATAATATCTACAAAGCAGCATGGTTTGGAAATCATAAACTTCACATTATCTGTTCCTCCTTACATTTGCACAGGTATTCCAGCCCAGCAATCCTCTCCCAGGGCTGTACCCTCTTAGGGGAGTCAGTTTTCAGTGATTTGCTCAGATTGTACCTAGCGGGATTAGGCTCTGATTTTGAGGGGATCCCTAGATACTGCAACAGGGAAAGAAAAAACCCCAACCATCACTTATGAACAAAGGATTTGAAAGTCTGGAAACTCCAGTCTGAGGCTCCAGCAGCATCTCTCCACCTCAGCGTGTCCTGTCCTCAGGAAAGCCCAGCCATAGCTCCCTCTATTCTTTATAAGTACTTTGCTAACAGAAACCATCTGTCCCCACAACAGCAGCTTGTTAGCCACTTTAATAAAAATTACTGACTACATCAAAAGCCATTTACCCAGAAAAACTCCCAGGAGGAGTCAGCTTCACTACTTGGTTTTGTCTTCCACACTTGCAAGTCAAACCTTTCTCCCAGATTTGCCTGATGTCAGGTGAGGGTATTCATCACTGTCCAACATTGCACTACCTTCTCCAGGCAGACCACAAGCAATTCTTGCTCTCCTTAGCTGTTTTCATTGAGGCTTGGTGCTCATCCAGATGCCATGACCACTAGAACCATGTTTTCAGTGCCAGTTCCAGCTGAAGTGAGCTTCAGCTTGCTTGGAGAGTTTTTATAGCATCTAAAGCCCTCCCGTTCCACAACGTTGACAATGGGCTGAATGAGAGGCCCATTCAAATATTCAGCTGGCTGTGATACAGAAGACAGCCTGAAGTATGGCAGGGCTTCTTTGCAGAATCTGCATTCACATTTCCAGAGTTTTCAATGCTTTGCTACAAGTTTTATTTTCCAGTTCCTCTGTTTTTAAATCTGTTATTTCAAATTATTTTTATATCTACAATGAAGTAAAGACTGCTTTTTAAGGAGAAGCAACTGTGTTTGTCCCAGATTTGTTGTCTTAAAGAGGAGTTATACTTGCACAATTTTTCATTAATATCTACTACTGCTTCTGTGGCTCTGTTCAGTGAAGGATCTAGGCCTGCCTTTTGGAGCAGATGGGGCACCTCTGAAAACCACTGCCAGCTGATGAGCCAGATTTGGGACAAATTTGTAAGAGACATATCACAATGTTCTTGGCTGGGGAAAGCAGTTACCAATTTCTCAGTCAAAGGTCAACCTTCAGGATTATCTCTTCCAGTTTAGAACAATCCACCAGTCACAATTGCTCTCTGACAAATGAATACAAATGAAAAAAACCACACCAAAACCCCCACTTTCTCTTTCCTAGTGTAATGGCATCTGTAGACAGATACTGGAAGTCATTCACAGAACATGGACAGATGTCCCAGGCAACTGCCTGGCCTAAGCAGCCAGCAGCTACAGCTCACAGGCTGGCTGCAGCAGTGGGTAAGAACTGCATCTGGAAGCACACTTGTGCAATCACACGAGGAATTTTACCTCCTGTTAGGCTTGGAAAATGGCCCTACACAGCTCAGAGGCAGGTACTGTAAAAGTACTGTAGCAACAGAGAAGTGAGGCTCATTGGGCACTAACATGGCAGTCCTTCCTTTTCCCAACTATTTCAGGAAAGACTATTTCTCATCTTTTAGGATTTTTGTTCTTCCAAAAGCTTAGGACAGAAGGAGCAACAGCTCAGTCAGATGCTCCCTGCTATTTACTTGAACAGCTCTGCCAGCTTGTGGTAGATCTACACAGCAGGACAGAGGCAGCACAGCCATGCACCCTGGTGCAATCCAGCTAAAGATATGGGTGACAGCACCATCCAAAATAAGAAAGCAGACAGAAAAATTCTCCAGCAACTGGAGACAGTATCCCTCCTCTAGCTGGTAGCACAGACTCAGGGCATGCTGCTCTGTCCTTCTCCTGCTGCCATATTCTGTCCCACTCCTTGGCAGATCCTCTTTTTAACCACTGTCCTCTCCCAGTGCAACCAGCAGCCTGCTCACAAGAGCAATGCTCCCAGAAGCTCCTGCTGCCCAGCCTCCTAACTTAACAACTCCCCTGTTTTACTCCAGCTTCCCCAAGAATAACCAACTGCTGGTTAGCTTCAAGATGTGAACAAATGCAGATGAAATTCCTATGGGTCTCACTTGAACAAGCAGTGGCTGTCCAAGCCCTGGCACAGAGGTTTTTCCCAGTGCAGTACTGCCACTGTACTCAGGGAAGCTGCCACTGGCCCTGTCAGACCTGCTGCTTGACAACAAAGTTAAACCAACTCAACTCGAGCATGCAGCCCTTTTGTCCCTCAGCTTCTGAGCCAAGACCTGACACCTAACTCTGAATGAGTGCTTGAGTGCTTCCCAATTCACCTGCAACTTGCCAAATCCAACAAATGGCTCACACTGCAGTAATCCTGCCATTCCCCCAGGGCAGCCTCTTGCTCTTCCTCCTCAGCAAGAGTGCTCAGGAAGCCTGTGGCACTTTCTGCTTCACTGCTGCTAAGAAGTGAATTTAGCCCAGGGTCAGAGAAAAAAAGAGGTGGGGACTCAGCTCTGCTTCTCAGGCAGCAGGGCAGCACAGATTTGCACAAAATTTGTTCTACTGGATAGGTGCTGCTCCACCTGCAGCTGCACTGGTTTCACCAAAGTAAGTTTTAAGATGACCAGTTATGCCATTTTCTGTTTCCTAGAGCACGCATTTCTTCTATCAGAAAGGGAGGGAGAAGGGTACTATACTAGCAGAAGGGACAATGCCATGGGTGTCCTGGCCCTGGTTTCAATTCCTGGTCCTGGTTTCCTTGTTCCCCCATGATGACAGGAGCTGGAAGTGCACTCAGGCCCTGGATCCAGAGGAGTAGAGGGGGGGGTGAGAGGGGAAGGAGGAAGAAGGCAAGAGAAGGAGGAGGACATGTTATGCTCCTGAGCAATTCCCACTATTAAGTCAACCAGCCACGGGGTCATGTCTTGGTTGCAGAGGACAGGAAGGAGGACAGCAAGTCATCCATCACACATTTCCTCACCTCTCCCCACTCCCCCCAAACCCTCACCCTATCCTGAAAGATTTCAGTGTGATATGATTGTAAACAGTTAACAATTCCTCCAGTGCTAAGCCCACTACAAGCTGGGCCCACCCCCTCCCCCATTATGTACAATACATTCACCAACAACAGAAATTTATTCAGAAAGGCAACAGGTTAAATTCTGTAAACTGGATCCAGCTCCAAAACACACACGTTAATACTACAAGTAAAATTCCATCATNACCCCCACCCCCACCCTCCCCACCCGGAAAATCCCTCAAACCCTGAACGAGACGCAGTCTCCGCTCACGGAAAGCCACAGGTTTGGGTGCCCTGCCAGCTGCTGGCTGCCTGGGGCCCAGCACCACTGCGGCTTCCAGCACAAAATCGGGCACGGCTCCGTGTTCCACAGGCCCGGGAAGCTCCGTGCTGCTCGGGCGAGGGGAGGGTGGGAGCAGGGCCTGCCCCTCCTCTCCGTTGTCCAAATCAAGAGTGGCTTTCGTCTTCATGAAGTCTGTCCTTTCTTGGACTAGCTCTGGAAGAGGAAGAACAAGAGTGGGAGGCTTTAACTGGCAGCTTTAGAAAGGAACAATCTCGTGATTGCATGCAACCGGTTCAAAGGTAACACTAGCGATCTGCCCAAGTTCATAGCTCCTGTCCAGCTCTTCCCACCCTCATCAAACACCTCAATCCTTTAACCATTGGGAGCAGAAAGACTTGCATTTCAGCTCTGCTCTCTCCAGCAGCCCTTACTTGATCCAGAGGCAAGGCTGATGGTTTTTGTGATGTCAGATCTTCCCGGGACATGGTTGCTGCAGGCATCTTCGGGAAAGGAACTTGAGCCTGATGCATTTGCATTCTGGAGTCAGGTTGAATGGAGAGAGTTTTAGCACATGAATGTCAGGAGCAAATCCCCACTCCTGGTTAAAACTACTTCACTGAAGGCATACATACAACATTAGCATACAAGCATTTGTCTTGTATATTCTGTCTGGCTTCCCCCCAAAACACAGCCCTCAACCCATGCCATTCCCCCCATGACTTAGCTTTAAGCCAAGTTCCCTGAATACTAGAAGAAGGAAGGACTTGATGCAGTGATGAGGACAAAACAGTAATACAGTAATTGAAGCACATTCATAAAAACTGAACAGGGAATTGTTGGAGTAGCAATTGGGACTAAATGTGATACCCAATCTCAGTGAGAAGTAACTTTCTGTGATGGATGGAAATTCGACACAGAGAGAAGAGGCAAAGAAAGAGGAAGCAAAAAGAGGGCAACATTAAAGATGTGCATAACAAGAGGCAAACTTCCACTTTAGTCAGTGACTCTTCCCCACTACAAGCAAGATAAATAAAACATTTGCAAAGAAAATGGCAAGAGTCCGTGTGATTAGGAGATGCTCAGCCCTGGATGACACATTAGCAAACGCTGTCTGGGGAAACTCAGCACTGGTGTGGGGATGGATGAAGCAGGCTAACAGGTTCTCCATGACAGCGAGTGCTCCTTGCTTTAAGGAGATGCAATGAGACCCTGTCTCCACCTCAGCACTCTTACTCCAAGAGTCCAAGAGCCACCCCTTAGCCTTTCAACTCGACTTGCCATCTCCTGTGCCTTGAAGCCATATCCCTTCAAGGGTATCCAACACGGACGGTCACCCAGCCATCACCACCCTCCCACCTCGCCTTCTTGCAGAAAACACCATCTTACCCCGAGGGTCTATACAAGTCCTGGGGTGGCCCCCCCATGCCACCTCCACTGCCTCTCTGATCCATCAGCAAGGCCTGAAAGTGACCCACATTCTCCTCTCGGCAGCGGTACAGGGGGCCCTCCTGAGAGAGGCCATTGGCCTGGCTGGAGGCTGGATGATGAGACAGGTGAGCATTCATGGGCGATCCGTACGTCCTAGGCTGGAAGTGGCTGGCAGGATGCCGGGATCCATAAGGAGAGCCAGTCTGTAGCATCACCCCATGGGGAGGGAAAGCCGACGGGCCGAACCCCATCCCCGCGCCCAGGTGTGGCGGGGGGGCTCCATAGAGGAACTCCCCCGCTGCCACTGAGCTCTGCCTCTTGGTGGCTGCATTGTGGTTGTCCAAATCAAGAAACTCTTTGGGACTCTCCGGTCTTTCCTGGGACTCCTCGGACTTCTCATCTTCAGGCCTCAGCTCCTGCCCGTCGCTTGGAGAAACCTCTTTGGCACTTGCTGGGTCCACGCGGCCGGGGGAGGCCAGGGCGGCGCTCAGTGCCTCGCAGCCCTGCAGGCCGGCGGGGCCCCGCTCCGGGAAAGGGGGCCTGGCCAGGGACGGGTGGGCACCGGGGTGCCCGCTGGGGCTGGCCTGGGGGTGGAGAGGTCTCTGCCAGTCCGAGTAGCCCTGTGGGCAGCCGTAGTAGGGCGGTCGCTGGTAGTGGTGGTAGGAGGGTTGGGGCTGCGGCTGGTAAGGGTACGGCATTCCCTGGGGCGGCCGATAGCGCGGGAAGACGCCGGGGTGGGCGCTGCTTGGCTGGAAACCCCGCGGGGGGAAATGCTGGGGGTGGGAGGCAGGAGGAGGTGGCTTCCCCCCCATCACAGGGCTGAAGCCCTGCAGGCCTGGGTTGATGTGGTACCGCCCGGCTGAATTCGTGTACTCCAGACTGGACATGTAGAGAGGATGAAACTGGTTGGGGGTGGCCCCCATGGAGGTGGCATCCACGCCAGGGAGGCCGGTGCCCTGTCCCATGCAAGGCACGGCTGCTTCGGGCAGAGCCTTTCCGCCACCGCAGAGGGGTTTCTCCAGCAGGTTGGCAGCCAGCCCCTTCCCCTCGGGGCCGGCTGCCAGCCCCTCGCCAGCTGCCCCATTCTGAGGCAGAGGACCCCCTCTGTCGGAGGGGGGCACCAGGTCCCTGACGCAGCCCGGGTCGCCGGCGTAGCCGCTCTCTGCTGACCAGGCGCCTTTGCCCTGCCCTGCCTTCAGGTCGCCCTTCACGCCGGGGCCATCCCCCTCCCCATCCGGGGGCAAGGCGTGCCTCGAGCACTCCATGGGCAGCGGGGGCTTGGGATGAGGTAGGAGTTTGGCGTAGACCCCGTCAGGAATGCTGATGCACTGAGCCTTCTCGTCCATGCCTGCCAGTGCGTCCACTGAAAGAGAGGGAAGAAAGTCAAACCCATGTCTGGTTTTTGCGAATTTGGGCCATCATTAATAGCTGCTTCTTTTAAAAGTGCTCTTTTGAAAGCTGCTCATGAGGTTGCATCTCTCTTTGAAAGATGGCACGGGTAGACACTGCAGTTTGCAAGCCACCGCTACGTCACAGCCCCTCTGGAGTAACATGGCACGCGTGTTTGCTCTGACATAGAGGGGTGCAGAGGCTGCCTAAAGGAGAGGCAGAGTTGGGGTCCACATGACAGCAACATAAGGTGCTGGTGTACCGGCAGCTTGATTTCAGGCTGCCTTATCCCTTCCAGTCATAGAATGATAGAATAGTTTGGGTTGGAGGGGACCTTAAAGATCATGCAGTTCCAACCCCCCTGCCATGGAGAGAAACACCTTCCACTAGACCAGATTGCTCAAAGTCCCCTCCATTCTGGTCTTGAACACATCCAGGGATGGGGCATCCACATCTCAGGGCAATCTGTGTCAGTGCCTCACCACCCTCACAGAAAAGAATTTCTTCTTAACATCAAATTTAAGCCCACCCTCCACCAACCCTGTTTGCATCCAGCTTGGGCAGAAGCACCACCACGCCCTGAGATACTGCAGAGCTGATCACAGCCATATTTTAGCCAACTGTGGTTTGGAGATGAGACTGCTCTGTCCTGCAATCACTCAACGTTCTCCCCTGTCTCTGTTCTATATCCAGCAAGCTAAATTATGATGATAACTTTTAAGCAATGCCACACAAGGAAAGAGTTTCCTCTTCGTGCAAGGCACACAAGGGATTGATAAAAGATACAAGGGTTTTGATCTCTAGTTTACCAGCTAGAATTAATGAAAAAAAATATTTTTTTGATCTCTGAATTTTTTTGATCTCTACATTAGGTTTTATTTTTAAGGTTCTTTCCTTTTTATTATCTGTAGTTTACCGGAGAGAACAAATGAAATTCAACCAGAAAGAAACTGGTAAGGGCATGCATAACATGTTGCCATCCCACCTGAACTGATACAGCTGCTCAGGGGCTTTTGGGCAGCCCTGGTGTGTGAAGATTTTAAGATGTTGAGAGCTCATAAGGCAGATGTGCATTTCAGAGGAGAAGCTATACTTACACACATTTAAAGGGGTATATTTAGGGCATTTATTCACATAACATCTCCTCTCCTTACCTAACTCTCTGCAGATCCAATTTTTATATTAACTCCAGGTGAGCTCTAGAAGCATTACAGACTATGCTTTGCATTTGCACCTCGTGGCACACTGATAACTTGCAGGTACAGCTGGGACAGAGGCAACCTCTGGCAGGCTACAGTGAAACAAAACAGTCCTAGAAAAATCTAAGCAATGCTCTGAGTAGAAAATGTATTCCAACTTAGATTAAAAAAAAAATAAATAAAACTATGTGTAAAAACTCTGTTCCCCCCCCCAAATATCTTATCAAGATTTGAATTATTTTCGACAGTGGTGGAGGCAGGGAAGGTCAAGCGTACCAGTGAGCGCTCAGGGCGTTACCTTGGTTGCTGTCCATGTCCATGGTCTGGCCGGTTGGATCCTGGGAGCTCCCATTTCCCACGGGTTTTGGGGGCTGGCCGGCCGAGGCAGCGTGAGCCAGCTGGGGAAAGGGCCCGGGGAGGTGTGGCGGGGGCGGCTGGCGAGGGTGGTAAGGCACACCCGGCGGGCACACGCGGGAGGACAGCTGCTGCATGGCGATCATCTCCGGGCTGTCCAGCATGGAGTCCCCGCCCTGGCACCCTCTTTGAACCTGGGGCGGCTCCCCAAAGAGAGCGGCCGCTGGCTGCGGCATCCTCTGGCCGCCGCCTTTCCCAGGCGGTCGGATGTACCCCGAGGGAGGCACCCCGTGAGGTAGGAAATTGGACTGCTCGCTCCACTGGCTGGGAGGCAGCGGCGGCCTCATGGCCCGGGGGTCCATCATATGACCCAGGACCCGGGGCTGGAGCGAGGGCCCCGGCCCCAAGGGCGCCTTCTCCTCCGGCCCCACGGCAGCCTGGCCCGCGGGGCCGTGGCTGCCGTTCCACAGGGCCGGGTGCGCGCGGTTCAGGTACTTGTAGGGCCGGTACATGTGTCCCGGCGGCACCTCCGAGCCCTCCGGCGGCTTCCCGGGGGGCCCGTTGTGCCGAGGAGGGAGGAAGCCCTGCTGGAACTGGGCCGGTGGGTAGATGGCATCGGGCGGGGGGCCGCCCACGCGCCCCAGCTGCAGGGAGCCCAGCCGGGGACCCAGCCCACCCACGTGGGCCGGCGCCGCGCACGCCTGCTTCTCCGGAGTGCCCAGCCGGTGCCCGCGGTGCTCGCTCAGTCCCACGGCCGGCTGCGGAGAGAGAGAAAGACAGAGAAGGGGCTCAGTGAGAGCCACGGCACCTGCGGGGCCTGGGGTGCTGCACCCCTCGGCAGGAGGGGCGTACCTGCATGGCAAAGTGCTGGTGCTGCTGGACCGGCTCTCCAGGATGGGGCTCGGGCACTCGCGGAGAGCCGTACAGTTTTGTGGGATCGGATCCACGCAAAGGGCCGAAGGTTCCTGGCACCGCCGGTCTCTGAGGGATGGGGAGGGGTGCAGGGGGAGAAATAAAACAAGTTGTGAAGGGCATAAAAGCAGCAGAAATACTGCAGGTGAGGGGAAGCCAAGGCTGGAGTGACCACACAGATAAGCTGCTGGACTGTTTCAGAGGTACTGTGGAAAAGCTGTACACTCTCTTCTGTGAGGTGACACAGCCTTATCAAAGCCTTATCAAAGACACTCTGTCACACCTCAGCCACTCACCCCTGAATTTAAGGCTGCAATACACTCACTTGCCACCCAAATACTGGGGAGTAAGAAAGAAGGCTGGAGGGGGCAGTGGTTTGCCTCAAGAAGAGGAATGGACCACAAGAGCACCGAAGCAGGAAGAGTGCTGGATTTCCTTCAAAATACTCAATACCTCCAGCTCTCCTACTGCCTCCCACTATCTGCAGCCCAAGAATCACTTTAAAAATTTTGTTTGATCTCTAGCTAAAAGGGCAAGGGATAGCCTAGATCTTAGGAGAACGGCAGATACAACACACCACAAGCCATCACTGGTTAAAATGGAAAAGGCAGTGAGGGATGGGTCAGGAACAGCCCAGGAGGGAGGCAGAACAGAGGTGACATTCAGAGAAGAAACGCTGGGCTAAAGACAGGTCACTGCTGCAGCCCAGGGTGGCCTTTGTTTGATTTAGTTTACTGCTTTTATAAATACTCAAGCACGAAATGCAGTAGTACACAGATGGCACGAAGTTACCAGGCATCTGTAAACAATTGAGACAAAAGAAGACCAGATTGTTCAGCTTCATAAACTGGGGGGTAAGGGAAGAAATGTTACAGCTTTCCATGCACACTGGGGTTACTCTCCAAGGAGAGAAGAGAACTGGGGGAATCAGTTTGTGCAAACCTACACTGGGACGTGCCGGCCATGAGAAACACGAGGAGATTGCCCCCACCTAATGTGGCAAAGCCTTACATTTCACCAGTTTAAATCTAAAGGCTGAAAGGTTTCACTTGGAGGAACCATAGCTCTGACCTTTTATCTCTGGGAAAAGGTTCCTGACATGCACTAAGGATTTCATGGTAGGAAGTTTGACTCCCCCTGACCTCCCTCCCTCCCTTGTCCTGATGGGCAGCAGGACAGCAGGAACTGCTCCTTACCATCTGTCCAGGATGTGGCACAGGGCTGGGCATGCCGCCGTACTGCAGGGAGCGGGGGAAGCCTCGCCCGTTGGAAGGGCCCACTTCTCGAGCAGTCTGCATTGGGTTGCCACTTGGGTCACCTACAGAGGACGAGGAGAAGGAGGAGGAAGAGGAGGAGGAGGAAGAAGCAGGAGCCCTGGAAGTAGCTCGATATGGTGGAGGTTTTCCTCCATTTTCCAGGCGTTGCTGTCTCTTGCCAGGCCCGTCTGGGTCTCGCGATCGAGTCCAGACACTGCCGGTGCTGGAGCGGCCGGTACGCCGGCTCCTCTTCTCTCGTCTCCCGTCCTCTCTGATCCAAAACTCCTCATCTGTGTCTCCATCTTCCCCAGGGAAGTGCTTCATCATTGCTCGGTGGAAACACCTCTCCAAGTTGTAAGCCATCTTTGTATATTCTGCAGTCAAAAAAAACCCCCAAGAACGTCAGAGCCGCGTAGAGAGAAGCAATTAAGCAATTATGCAACATCAGATAAATCATCTCCCCTCTGCCAAGTTTCTCCAAGGAAGACTTTTGTTTCTAACTAGTTGGCTTTGGTTCCTAAACTCCATAAGCAACTCAGCATCAGTTCTGTTCAGTAACCCCCCCAGAGGACAGGCACACAGGCATGACAGAGTACCACTGGCAGCAGGGCCTGCAGAGTCAGCATTAACTCAGTGCTCCAGCCTAGTGCCAAGAATTACATTAGGGCAGCACCACCTCTGCTCACAGAGATGTGTGACCTGCACAGTTAGCCAGCAGGAGTGCTGAGAGAAAAAAAGTGGACTTCCAGCAATGCTATTTGATTACTTTCAGAGGCTTTTCTTGGACTTGTTCAGATCTCTGCTGTGGGCCACAAGACAGAGGAAAATCAGCAAACACATTTATCTGTGTGGTTTCCAAAGCACTTGTTGACCCTGACACTAAATCTATTGCCAACACCAGTGTCCCCACTGCATCATTTCTACTGGACAGTTCTGCTGAGATGAGCTTTTACTTTTTGTTGAGTGGATAGGAAGGAAAAGACATGTGAGAGGTGCTGGTAACAAGGCCTTCAAGCAAGTGACTTTCCAGTTGTTTCCACTAACCTAACCCTGAAGTTCCTTGAGGAACAGAGCTCTCCCGGTGGCAGTGCAGGTATGCTTTTACTTGCAGCCAACAGCAACAAGCTGATTTGTTCTTAATGTTGCTCTCCCTTTCTCGCCAGGTGTTGCTGGTGAGACAGTCTGCAGTGATGACCCACCATATGGGAACTGATTTCTTATCTAAGCAACACATAGAATTTTAATTGGCACGGCAATTAAACCCAGGATTTCTTATTTGCACACTCACATTGTCCCTTCAATAGCCAAGGAACCTAAAAACTACATTTTCCATCTAAAGGACAGGCGTGGATCACTCCTCGCTTTCCTGTGGTACTCAACAAACACTGGGAGTTAACCAGACTCCAATGCTTTTCAGTCTGTATTAGTTACTATGAGGAAAAGAGGCACACAGGCACACGTAAGCACACAAAGAAATGAGCTCAGAAAGAAACAGACTCTCCTCTCTTTGTGTGTTCTGCCTTCACCACCTACCAACATGGCAGTCCTTAGTGTGCCATGCCCCAATTCAGCATGACCAAACTGTGCTAAAAGCCTCACTAGAACCCAGTGCAGGTCCCTTTCATCATTACCCTTTCATCTGGTTTCCCAAAAATATTCTGAAAGAGAAGAATCACAAATCAAGTACTGGTGAGGAGGAAGAGGGCACTGCTTGCTTTGGCTGAGCACTGCAAATAGACAAATTTAGCATCTTACTGCTCTTACCACTGCCTTCGCCATTGTACTTCAGGCAGTTCCTGAACATGGTCTTCATATCACCCACAAATTCATCCTTGGTGCAGTACTGACCACCATTCAACTTCTTCTCCATGCTAGAGATATCCATGGGGGCCTGGAATACAGCCAAACTTCCCTTCAGTTACAGAAAGCTAGAGGGGCTTACAAAGTTAGAGCTCAGAGAGGACATGGGCAGCAGAGGATGCTCTTCAGAGAGGCAGCCATCCATCTTTGGTTTTCTTGACTTGTAAGGCTAGAAGGGACTGCCAGAATCATGGAGATTGACAGTGAGAGTAATACAGCCCATCAAACTTCAAAACACTTCCATAAAACTGCATCCCAATCAACGAAGTGCAGCAGTCAAGATGGCTGGGCCACTTTCCATACCTTAATGATCTGATAGTAGTTGGGAGCATACGATTCATCAACGGGCTCCAGGAAGGGCCAAGAGTCCTTGTGAGCCTTCACCACATCTAGAACTGGCAGCAGCAAGAGAAAGGGGAAGGGTTACACTCACACACACACAGAGAAGTATTTCACTTTGAGAAAGCTGGGGTGGGACTAACCTTTGTACATGGCTGTGAACTCATCATCCAGTTCAAAGCTGTAATGGGAAGCACCACAGTGAATATGCAGACTGAGGATAGATAAGACATGCTCTGTACTTCATCTTCTCTTCCACCCATGCAGTGCCACAATGCTGGCCAATAGGCCTCCTCACAAACACTCCTCTCATATGGACCAAACCCAGATGTTTCTCAGCTTACTCCTCTCACTGTTCTCCAACCTCACTTCTCCCTCTGTGTTCCTGTGAAGGATCACACTCCTCTCCTTGCCATACTTACTCTGCTTCAATACACTTGTGTGCTGCAATGCCCCATTGTGTACTCACATGTCCTTGGTCCTTTGCTCTTCCCTGGCAGGGGAGCTGGGATCCAAGTGGGAAAGCTCAGGGGGGAGCTCCTTCCCCTGTGCCAGCAGCCAGGCCCGCTCTTCACGAAGTTTCCTCCTCCTGGCCCGTTCTGCAGTGGAAAGAGATGAAAAAACATTCAGCACTCTTTGCCCACATTTTGCAGAGAAACAGAAGTTGCTCCTGCAGCTCTCAAGAACTCCAGTGAGATGGTCTTGCTCTTTCAGCAAAAGCAGCAACAGCACAGGAGCAGGTGAGGCGAGAATACAGTGCGCCATCAACACGCCTCATCATCCTTCCTTGGTTACAACCACCACTTTTGAAGCACCACTGTGACACAGATGCTGCCTTAGGCAACTTCCAGAAGTGGTGTGGTACAAGGAGGGAAGTTCAACTCCCAGCCCTAGGCACAGCTCAGCACTATGGAAAGAGCTGGTTCATTGTTATCTTCCTTTGGGGGCTTCACCTCAGGCAGGTGAACTTGAGGCAGCTGCCTTTGCACGGAATGGGATGATGAGCAGTGCTGAGGGAGGGAAGTTCTACCAGCTGAGTGGCAATGAGTAACTGGGGTCATTTTTATCCTTCATGGCTGGCTTAGGGAAGATTGCTCAGGTAGGTCTTCATGGTCAGCAGCCAGAGTGAGCAAGTTGCCACACACGAGGGCCACTGGGACAGCTTTCGTTTAAAGAAGTGAGACACAGGAAGAAGCAATGCTGGTAATATAACGTGTGGTTTGCAACCAGACAGCTGGCCAACAGATTGCTTCATAATAGAAAGTTTATGGGCTCTTATGAACCTCATTTCCTTTTTCTTAGAGGAAATCTGAATTCATTTGACTTGCGAAACACCTGCGGTTGGACCAACCTCCTGTAGGAGCAGAATTCTGTGAAAGTAATGCTCAGGGAGAGATGTCACAGGAACAGACCACATCAGGGAACACCCAGAGTGAAAGAAAGATGAGGGAAACTTGGCTAACACCCTCGAGCAGAGGCTCTGCCTTCGGAAAATGCCAACTACTCAAGAGATACCAGCTCTGGTGGAGAAATATTTATTAAAATCCTACTCTATCTGTCGAAAATAAATTTGGGAGGGGGGTTGAGAGCACAAGAAAAGTAGGAATAGCTACAAGGTGAGTGTTTGTAGGGACATTCATTGGCAGATATGTCAAAGACTGGTAAAAGAAAGCCTGAATTTCTTGTTAGAAGACTCAGGGTAGCACAGAAGTTGGGGTTATAGGACTTGCATCTAAGGTCTCCTACAGAATGTAAGAGAATTGCATGACCAGAAGTCCAACACCCAATTCAGGTAACAGAGAAGATCTGAGTCTGTCCAAGCACTGTTCAGAATTCATGCTTCTTTCATAAAATCAGCAATCCTTAAATGGCATTGCCATGGATGCCTAAGTGAGAAAGCTGAGGAGAACATGAAGAGATTATTTGGGCAGCAAATGGAAAATCTTGTGACAACAGCAGCCAAGAGGTAAAGATTGTGTAGATTTTAGAAATCCACCAACGTCTGCCAAGGACCTGACCTGGTAAACTGATAGGAATCAAGGAGTGCTACCATGGTACCACATCTCAGCTAGGATTATTAGCAGGAGCCTCTGCCACAGCTAGTGATTAACACAGTGTGTTCAAGATCACTGGCAGAGCTCATTCTCATACTGTTTGCCTGGGTCGAGTCCTACCCAGCAGCTTTCAGAATCTAAATGATGCCCTAAAAAGTACCTCAGCCAGCTAGGAAGGCAAATATGTGATAGATTATGCTGAAGCAGCATCTGAAAAGAGAACTGGGAAACTCTAACCTGCTGTAGTGGTAGAAATCTAGAAAGCTTCCTTAACTTATAAATTCAGGAGAGTACAGATGGGCCCAGCAGGAAACTTGCTACCTGGAGGGTGTGTTGTAGTTGGGGGAAGTGTAATCTCAGGCTGGAAACAGGAATGTGATGTTTAAAAAGGAATACCATCCAAAACTGAGAAGAAGGTGAAATTTATCACAGAGAAGATATTTCACATCTCCCCTCTACAGAAGGCCATATAAAATTAATATTATATTCCAAACAGACTAAAAATTAGAAGAAAATCTTCGTTACCTTAAAATTTCTGTTGTCAGATGTCCAGTTTTAACAAGTCTGAACCAAGTAAAAGAAATCACATAATTTTCAAATCATTTCCCCTCCATCATAAGAACTGTCATGACAGCAAATACTAGTGGTGGGTGTGCTTGGCACTAAGAAAATATCACTAAGAAACCAGTTTTACCTGGAGAGCTGCTGGTTCTAGGGATAAATAATATTGTAGTGATTTAACTAAACCCATCAACATAACCTTTGCAAACAGCTTTTGCACCAGCTTAAAAGAAGACTTCTCCTGACTAAGCCTAAATGGACTGGGGAAGAGTTTAAAGTAAGTGAAAGAAACGGCACAAAACAAAATTAAAGCACCTGTGCCAATAAAAGCAAGAATGTATGCTAACTTGGCTTAAAAGAGGTACTGCTCAACCCCACACCAGTGTCTTTGCATGGCTCTGATGCCTTTGAATCCAATGATGTAATGATTGCATTTATCCAGAAAAGGAAGTGGCTTATACCAAAACAAAATCATTTTACAGGAACATTTATTTTTGCAGCTCTTGTGGAACTTCAAGATTAATTTTGTCTATAAAGATGAAGCATTAAACCACGGAGAATATGCAATTTGCCAAAGGAAACAGATATCTGTAGCCAATATGGAAGCTGGGTGAGTCTTGATTTAAAGCACCTGATTAGCCAGGACTAGCAACTAGGAATACACAAAGGCCAAGGAAGTAATTGGCTTTTCTAATGGTTGGAAAGGTAAGCAGGTAAAAGAAGCTATTCTTAGATAATGTCTGGCCTCCTACCAAACATCTGGTAGCAAACTGTTTCATTTTGGAACGTTTACAAGGTTTGCACGAACTTAAATTTTTTTTTCCCTTTTCTGATTCTTTATCCACTTTGGGACTCATGATACTGATACTGCCACAATTTTCTGAGGATGTTCAGCCTTTCCGTGGAACTACAACAGCCCACCCAGTCACTGTGGCTAAAGCAGCAGCTAAAGCACCCCCCATGAGGGAGGCCAACAGAGAGAAGGTGGTCAGAAATGAGCTTGCTCTGACACCCACACCTACATGTACTGGCTGACTGCCTGCTGTCAGTGCCTTGATCTGATGTATTCAACACAACATGGCTGTTCCAGAACAGCTTAAATCAACATTCAATTCATAACCACAAACATTTTAGACCAACACCTGAAATTGCCACCTCTAGTGCTCTGTGTATCCTGGTCCCTTCTCATCTTTAGTTCTCCAATTGGTAAGGCCGGTAGCAATATAAAAATATTACTCTTGCTACTCCCATGTTATCCCATTCCCTTTCTCCTCAAAGGGAATTCTTCTTTCATCATGCATTGGGTCAAAAGAACCAAATGCTATCCCAGTGAGAGCAAAGCAAGCTAATCCTGTACACAGAGAAATCATGAGGAGGCAAGTGGGGAGACAAGAGTTGAGAAACAACATGAATAGCAGGAGAAAAAAAATTGACAGCTGGGGCAAGGAAGAAAATTAGGATGATTTGAAGAAGACAACACAAGCTAAAGGTGCCCTAGAGAACAGCCGGCAACACTGAGAGGACATACAAAGGAAAAGAAACTACAGTCAGACCAATTTATCAGAGGCAAGTACAAGAAAAGATTCTCATTAGCAAGTCTGGCAGGGGAGGAATGCAAATGGCAGACTTTAATTCAAGATATCAGTCTTGACTTTGAAAGCTTCCACTCCTGCTCCACACTGGCCACACATTACCTTCCACTGCTTTGACCTTCTCCTCCATCTCCCTCTTCCTCTCCTCCTTTAGCAGCTGTTCCTGCTCCCTCTTCTGCACTGCTATAAGGATCTGGCGCTCCTCCTCTTCCTCCCTGCGCCTCTGCTTCTCCATTGAGCTCAGCACACTGGGGTTTACCTGTAACAGAATGATGAAGAGCTGTAATGGGGAGGCTCCTGAAAGCCGAGCAGAGGCAGGTTCACTCTGAGGAGCTATTAAAGCACACCTACAATGAATGACTGGGAGGAAAAAAAAGGGGGGGAAAAAAGGATTTGTATGTACGATTTCCTAGATGAAAAGCAACATGGAAAGGGAAGTTATTTGCCAAGCAATGAAATCCTACTGATACAAGGACAATGGAAGGAGAAGCGATGGGTTAGACAAGCTGCCATTCTGTCAGGGATGCACCGTGCGCATTTCTCTTCCCTTCTGGGCAAAGGATTCAGGCTGTTGACACCCTTACACAACACCTCTACCTCTTCCAGCTAGCAGAGCTCTGACTGCAAGTGTGAGAAGGACTACTTTGCCAAACCTGTCTCTACTGCAAAACACAGAATACTTCAATAGGAAAAGCGTCTGGTACAGCCTTGTGTCAAGGTATCACTAGGAATGTTTTCCTTTCCTGTTCAAAATTTCTGTCCGCTAATCTCCCCTGAACTAGCTCTCATTTGTTTGTTTGGACAGTTTTCCTGCTGGGTCCCAAAACCAGTTTTCTCATTCAAGGACACCTGGCTCTTTATTGCCCCACTTTCTCACCTCCCCACTGCCAGCAGGCTGCAAGGCTGTGTTTGATCCTGCTTAAGACTGCAGGCTTCCCAGACCAGGGACTGCCTGCTCTTATTTCTCCAGTAAACTATAAGGTATGTATATGGAAGTGTGGAATTATCTTTATTACCTTAATTTAGTTCGAAGACAAATGTATCAGTCATCCACCAGCCACTCCTACCCCTGTGACCAAGGGGTAGGAGTGTGTGCCTTATCAGCAAGGAATATCAACCAGAAAAGAACAATGTACATACAGTTTGCTCCAACTTCATTTTCAGGGAATAACCAGCAACCACCACTTAGGCAGAAGGCATTTCCTGAGGATTAGCAATCAGCCGGGGTCCGTTGGCTGCTGCTCAGACCATCAACTTCTCCAGGCCCATTATTAATCCCCAGGGGGGGAAAAAAAAAAAAAAATCTTGCTTCACGATTACTATTTCGTCCTTGTTTCATTGCCCAGGAATGGGAACCTGGGGGTGTTTTGATGAACGCCTAGAAATGTTGTCTGGTTTCACTGCACATTCATTCCCCCTCTGCCTCCCCTTCCCCTACACAGCCCCGTGCTGCCCTACAAACTCCCACTCCAGTTTTCTGCAGATGAGCACCATGCATCACCTCCAGCAGAAACAATACATTAAGAGAATTATGCTTCAACCACCAACAGTCACAGAGAAGTGTCCAAGAGAGAATCATGGGACTCTTGACAAAATTAGGACCATATCCTGCATTTAGGGACAGATTGGGCAATAAAAACCCACCTATTCTGTGTTGATCCTTTCAGGTGAAACCCAGAGCTTCATTTCACCATGAGGGAACCATTCTCTTATCTTTCATTTTATATCTTTGTCAAAATGTTATCACTTTACTCATCTATCTCTTTCCCAGGGAAATCATTCTGTGAGTTCAGGTGCCTTGAGATTTGCCAGCTTCTCCTCACAATCAGTTTAAAGTTTGTTTCTCAACCCCTCATTCCATCCAATTATTCCTAGCTATGCTCTTCTGGGTGAACATAAATTCTCCTTTTCTTCAGTCATATTCCAGACTTTACCTTAAGGACATCCTCAGACACACAACACTCCCACATTTCTACAGTTAGATTAAATGTTTTCTTATAAAGCAATCCTTTCAGTTCCTTGGCATGATTATTCCAGTTGTCTCTCAGACCTTTCCTCCCTGATTAATATCCAAACACCAGGATGGCCCAGGATTGTGCTATGACAAGGACAACAGGTCAAGAACCTAGAGAACTGGCTTCTACCTTTCCACTTTTGATTCTTTTCATATCCCTTTCTCAAAACCTCTGCCATCTGAATTGCTGCTCATGAGCTGCAAACAACTTCCTTTCAGACCTGATCCTGACCACTATCAAACATTTTTCTTCTGACTTTCTTGAAAAATCTTTAAATTGCAAAAGGAATCAAATGAGTCAGGTAAAGAGAAGGAGGTGAGCAGGAACCCACCACCAAACTTGGTATGCCAAGATATTTTAATGAGGATGTGACCATCAGCCTTTACATTCTCAAACCAGTAGATGTAAGCCAGCCTGGCATGTTAGGATTTCTTTGATTGCTGGTACACAGGGAAGACCTTCCCTTTCCCTGGATTAATACAACTTCCACCCTTCATGCCCTATGGAAACAGGAACACAACATCCAAGCTGCAGTGCTCACACCAGGACCTCTCCAAGCCTGCAGGGCACACTCAGCACCCTCAGCTTTAATGGCATGACACAGGATCCACTGCACACTTCAGATCAACCCACCACAAATATGGCATCAACAAAGCACTTTTAAACAAAGCAGAGGTTGTCATCCTACCACATCTAGAAAGCAAAGAAAAGGGAAAAGCAGAAACCACAAACACAGCGTAGTGAGCCCCGAGGACTGCTGTAGACACCCGCAATTGCACTTACTCCCTGCAGCACTTGCAGGGCAGCAACAGTGCTGCATGGGCTCTTTGAGACACTTCAGACACAGAAACAACCTGATTTTCATAGGCACCTCTGCCTGGTGTCCCACCTAAGTCCATTGGGGACAAGTGTGCCCAACTCAGGGTTAAAAAAATACCCAGACACGAACCAGTAAACTCCTACTGGATTGGTGGAAACAGATGCTTATTGGAATGACAAAAGCAAGAACCAAACGCAAGTTAAACTTCCTTCCTGATCACGGAGGTGGGAAAAGGACGCTGGAGGTGGGAAAAGGACGCTTCTCCAGCTTCCTCCCCACTCGGAGGATAGATGCCACAGCGACCAAGGCATCACCGCCCCCTTCCCTCCGGCAGAGAGCACTCCAGGACACAACATCGCTGCTGTCCCCTGATGCTGGGACTCTGGAAGAGCCAAACTTCTGCCTTTAGCTCTGCTCTCCAGACACTGGGTATCAGGCTTCAGGGGCAGAAGGCCAGAAGGCGCGAGTGCCCCGGCCCCTCATCCGCCAAACCTGCCCCGCTCAGGTTTCCGCAGCAGCGCTCTCCTAATGAGGGTGCTGCTCAGGCGGCTCTTAATGAGGAGCTAATCTGAACCACCTGTTGAGAAATCCCCCGCAGGATCAGGAGCCCATGGAGCAGTTACATCTCCAACTCCAGCAGCAGCCAGGAGAAAGAGGTCACCTGCACCGGGCTGAGGTTTTTTCCCCCAGGCTCGCCGGCTGCCCACCCTGGCTTGAGGATCAAGCCATCAGCCATGCTGGCACCTTCCCTCGGGCTGCCCCATGGCAGGGATGGCTGCCACACCCTGCTGGGGAGCAGCGTGAGCATCACCACTCTGGTGCTGGCTGGCTCCCTGTGTCCCGGCACAGCAGGTGCCAGGAGGGCCCCCTGCTCGATGGAAAGGTTTCACTGGCCCACAGGCGGCAATTAACAGCCCTCTGCCGCTGCAGACCTGGAGCACCTGCGGTACTGATTAGCATCATTCAGGCTCCATGTGTTTCCCACTCCCCTCCTCCTCTGGGATTTCTGCTGCCTGTGAACAAACACGTGTCCCTGTGCTTCCTGCATGGTGGGCTTTGCAGAGAGCAATCCTGGCCCCAAACTGACCATCACTGGGGTCTCATTTTCCTCTCGGCAGGCTTTTATCTGCAGCATGATGAGAGGTTCTTCCTTCCTTTTATTCATCTGTTCCTAAGTAATTAAATTTATTGCACAGGGACCTGTACTTTCTCCTTTGTTTTGGGGGAACCCCTCACTCTAGGCACTCACATGCCATATTCCCTGCAGCTAATAAGCACTGCATGCCACAAAACACCAGGTAACTACAGGTAACACCAGGTAATCTGCAGTGAGAGATTATGCCCCAGCCTGATAGAATTGAGACAATTTTTTCCTCCGAAGCCAATCTGGTGCTGTCTGACCGATTGCTTTGGGTAGCAGTTACCAGTTCAAAGACCCCCCATCTCCACGGCCCCGTGTCCCCTCCTGTGCCGGCGTGACTGTCAGGGGCTGCGTGGTGAACTGGATCGGAAAACTGATCTAGGTTAAAAATAACCCCGACCAAAGATAAAGGTTATATTTAACTCCAGCCATTTCCCTGGGTCTGGTTCACTGCACAGACCCTTAAGCAGCAGCAGTGCTGTTGCACTGATGGGGTAGGGAGGAGATGAGGGTGAGGAGGCACGGAAAGCGCCGTTTGAGCCCACAAGGCTGCAGTCTGATAAGCATTTCTTTAAGTGTGACTTCCATCTCCAGCTGACCCCCTCCTCGCTCAGCTCCATACTGCATCAGTCATTCTCTCCCTCGGCGCTATATACACCCTCATGTGTTTGCAGCCTCACGTTTTCCCCTTGGCTGAATTTCTGTCATTTCCCTTTGTAAGCCGGTTCTTCTAGCCCTCTCATCCTTCTTCAACTTTTCTTTGAACTGCCTCGAATGTGCCAGCACTTTCATTGAAGTGGAATTCCCCAGACTGAGCGCAGATTTCCATATGCAGCTGCAGCGGGGTCTGCGGCGAGGCCGGCTACCTCTGCGATCCAGAGGGCAGCACCTCCCTGCTCGCCATAGAAACCCCGGGGCTCAGCCTGCCTTTGACGGGCATTACCACCCATCTCTCTTTCAGCACAGGCACTTTCAAGCGACTCCTTCCCACTGAATGGCCATGCTGCGGTTTATTTCTTCCCCCAGGAGGCATCTGCTCTCGCCTCCCTCCTCGTCCTCCCCCTCGCACCCCCCCTCACCTCCTGCTTGATTGGTTTGATGGGCTGATGGTCAGACATCCACCTGGGAGAAAACTCTGTCCTCTGCAGACGCTTCTCCTGAAACAGGGTTGAGAAGTGAGGGAAGGAAAAAGAGAGTGGAGGAAATTAGGGCACATCGGTGACACTGGCAGGAGAAACTCTGAGGGCTAGAAGTGACCATGAAATCCCTATTAGCTTTACAAGGGTAGCAAACAGGCAAACTGAACTCCATCCAAGAACATCACGCTGACTGCAGAGCCTGTTTCACAAAGCCATCTAGCCGAAGGATCCCTTTCCAGATCCGTCCCACCTGGAAACATTCAGCTGATGGACAATTCCCTTCAGAGTTTTGGGGCTCTGACGTCCAGCTCAGAGCAGACTTAGCTAGGGCAGCTAAGCAGCCAGTGCCCCTTCAGCAGAGCCAGCAGAGAAACGGCAGTAAAAGTGGAATCACAGGCAGTTTGCATAGATAAGCCAGGCTGTAAATCTCAGCAGTTCAAAAGCACAGAGATCCCCTGCTAGCAGGAAAGGGCCACAGAAGGTGGCTGAAGACAGAAACCCCTTCAGCCGCCCTACCTACGCTGCCTGCAAGAACCAGATCCTCGAGCACCGACTCCAGCACTGCCCCTGCATGGGGGAGAGTCTTCCCCCTATCCACAAGCTCAGCAGCCCCCGCCACATCCATGACACTTGCAGGCTGTAGGTACAGGGAGCAGAACGGGCTGACAGGCTGCTTGGATTTAGCTCTCCTTCACTCAGCAAGCATCCATGCCCTTGGAAGTGGTCAAAGAGAGGTAAACAGGATGTCATGTCTCCTCACCTTCTGTGCAATCATGTTGCAGATCTCCGGCAGGAAATCTTCACTCAAGAGTTTGTAGAGCTGCCTCTCTCGAAGGGAAGTCCTCTCTCTGAAGCTCTCTGTGACCTGCCTCCACTCCTCTTCCGTCTGGCACAGCAACCACCATGTCCCACGGCCAGGCCCTTGGGACCCTTCAAAAACATGAAAGGATGTTATCTCCACAGCAGTTATGACTAACAGCTCCTCTCAATCCCTTCTCTTCTCTCCTCAGGTCTCAGGAAGAGCAAAAGACACTGGCAATGGCCACTGTTATGGAAAACATTAGATTTGCTATAGACCCAAAGCTCTCTTCATGCACCAGAAGCACTGCTACCTCTGAAAGTGATGCCAAGACAGAGAGGAAGTACACAGGTGAAGAAATAATGGTGTCACAAGGCAACACACAGGTAGTGTGACATCCCTGTAGCAAGCCCACATTCTAGTTATTGCAGACTGGAGAAAAGAACTGAATTTGTTTTTTGTAATGGTGGCTGTCAGCCACAGCAGGACATAGGGAACTGCAAATGTCTGATTTAGTGTGACAGCAGAATAAAGTCATCAAAAAATAATGTAATTTGAAATAGGCTTTTTTTTTTTTTTTAATAAGCACTGCAAACCATTTCTGCAGAGAAACAAATCCTCCTGCCCCCTGCAAATGAAATATTTTGTTTGCAGGCACTTGAAAGAGCAGAAGAGGAAGCGAAGGACAGGGTTCATCAGGCTGCCAGATGAGGGGGAAGTTCCAAAAGTTCACATCCCATCCCTGCTCCATCCAGAGTGGGATTGAAGCAGATCACCCACTGCTCTGAAGTATGTCCCAACCACCAAGACACTTTGAGAGCTGTTCCACCTTGTGTGAAACATTTGAATATTAATTGTGAAGGAAGGGCTCTCTCGCATTGTGGTTGGAACACCCACCTGGAGATAGGGAATGTGGTTCCTGCTCCACAAATGTTTACACAGAGCAGGGAAGCCTCATGGGTTGCAACTTGTATGCTTTTGCCCCAGGATGCTCTCTAAGCAGAAAAAGGCTGTCAACCTTTTTTTT
>VZRH01002147.1:392804-456618 GCA_013397555.1 Urocynchramus pylzowi
GGAAGGAAGGAAGGAAGGAAGGAAGGAAGGAAAGCTTTCATTGTCTACCCAGAATAGAAACAGTGACTAGAAGATCTTTTCCTGAAAGCAGTAAAGCATCACTTGTATTTGGATGCTTAGTCCAGAACCAGAAGGCAAACGACTGCAAGCTCTCAGACTGTAAGCAGCCCCACAAGCTCAGTTCTTCAACTCTGCCAGAGCTCAAGGCAGATGATTATTTCATCAAATCTGATACAGAGGTTCTGGCTATTTCCAATAAAATGGACTGAAAAAGCAGATTCCCTAGGATCCTGAATAACTAGTGGACAAAAAGGATTGCCAGGAAAAAAACACAAAAGTAAAAGGGCTCTACTCCTATTTTTTTTCTACCCAAAGAAAAGTGGGAAGCCATGGATCAGACAGATACTTTTACCGCTTGCATGAGTTCACTTATCTTGCTCTATCATTTTGGCTGCTCTCAAAGAAAACTGATCCAGGAAACTGTTTAATTCCAGAAGATCATTTGAAATCTTTGCCTATGTAACTCTCCTTCCCCCTGGGGATTGGCTCTGTTGATTTAACCAATTTGGTTTTAGTTTGACTTTCACATAAGTGGCTAACACCAGAAATTTCCGCTGTCCACTCGGTGATCAGTGCATTACAAGCTCTGTTCTTAAGAGTACTTTTGAGTTCCTACCCCCATCAATTTTCAAAGACAGCTACTGTGCATTTGTCGCTTTGAATAAGGATAGAAATAAGAACCAGAGATGGGAAACAGATGTCTCAAGGCATTCCCAATCACTCTCAATCTTACCCAATTTATATTTTCCCTCTTAATGGGAACCGACCTCTTTTCTCCAGACAAATGTATGGTGCTCGTCTTCACTCTGTCTGCCACACCTACAGTTAGTTTCACTTATCCCATCTCCTATATTTCCCTTTGAAAAAGCTTTTGAAACAGCTCTCTTGGTTTGGAGAAGAAAATCTGCAGGGATGACAGCAATCTATGAGAACCCTGCCCTTGGGGTCCTTCCCTGCTCAAAGCAGAAATGCCCAGGAATAACTGTTTAGAATTACCTATAAAATTAAAACCCGAGAATCAGAGAGACTGGATCCAGGAATGGAATTACCTGAATACAGTCTGTTAAATACCCTTCTTTCAAGATCAGCAGTAGGACACCAATACACTTGAAAGTCCTACAGAGTCTCTGCTGCAGCTGAGAACCTCCAAAAACTCTTTAAGTGGGAAGAAGGCAGGAAGGAAATCACTGAGCTGAGGAG
Organism: Urocynchramus pylzowi; assembly: GCA_013397555.1. NCBI lineage: Eukaryota > Metazoa > Chordata > Aves > Passeriformes > Fringillidae > Urocynchramus > Urocynchramus pylzowi. The sequence goes on from VZRH01002147.1 coordinate 394,065, forward strand.
ACAGATGTATCTCTTCTCCAGAGGTTCTCAGCATCACTGAGATGTGTAAAAACACTCAGCAATAGGAGGCAGTGTTAGGTCAGTCGTGTCCTTTACTCTACAAACTGGGGCATTCCCAAGGAGGTTGAATTGGTACATGGGCACATTCTGTCTCAGGGCATCTATCCAAAGGAAAACCAACCCTCTTCTGAAAGCAAATTGGGAGTCTTAGAAACAATTTACAAGAAAAGTGTGAGACTACGGGCCATGACTCTCACCACCTCTCAACCACTTCCTGATGTATAGCACAGGCAGCTTGCACACAGCTCAGTAACCAAGGAAAAGTACTACAGAATTCAGCTACAACAGATCAGAAAAGGTACCTCGAAGAACTCTGCAACTCTAAAACTTCTCCCATGCCAACCTGACTAGCACCATTTATATTTCATAAAACTGAGATAAACTTTCCCTCACTTGTCAAAACATCCCTTGCTTTGCAGTTGCCCCCTGATGTGCAAAGCAATTTGGATAGCTGCAGTGGGGCAGTGGTGGAATGGTACATGCACATTTGTGTGGTACATCCCACACGGATCCAGATGATTTTTCAAGAGCCCGGTGCAATTCTTAGTCTTATCCCTGGCCACACTCTGAAACCACAGGGCTGTTGTCAGAGGTCCCTATCTTTTGTTGCAAAGATTAGAAAGGAGGTCGAAGCTGAATTGCAGCTGTGGTTGAAAGTTTTAATCGTATGCCGCGTATACAAAGAGAAATCTGGGGCACGGGGAAGGACACGACCTAGCACATCTGTGTCAAAGGAGAGGAACGGCGTCAGACAATCCACAGGAGTACCACCGAGGCTGCAGCTCAACTTGCCTGTGATCCTTAGTAGCAGCTGCAAAAAAACCAGGGCATAAAGAAGATGGAGCAAGTTGAGGGAGGGGCTGCTCTCCACCATGGGTATCAGCGCCCAGAGCAGCCAGAGAAATGATCCAGCCCTGACAGCTCAGCGCCGCAGCCCGGCCATCTGCTGCCCGGCTGCCTCCCAGAGAGGGAGCTCTCTGTGCTCCACCAGAGGGGAGCTGAGCACTCCTCCCCCAGCCTGGTGATCCCAGTGCTTTCCCCTGCTCAAAGGAGAGGCACCCTTCCCATGCCCGGGCTTTGAAGGCGTGGGGTCGTGCTCTGCTGTCAGAAAGAAGCAGCTTGGCCGCTGCTCTCGTCACCGTGCCCGGCCTCCTGGAGGGGCTCCTTCGGAGACCTCGGGAACAGAGGGTGAGGATTGCACAGAGCTGACGGGATAGATGGAAAAATGTGGTTGGAGCTTCTGGTGTGCACACTTGGCAGGGAACAGCTGCACCTAGAGACCCCAGCCCCACAGGGACCCTGCAGGAGCAAACTCAATGTGAAATTCCTTCTGAGCAAATTGGGGCTGGAATTATGTGTACAGACACACGATGCTTATTTTTTTTATCCTCATGCCCAAAGGAAGCGGAGTCACTTGTGCTTTTAGTTTTAAAGACTCCAAAGTAAATCAAATCTTGGCTGGAAAACTGTAAACAAAATCAAGCCAAACAAACAAAAGCTAAACCAAACACTGATTCAGTAAGAGAGTCCCCGTGTCAATCTGTGCTTCCTGCAGGCAGCATGCCATGGCCCAAGTGTGGAATTACTGTCACAGCACATTGCCCTATCTGGTCTACTGCTGCCAATTTCTTTACAAGCCCTCCCCCGCCCCCTACACCTCTAAAAAAAGAACCCCTAAAACCCACCCCTCACAAAATCTCTGGTCCTATGGGAGCAAATATTGGATTAAAGGAAACATTAGGGTAAGGAGCTGAAATATCAGAGACAAAAATTTACCAACGATGTTTGGACACTGCTGGCACACACAAATAAGCCTTCTGAAAGTTTAGATGCCAAATAATTGCCTGGACCTACTAGCTGGAATATCTATCATGTTGACAGTGTTTTAAGTCTCTTGTTTCATTTAATTTACAAAATGCAATGGAAGAGTAAATACTGGCATGCTCTTGAGCTAAAACTGCTGGGAAAAAGGCAAGGCTGACCTGCCTGTAATCCCAGACAGTATATTGTTCTTGAGATTAACACCAAGAACCCTGACAAAACCAGAGGATGACAGAGAGCAGGAACAACAACAGACCTCTTCCAACTCCTGTCCAAGAGTTGTATGTGGGAGGAACATGGAAAACAGGACTAGGAGAACTCAGCCTTTCTTCCAAAGACCATTTAAACATAAATGTAATCACTCTTGAAGTTCCTGTTACAGGGTTAGCCACTAAGGGAAATAATAGAGGTGATACTTCTGTCTGGTAAAGGCTTTAAAAGCTGAAAAAGACTCAGATACATTCAGTCACCATGCACAAGTGTGGATTTTAGGAGGTTCTCAGTACTAAATGAAAAAAGACTTCTTGGGCATCTAATTCACAGCACACAAGAGAACTGGCTTTGCCTCTGTGATCTCTCTAGTTAAAAAAAAAAAAAAACCCAACAAAAATCTAGGTCTTACCAGAACAGACGTTTTATAATGGAATTAATTTTATGGACTGAAGATATTTCACCTTATGGGCTGGCACCTTTTAAGTTCTGAATTGGCAAAAAGGCACCAGCTTGCTGTTGGGAGTCACTCAGGTGTTAATGAGAGCATTAACTGACAGATGGCATTCAAGATATTTCTCGCCTCTCCAATGAAGACAGCTTCCTTGCTGCAGCAGAGATCAGGAAAGCTTAATTCTTAACAAGCATACAATGCTTTGGCACAAAGGCAAGCCCTCTGGAAGGTAATGGGAAGGATTCAGGGTTTGCTGGGATGACCTCAGTCAAACATCATTAACAGGGTCAGGAGAAGCAAAGCCTATTTCAGAAGAAAAAAATAATGTAAGGGCCCCCATGATCAATCTATCGTGGCTTGTCAGAAAGAGAAAGCTTAGGCTGACCTTAGAAGCAATATGAGTTACTACTACCAGCCTGACCTTGAGCTCTCATGTAACAATGGAGATCTTTTTTTTACTGTATTAATGAGCTTTCTTATCTGAGGTGGGGGAGGAAGCTTTATGGACCAGCTTGTACTTCACCTTCAATTTACCCTACTGAGAAACTAAGTCAAGTACGATGCAGGGGGAAAGAGATACTACCCCATCCTCCAGGAGGAGAAGAGGGTTGGAGAGGAATCCTTCCAAGGCCTGTGTGTGCAGCTGGCTCAGGAGGTGTGCAAGCCAACAGGGAGCACACATTGCTCAGACCATGGGACAACTTGTCACCAGGGTGACCAAACTGCCTGAGGCCCAAGGGCAACAGGCACCCTGAAGGATCCCTCTACAGATCATCCCCTGCAGCAGAGCAAAACGACCAAGAAGCTGGAGATCCAGGAGTCATGACCTTGGGCTCTAACAGCCACACTCAGCAGTGCCACTACCTGCACCACCGATGGGGACAGACTTCAAAAATTCCAGCCAAGGACAGTCTAGAGGGAGCAGTAACTCCACACCATACTTGTGACAGATCTCAGCAAGGCCCAGCCCTGGCACAGCTCTTGTGATGAAGGAAACAAACACTCAGACACATCCTGCTTTTCAGTGCCTGTTTTGAATCATGCCTGGAAAAAACCTGCTGTAGTGCCTGTGAACAAGAGTACAGCTGACATTAATGGGTCCTGAATGAGTTCACAAAGTAGTGGGGGGAAAAAAATTCAAATTACATTGATCAGACCTTCAGAGTGAAGTTTCTCCTCCCGGAGTTGTAAAGACAGCAGAGATTGCTGGAGCACAAGACCATCACAAGGCATGTACAGGCTTGCCTTTTGTCCTCCATGGCAAGCTAGAACTAGTTTTTTGAATGCAGACATTGTCCCAGCCTCAGTAATTCTGTGGCTTACCTGTGTGGCCACCAGATAAGGAAAGAGAGAGACATCTGAAGAGTTAAGCAGGTGGATGGCATTGGGCTGTCCACACAAGGACATTTGCCTTCACCATGGCTGAACATGGGAATACAATCTTTCTACATTAGAACCATTGTTTTGTTTCAAAACAGAAGGACAAAAGATTACCTAGTTAGCAAATGTTAAGTAGCAGCAGCTCTTCCCTAAAACAATCTGGCCTAATTCCAGGATTTGGCAGTCTGAAATGTGGCCAGTTGGAGGCTTCCACATCCATGAAAGATGCACCCATGTCTTCCACAAAAGTAAAGGACAGCAGAGTAATTTCAGAACTCTAGCAATTCCTGTTCCCTGCTCCTCATTTGTCCATCCCATAACTCACTTCCAGAACTCAAATGTGGCAGAGACCAGAGACCACCTTGAGAATATGCTGAAGTGATGCTTAGAGAAGACATCATCAGGGTTCTGGACCTTTCCTCCAACATGGTAACACCAAGCTAGGGCAGGAGGTTCACCAGCAGAAGGGCAGCACAATCCTGCTACAGAAATCCAATTTACATGGTTGGATCTAATTTACATGGTTGGATTTACACGGCAGATTTCCCACCTGAACTCAGCGTTTGTCTTTAGGAGAGGGGAAAAATTAATCTGTGAAAACCCATGGCTGTCAGCAGCTGTAAGAACACTCCTGCTCCTTGTCTTCCTCCATCTTCCATGCAATCAAACCTGGGGAAGCTGGAAGGGGAGCTGGCAGACATGCTGCATCCCACAGAGAAGCAGAATAGGAACAGCTCTGGAGCGAGGCAGTGTCTCTGGGGAGGCAGGGAGAATGGAGAGCTGATGTGGGCTGTCTGCTCTAATAAGGGATCACACCACAGGAGCATGTGGTGGCTTGACAGAAGCAAGTGCAGCCACTTAACCTGGGTATGACAGCTGAAGTGGGAGAGTTGCTTTGCTACCCCCAAAAAAAGGGGGTATGAAGGAAGAGAGGGGAAGGCACGAGGTCACCACAGCTGCCCACCCTTCAGGAATATTCCAGGTCTGCTTGCCCAGATTTCTCACCCCAGCCACAGCCTAAGCAACCGTGGAAGTTCCCAGCTTGGGCTCCTTAGCATTACTAGACCATGCCCAGCAAGTCTCAAACTAGATGGAGATGCCCTTTTACCTCCCCTGAGCTGCTTTGTGCTGCCTCCCACCTCTTTTCCCTCACACGAAGGACAGGAGGCAGCAAGTCCTCTCCTCCTGAGGAGGAGCTGAAGCCATCTCACACACCAGTGTGGCAAAAGGGCACGCTCTGATCTTCCCCAGCTGCCTGTGGCCCACGCTTCTCCAGTGATTTGGCTCTTATCTAGCAACAACCCTACGAATGACACAGCTGCTGAGGCTGCCTTGTTTGTTATTTTGCTGAGAAAAGGCAGAAAAGCAGAAGAGATATCAGCATAGATACAACACTGTCCTGCATTGGTCTCTTCTGGAAAGGCTCTTTCCTTAGGCTGGCAAATGCCAGGGACAGGCAGGAGTGCTGAGATAAGTGTCTATTTGATCTTTTTTCCCCCATTCACCCTGGGTTTTTCACTGCTTTATGTTCACAAAAAGCCAAGGCAGCTAATCAGTGCTCTGTGACCCCTGTTAATTGGGCTGTGTGAGAGAAAGGCAGCACTGGCAGGAGAAATCACACATACCTGTTACTTTGAACTGTCCTGTCATATTCTGTCTCCCTGCTTGCAGGAGCTCCAAGCACCCTTCTGTGAGCCAGGGCTGCTCTGTTTTCATCCCCATCCCCAGGATCAGCAGGAGGGGCCACAAGTGTTTCGTGTTGTGGCCCTGCCTCTAACACCTCAAAGTACAGGGAGGCAACAAAAAGGCACATTGCTGTTTCTCCTTCCGTGTCAGAAGGTGAAAGTAATTTTAGGTGAAGGAAACACAACCTGAAGGCACTGATGGCCCTTCTTTCACCTATGCCCAGCTGCTCCTCACTGCCCTTATCTGCATTGCTGTTTTCTCCCTCACCCTCCCCACCCCAACAGAGGAAGGAGTGAGCAGATGCCCAGCATCCATCTCCCCTTCCCAAGAGACCAGCAGCCCACATGGCCAAGCGAGCCAGGGAAAGCAAGATTGGTGTGAAGATGTGAAACATTGGAGGGAAAAGGGGTTGGATTTGCCAAGCCTGGTGGATTATGCAGTTCTTGGAGGATGAGGAAGACACATATTGCTAACTAGATGCATGCTGGGTGCAGGGGCCTGCATATGTTTTTTAGGTAGGAGCAAGGGCTGCTTCAGTGTTTTTGTTGCTTGATTAGGGAGAGGAAGAAATAGGAATATGGTATCAATGAAACCAGAGCAGCCAGAAACATCCCAAACAACACTTGAAGGTACATGGTACCGCAGGAAGAGAAAATCCTGGGGGAAAAGGGGATAAGCAGGAGGATACATATACTGCCCAGACAGATTCAGGGAATATTAACAGGACTAAAATAAAATTTATTAGTCTTTCAATTCTAGCTCAACCCCTCCTTCAAACTCAGTAAGTCTCTGCACAATCTCCACTAAGGGATGACTTGTGCTCTCACTACATGCAAGGTTTTGGACAGAGAAGCAGGAACTCCACCCCCCACTATTGATGCTGCAATTTGAATGAAAACCAATAATGACAAATCAATGAGTTGGATAAGTGGATTAAAAGGGGGGGGAAAGAATTCTGCTAAAAGATCCTGAAACATCACTATGTTGAGCAAAATGTATTGCTATACATTTTTGTGAAAACATAAATTAATGCAGCATTAGATGAACAGAAAGAATTATTTACCTTGAATGCATAGAAAGAACAGACAATTTGAGACAGTTTAAATAACTGTCTTGTCTCTTAATTACATCTGCATAAATACAATAAATTAAGAGTGATGATGCTATTTTCCATGGGCATTGTTGTTTTTGACTCAGGGTGACCATGTTCACACCAAATGTGTGTTTAAACACACCTGCCCAGCTTTGCTGACACACTAACCCCACAGATACTCTGTACTTCACAGTTTATTCAGTTTTACCTTTAGGGCACTACCCTGAAACCATTAGTCAAAGGGTGCAGTAACAAATCAGTTGCATTCAATGTGATATACAGCCCGTGAAAGCAGCAAGGGTAGCTTCAAACTCCAAGAGGAAAACAGCTCTGTGATCAGTCACTGACATGCATTTTCAACCATCATGTTGAAACTTGCACTACAGCTCCAGCACAGAGGAAGGCTTGAAAACAGAGACCTTAGTTCCTTGAGATATGGCTGAAATGGTAAAATGCTGTGCATCTGGAAATATGCAGGAACTTCCAGAAAACTCCTGGTGAGAAAGCTGGTCAGACATCCTGCCTGTCTGAATGGGAAGAATACTCCAATGTCTGTCAAGAAGTAAGAGGTTTCTGCCTCTTTGGTGGGGGTTGCACTGAAGAGACAGTCTGAGCATCCCCAGAAGGGTCAGCTACTCTTCCTGCCTTGAGGAGCCTGTTGAGCCAACTGAGCCCAAGAGAGAGGCAATATCACTTATGAAAGCTTTCCCCAGCAAGGGAAGCACAGCAGGCACTACAACAGGGTGGTTCAAGTTCTGATGCCATCACATTTTACATCTGAGGTGCAAAGGACCAAGGGAAGAAGTTATCTCACACCATCACCCATGGTAAATCAACAATAGAACTGAAAATGCATATTTCACCTAAAAAGCTTTGCTGTCAAGCTGTGATTCTACAAGAACACACAAGGGAGATGTCTAAGTGTAGGCCATCTCCTGCCATGTGATGACATTGATCTTGGCTGGGGAAGGCCAGGGAAAATGGCTTTCATTAAGCAATGAATTCCCTGGCATGCTAGTGAATAGGCTTGGAGAGCTGAGCAGAGCTGGAGCCCAACACTTCCCTGTCCAACAAGATCTATCACCACAGCTAAACTGGGAACATGAACTTTTCCCTCAGAGCATGTTCAGAACAAGAGACAAGAATCTTTCAAGACCCTGAGGTAGAGAGAACTCATGTTCAAAATCACAAAGTGAGTGACAGAGACCAGTGGCCAAGGCACAATGGCAGGAGGCAGAAGAGAGGTTCTGAGTCTCAGAGCCAACTGGAGGCTCTGTGTGCTGAAGGCACAAGATAAACACTGGTACTAAAGGATGGGAAGATAATGGCAAAGAGATATTTTCATGATAGGTTCTGATGCACAAGACGGAGGTGCAGAGTAAGACTGAAGGAACAATGTTCTGACCTGTGAAGCACAGCTGATCCCCTGGTGAAACTAAGATCACCAAGAGAAGACTAAGCCATGCTGATGCCAAACTGGAGATTTTACAGGCACATCAGCAGGCTGGATGACACCAACAGACTTACCATTATCAGTAAATGATGCCACTTTTTGGATGCGACACAAAACCAACGAAGCAGTGCTCTCCAGAGAGCAGTACAGTAAATCTACAGCAGCTCCTAGGGTTGGTTTTAGAGCTCAAAAAAGCAATTCCTGGACCTGAACACAAAACCATCTGACCTGGACATTTCTGCAAACAACTCAGCAAAGGCAAGATAACTTTCTCCCTAACAGGTAGATTGGAAGCCAGATTTTTGTCAGCCTTGTAAAGAAGGTCAAAGACAGGAGGGTCCCCTGGCAGCCTGAAATGCTGAATCTGAAAGGCCCTGGTCAGCAGGTGAACGTCCTCCAGTCCCCACGTGGATGGATGCCTCCCAGCACCCCTCAGGAATTCGGAGTGCTGCATTCTTTTCCCATTTCTTCCCCAAGGCTTGTCAGACACTGAGGATGGGAATGGCTCATAGGCATAACGATCACACAGCCAGGACAGCTTGAAGCCCGGGGGCTTCTGCATTGCTTCTGTGTCAAGTACCTTCGGCTTTGAATAACAAAGGGCAATCTCTTGAAGGATCAAAACTGAGAAAAAGAGCCAGTGTTAGAACTATTAGCTAACCCAAAAACTTGTTACACATTTGATAGAAAAAGACAAGGGAGCAAGAGAGATCTGAGTGCTCAAAGAGGAATGAACAAGTTCCTCTGGGGAAGGTGACTGGGGGGGATTTGGGTAACACTGGTGGGGGGTGAGAGGCCAGGCAAGATGCAGGCTGCTACCCACAGCTTCGAGGGGCTCTGCTGAGAGACACCTGGGCTCCTGCACGGTGGGTACACAGCCAGCACATACTGCTCTGACCTGGAAAAGTGCAGGGAGGGATGCTGATGGCCACACAGACATTTTAAACAAAGGGTGAGAACGGCTGCTGCACTCCCTGCTCTTGCCACACGCTGCTTCGTGTGTGTGCTTTTGACTTTTAAAGCGTGGATTTTTTTTGTTCCTTGTTTAGTGTCCTGTCCTGTGTGACCTCAACAACCAGCCACACAAGGTGTGCCCCAACAAGAAACCACTCTGGACATGATGAAATGAAGATCAAATCAAGCCACAGTACTCTCTGTCTCAGGAGGGATGAACACAGTCTTCTGGATGCTCCAGAATAAACGAATGTACTGCAGCCCAAATTTCACCTTGTGATTGAACAGCAAGGGCTTTGGTTTTACTGCAATGACGATTCACTCCCCCCATCAACGACCTTCACCAGCATCTGGCCAGGCTTCAATATGTACATGCCAATTTGAATCCACATGCTTCTTTCTTTCTACTGCTGTTATTTGATTCTTTTTGAGGAGAAGCTCCTTGGGGGCTGGAGCTGATGAACTTACAAAAGACCCAAATACATCTCCTATATTCTGAAGGAGCAAATAGGAATGGGGCTTACATGCTTCACATTGAGACTGGAAGAGGATCATTACTTACTATTCATTCCTGGATCCTTGAAGAACAAGTGAAGCCAGCTTAATGCTGCATTGTTCATTCCTAGTGCCCATCAACAGAAAGCATGCTCCCAATTCATTGCCACAAGGAAAGACAACAGTATTGCTGTGCCATAAGCACTTCTGATTGTTTGGGGGCTGCAGAGAGGACCTTAGGGTATTACAGTGATGATGAGCACCGTGGGGAAGAAGCTGGAGTTATTGTCTTGATGATGATGGGGAAATAGGACACATGCCTGTATTCCAGCACAAATCCATATGAAACAAGCCCTTATGTGCTTTACTGCTCATAGAAAACTACACTTAAGGTCAGAGAAAAGAGTCCCCTGTGAGGCACAAAATACCTAGCCTGGGTTTGCCTCGAAGCAAATAAGCTTAGCAAATTCATTTCTAAGAACCAGCCCCACATATTACAAGTTTCTGGAGACCATGGCTAAACCCAAGTTTTTACAGATAAATAGGAACTAAAAAAGTCCCTTTTGGGATTTGTTTCAAAACAGGTCTTTCATCTTCTTTTATCTAAAGTTTAAACTACTACATTGGTTGAGCCAGAAAGAAACTGAGGAAGGCTGAAAGGTAAAATGGGAGAAAAAGTAAAAGCACAGGTGACTTAGAACAGAGACAGACATGACACACCTCATCATCACAGTGGCCTAGCAGCTGGCCAGCAGCTATTCCAGCTATTCAAGCCCACTGAGGCTAAAAGGCTCCAAAAAAATTACTTCAGATCTTCTCCAATATTCACCCTTGGACTAAACATTGGTTTCTGAGCTTGGATGAGGTGCTGGGAGGCAGCCTGAAAAACCAACTGTGCTAGAACAAAAATCCTGCACCAGTGTTTTGGAGCATCACTGCAAGCCTCAAAAGTGAGGGCAAAGGTTTCACATCGGGCGAACTTCCTCACCCCATCTGTCTCTACCCAATCCTTTGCCTTCTTCCTTGAAAGGAGGAGGAATTTTCACTTGCCTTCTCAGTTTCTTTTTTCATCATTGCTTTCTTGCTCCCCTCCAGAGTATTTGGTTTGCAACATCAAGAAGTTATAAATACAGCTGTCCCTTTCATATTTCATGCTCTGACATTGGCATGATGACATCACTGCAGTCTCCAAGACCCTTTGCTGACTGTTCCCTATTCCTCCTTTGAAGTTTAACCACCTATTCCTCCCTGTCAATGTTTTGCATAACTCCCTCTCCCCAGCAATCCAATCTGTTTGTCTCTCATCCATCTGCCCTGACAATAACAGCACAGCTTTTCCTCTTTTTCTTTCACCGTTTTCAGTCCTTGTTCTCCACCACGTCCATGGAATAGCACTTCCAGGACACGCTACCAACTATTCTTCAAATTCTTCTTTAAAGATTCATTTTATCCATCTGAGAATCAAAGACATTTACTTAGCTTTAGTTATATTTCAACTCTATAATTTTATTCCACTGTGCTTCTCATTAATCTCTGAATGACCGTGTTATTTTACTGCTGTAATCTCATCCTTCCTTTGCCAACACCTGCCAGCTGCTTCATTTTCACTTTTTACCCTTTAAAAGGCTCACCTTGCATGGCTTGGCTATTACTATAATAAATATTAAAATTAGATTCAAGATGAGCAATGCAGCCACTTCATCTCCCTTGCCCCCTCACGGTATCTCTGTGCTGACGATACCGCCTTGATTCCAGAGGCCATCCACCAATATCCATGATGTATGCAGCGCAGCACTTGTTAAAAATCAGACTGTAAATAATGCTGATCTTGTTGATATTCACTTGGCATTCATGAATATGACTCTGAGTTAGTGAGATGCTCTGTGGCCGGGCCATGGAAGCAGTTGTTACCACCAAGGTCACCGGCACAACTGCAAGAGCCGGCTGCTAGGACTCTTCCCAAAGGTGGTGGGCACCAGGTCTGCTGTGACTGAGCTTAGGCTGGCTGCCCCAGAGGTTGTGGCATGGAATGAAGTGGTGAATTCATTCAGCTCAGTCTTAGAACCTTGGCTTAGCTCTTCCCACAGCCTAGTTCACACGGTATCCATGAGACTGAAATCCCAGCACTGCTTTGCCAGCTATTCCTGTTGACCTGCCACTTCATCCCCCAGACCAGACTGACAAACAGCAGTTCTGGAAGGACACAGCTCATGTAAGCACATGCACAAGGGTGATTTCAAGATGTTAAGCATTTTACTGAGGTCTCTTTTACCAAAATATGAGACCTGGTGTAACCCCAAAAAGTACCTGTAAGGACACAGTCTGAACAGAATAAAGGACAAGGTTGGACAAAAGTGACTAAGCAGAAGGAAGAAGCAAAATACCCAGAGCTATTAAACACAGTCCTCAGAAACAGGTATTGTTCCTCAGTAGGTTAGAAGATTTCAGATTATCTCTCTCTTTCTGATGAAAGTTCAAATAAGTGATTAGAGAACAAGTGTTAGAAAATACACAGAACAGACACAGTGTCCTCGACTGGCAACTCAGCAAGTAGGAAATACAGCTCTCAGATGCCACACTGGGAGTGTTTCTCAATGCCATCACTAAGGATAGGACAGAAATAATTTAAACATTTGTGAGGAAGGGGAGTTTAGGAATATTCTCTTGTTATCCTTCTTAGAACAAATCAGGTGCAAAGTACAAGCCAAAGACTCCAAGGATCGTTTAATGATCCCACAAGAGCTTAAGGTACGTGCAAAACCAATGATCCCCTTGGGAAGAAAAAAATTCCAAGGCATTAGGGAAGAAATAACAAGGAAAAAACAATTGAGATTCCTAAGGAAGCAAATCCCCTCTGGTGGCACAGAAGTCAAAAAGAGAGTTTTCAGCTATACTGATGGACCAATCCCCTGAGGTGTAAAAAAAGAAAAGAATCTCATGGGGCATAGGGGGAGAAAAAAAAAAAAAAAGGCAAGAGATATTGTTTTTCTTCCTTCTCATATTCTGGCCTTTGTGCATGTTGAGAAAAATAAAACATAAGGAAAAGCAGCAAAGATGTTTTTTGAGACAAAGGAGCAGCATACAAAATGCCTCCCAATAAGAAACACGCTAAAGTTACTAAAACTTTTTATGCCATCACATTGGAAAAACAGCAAAAGTGCAACAACAGAACATTGAAGAATGAGTTTCACCCAAAGAAAAGCTGAACAGCAGGAGCTTTTCTGGAATATTTTAGTTGAGTGTACACATCCATGTCACACCATCACTTCTTACTTAAAAACAGCTGCAGAAGGCTCCTGCTGCGGCTGCTGCCGTTAGCTGAAGCTCTGATCTTCCTGTCTTCATACAAGTCATCAAGCCACATTTCCTGCTGGAATTAAAGTGGCAGCCCCTAGGGACTATGCAGCTACCCAATTTATATCAGAGGGAATCTGAAGCAAGCACTAGGATTTTTCCAAACTGCTTAATTTTTATTTATTTTTTTGCAATCCCCAAATTCTAGTAAGAGTTTTTCTGGGTATTTACCTTTTGAAGCAATTAAAAGAAAATACAGACATTTTAAGACCTGTGCAAAAAAGCTGGGAGCAGGAAAAACCTGTGGGCAATCTCACTGGCATCAAAGCAAAGCATGCCTTAGATAGCCATTGCACCCATTGTAGTTACATACAAATGGTACAGATGGTATATGGATACTATGAGGGAATACTATATATTGTTTTATACAACAACAAAAGCTGCAGATCATGACATACAAGCATTTTGGCTCAGAGTAAAAATAGGAGAGCAACGGGGAAACTGTCCTGGCCAAGTGCTCAAACTACCTGGTGCCAAGCAAGGACAGCTACAGGGTCGTTGCATAAGATGCAGAAATGCAGGCAACTGGTTTTTGTTCTGTACTTCTACAGTACTTAACACAGCAAGAACCAGGTCAATGGAGTGTTCCTAACAGCTATGATAGGTTATAATAAATAAGACTTTGGAGAAGATCACATAGCATCCCATTAAGTAGTCTCTGTAGTTAAACACAGATATCCATAACTCAAAGAAAGTCTTACATTACCAGACAATGCTCCTTAGCCATCAAGCAGGGTAAAAATCAGTCTCTCTTGTATGTGATTCTTTTATTTTTTTAAAAATGTCTGTCATAAATAATATCAAAATCAAGGCAAAGTTGCTCTACTTCAAAACCAAGGATTGTAGAAGCCTACAAAAGTAATAATCTCTTTTTTTTTTCCCAAAGAATGGAAAGCAAATCAAACTAGAGCATGTTAAATTGAGCATTAGAAGGGCTCTCAGCCACTTCCAAAATTACTTGAGAGCACATTATAATTAGCAAAGGTATGTGACAGTTTTATACCCCTCTATGATGCATGATTAAAGCCAGGCAGCCCAGTCCTGCGCACCGTCAAAACAGATGTGACAAGAACTGCAAACTGCTCCCAGACAGACTGTGAGAAAGCATAGGCAGATAACATTTTGGCCATCAAAGATGTAAGACCCGACACAAAACTAATTAAACCTCAAAACCCCTCAGAGAGGTAGGAAAACTGAGGTTTTATGAAGCATCCCGTGCTTGAGCTGCAGTGCCCCAGCCCGAGAACAGGCATGAGGACAAGCTCCTGCCTTTCTCTCTGAGGTAAAGCAAGGAACAGAAGTTTTCAGCCTTGATAGTAACAGCTCACAGCCTCAGCACGAGGATGCAGGGCACAAATGACTGGAGAGATGCTGCAGTAACACCACCAGGATAATCTGTGACACTGCTGATTTTTCCCACCCAAGACAGATACCTCTTATCTGTCTGCAGCAGAGAAGTATGGAGTCCTGGGCCACTGTGAAAAGCCAAGTCTAAACCCCACACAAATCCTGCATCACATTTGCATGGCTATGTCTGCTGAGCACTCAAAATATCAATTAGAGGCTCAGCTTCCTACCACTAACTGCAGAAAAACAAGGTACAGAAGGGAAGCTGTGCATCAGCCAAGGCCTATGCCTCTTGAACTGGGATTAGTGGGGGAAAAAGGTGTTGCAAGGAAACATGTAAGGAACATGGAGAATTTTAGGCTTTTGGATTCCACAGTTGGTTTAAAGCGTGAAACAGTGCGGCAGGTGTGTTTCTGAGAAGTGTATCCAAGCCACCACTTTTATTCTTATCTTCAGATTTTCATATTTAGACTAGATCTTAATGCTTCTTCCTTCATGACATCCCTCTGCATACAGCATCTTTCCCTCTTGTTTCCAGGTAGCCTCCCCCATTGCTTCCTCTGCAATGCTTCAGAGCTCACCTCTTCTCTTTAACATCCCAGCAGTTTCAGGCAGTTTTCCTGATACATCCCTTAAGCCATTCCCACTGCTCTGCTCCTGTTGTGCCCTCTTCCCCATCTCCTCTGCAGAAATTTCTTTCTCCATTATCCCCATGCCCACGAGGTAACCCCCTTCTACAGGAGGCTGCAGAAATGGTGCAGCTGGTTTCTCCTTCAGGCACCTCAGCCTTTCCCCAGCACGACTGTTTGGATGAGGTGTTTGGGTGTTTGGTTGTATGTTTTGTTTGTTTGCTTGTGTGTTTGGGTGACAGACAACTTGCCAGTGTCCAACGACTCACCCATGATTCATCCCTGAATTTTCTCAGTTAAAAGAGTTGCAAAATGGGGAGGCAATTACACAGTGCAATCACTAAGTGGACACTGTTAGATCTGGAGAGATTTGGAGAACTCCTAACCTCACAAAATTCATTAATTTTATCAAAGACAAATCTTCTGCTGCTGCTACAAGGGCAAGCTGGTTCAGGTGGGCAAAACACTTAAGCCTCTACTTTCTGATGACTTTGGTATGAAGAAATAAACTTGCTGCATGTTTAAAAGCAGGTATATATTGCTCTGTGGCTATTTTGATGAAGAAGATACATGACTGCAGACACTTTACAATCAATCATTTGGAGACAGTAAAAGCAGTACAGCTGCCTGGTTCAGCTCCTGATACCCACTGATGCTAAATGTCTATGCAGCAATGAAAGAGAACTTAATTAAGTGGCATATGCATATATAAATCAACAGTATAAATTTTGTTGAACATAATCAGTTAATTAGAAATAGAGTTTTCAATGCAAGCACCTATGGTTCTGCCTATGCACCGACCTAAGCCTCTCCACACCAGGGGGATCTTAGGGAGCAGGACTGCTTCCAAGCAACTGCATGTGTTGCCAAGCTGTCTTTGTCCCCACAATTATGCTTTGCCATTAACACGATTCACAAAAGAACAAATAAAACACACACTGCAACGAGCCTTTGCTATCACTGGAAGCACATTTTGCTGTGCGAGTGGCAGTCCTCTAAAGCATGATGCTCTGCAGATGTCTCCATTTGGGAGACTGCTTTAGTGGACACTGACAAAGTGTCTCTGGGTGTCAAAGCCTCAAGAGAACATGTCAAATCACTTCCCAACATCCTGCAGCTGAAGTGATTCCAATACATTTATTTCTAAGAAAATAATCATTGTTGGCCCTATGTAAAGCAAATGGGATCTTTCATGCCAGTGAGGTGTGTGCAGAGCAGCAAGTTTTATGCTATGCAATACATACAAATGTTGAAAACATATGTGATGACTTAATATCACTAATTTGACCAAACAGAGTGCAGAGCACACAGCAGCAGCTGTGAACGTTCACTGGGTGCAGAGCATCAAACACGGTTTTGCACGGCATCGGAACAAAGGAGTTTGCTTAACGGGTCTGTACAATTAAAAGCCTACAACTCAGCCCAAGAGAACTCGAATTCCCTTTCACTCCGTGAAGCATCTGGCCTGATGGCTGGTGGCTGCCGATCACTGCCATGTCATCACTCCAAAGCCGTGAAACATCCCGCCACCGTGTTAATTAGCTCCCCTTGCAAAGTGCTTAAGCCATAGAGCGAGGTTACTCACGTGATGTCTCTGCGCTGATAGCAACCTTGAAGTAGGCAAGCGATCAGGTCGCTGATAAACTCCACATCGTCCCCGTGAAGAGCAGCTTCCAGTTCCTAATGAGCAGAAAGGAGAGGGGGAAAAAAAAAAATCCAACCATTAAACTAATTCCTTAAAATTTCCTGCTAGCTCATCCGGACCAAAAAGACCCAAAGAGCCTCAAATATGGGAGCACACATGGGGTAAACTGACTTTCCTCATCATTAAAAATACTGCTTCTACTACCTCTTCATTGCAAGAGTTTATGGGAAGACCTTGGAAGGTTTTTAGTGAATGCCACTCTCCAGCCAGAAAACTAATGCTTTTGTCTGGACGCAGAAAAATAGGGTTCAGTGAGGTTGAGATACACTACAGCCTAATAAGAAAGGCATGATTTCTCCCATGCTCCTCTGATGGACAGGAATCAACAGTGTCATTCTCCTGCTTTACCTCCACTCACTAAGGCTAGTGAGCTCAATTTAAAAGATGTGCTCAGAAAGCAGGGCACTAAAAGCCACTTACAACCCAGAAGGAGCAGTTTCAGATGGATTGCCAGAAATGGCTGAAAGCTAGCAAGCAAATGCCTCAAAGAAAAGCAGGCATTTTGATTATTTAACTTACTTCTTATTCAGTTCCTTTTTTTCCCAACTCCAGTAAGAGAGAAAGGATGGAGGGATGTCAGACTTTGTGACCCAAAATCTCAATCCTCGATGGAGAATATCACGGCTTATTCTAGCACAGCAAAGTTCACAAAGATGTGATGCAGAAATTGACCCACAAAAAGGAAAAAACTCCTGAAACTTAGTTATAATGAATTTTGCACATATTGTGAGAAATATCTTTTTTTCAGCTAGCAGTTTCAAGCTTTATTTTCCAAATATCATTTGGTTAATTACAGTTTTATTTGTACGCCAGAAAATTATTCACAGTAAGAAAAATCCACTTTCTCTAAGACTTATCATCACTAGCATACAGCATTCAACAAGACTTAATATGGATAAACAATATAGGCATAAGAAGCTATTCTTTTTGGGTTTCAGAGTAAATAATGGATTGAATACAAATTCCTACTTGAATATTACTCAACAGACTGTTACACAAATAGCTAAGCTAATGGCTACAGAATAAAGGTTAATGGCCAGAGAATAAAGGATAAACGTTTTGGCACTTACCCAATAAAGAAGAGAAAGTGCTTTTTTTATTAGACCCCAGTAACTGCAGTAATAAAATTATTGATAACAGATTGCAGCTTAAATGCCGCTTGTAGTGTTTTATTGGAAATGTATTAATGGCATATTTTCATTACCAACACCGCTGTTATTTACCTCTTGTGCAACAGGCAAAGTGCTTCAGGAGCAGAAGCCTGACACCTGCCCTGTGAAGAATGTACTAAACACATCTATTACACGTGGAAACTGGAGGTAAGGAGAGGGCAGCGTGCAGCTAAAGCCTGATGCAGTGTCCCTGCCACAGAGATAGGGAAAGTACCAGGAATCTCTGTTCTCTGCCTCTAGATGAGCACCCTGCTTAATGACAAGCTAATACAAAATCTGCAGCTGCTGCTTGCCACCCCTTGGACAGAGTGATATTATTGCTGTATAAATAGTAATCACGCTACATAAATAGTAATTACTGAGTGAATTCACCCAGAATCATGGAATGTCCCGAGCTGGAAGGGACCCACGAGGACTGAATCCCACTCCTGGCCCTGGCCCTACTTACCACCTGATAAGTGGCTAATATTTTAGAAGTGTTGACTTACTTTATTTGTAAAATATTTTAGTGGACATATGCCTTCTATCCCTGGGGGAGAGGGGAGCAGGGAGGACCTAAAGCACATGATCCACTAAACCATCCCAGGTGTGTTACCACATTACCACAATAAACCTGCAGCTTGTGAAAAATGACATCTTAGAACCCAGAATGATGGGCAGAGGGAAAGTAAGTCTCCAGGATGCCTCCCTGCATTCAGCCTCTCCCTCATCCACACACACTTGTTCATTAAAGCTGTCAGTCAGCAGTCTGCCCCTGCTAGGATGTGACAGCCTTTTGTATGAAGGAATATTTAAACTGCCTCCCGTGAGCCTTTTCAGCCTGCTGTTTGACTAACACTCCTTAAGCAGTGGCCACCTCTGCCTCAGATAGCCCCTATCTGCAGCCATTGTTTTCCAGGCCCGAGAGTGACCTTTACATTTTTGGAGCTGGCAGGTCACCCCAGGAGCAGGGGGGCATTCCTGGGGCACTGGGCAAGATGCCATCTCCTAGGCAGGGACTAAAACACTTGGATGGGCTGTTCCCTCTGCCTCTCCTTCTGCTTTCTCCCTCCCAGAAGGGTGCTCCTTGTCCTTGCCTCCATGGCAGGTGTAGCACAAATTTTGGGGACTCGACCCAGACCCAGACTGATGTCACAGGGATAAAGGGAGCTCTGGGCACGCAGACCAGTGTGGGGCTGGGTGCAGAGTCCCAGTGCCATGCTGGGTTAAGGGGCTCTGGAACAAGCCAAGATTCATCAGCACACACACACACAGTGAAGGTCCATCCCTGGCAGGAGTGAGGCTGTCAGTGCTTCTGTAGAAGGACACTTGCCCCGTGCTCCCCAAAGCCATGGGTGCTTCCTTGGAGCCCATCCTGATCTTCTGCTCCCTGCCAACAGTAACACTCCATGCCAGAATGTCACGGTACAGGCACAGTCCAATCATTACCATGATTATTTGTCTTGGAAAAAAGTTACTGACATTGTCCTGTAAGGCTTCTGTCTACATTTCAACTACTGTTGCTTGTGACAGAAGGGTAAGAGCAGTCAGAGGAACCTGATGAATGAACACAGGGATTGAACAATGAACCAAGGGCTGGGTCCATCAGCTCTGTTTATCTGAATGTCATGATTTTCTATCCCACTGGATTCTCCAACTTTTGGTCCCAAAACACCTACATTCTGGACTCTTCCCACACACTCAGAGTGCTGTGGGAATGACAGACACACTAAGAGGATGTGATGCAAATCTCAGCATCTCAGGAACATGAACAAAATCCCTTCAGGTTTTCACCTAATGCTTCAGCCCTCATTTTGCAGGAGGATTTTTCCAGCCCTCTCCTCCAACAAGGGACAGCCAGCAAAGCAGCACACTGCTCAAGCAGCACATCTAAACTGAGGTGGATGAATTGATGCCAGGGACTCTCAGGAGAAAGAAGCCTCTAAAACCCCCCTGGTCCTAAGGGCAAACCCTGCCTCAGTCACCCATCCCCACACTCCTCCAGCCTGGCCAGGACGAGCAGCTCAGCTTCCTCCCCGCCACCATCCTCCCCACGCCTCCAATCCTTTTGTTTTTCCCCTTTTCTCTTTGAGCACTGAGCTGTGAGCACAGAAATCTGAACCTTGCCAAAACGCTTTGGGGACAGCACAGAAAGGAAACAGAAGAGGCAGCAAATCAGCAGAGGAAAAGGGGGGGACACACATCTCCTCCTCCTCTAGCTGGAGAGAGCAACAGACAGGAGAAAAGCAGGATTCTCCCCCTCTCCAGCTGGCGTCACACCTCATTAGGGAAAAGCCTGTTTAACGTCTTTCCCTCCCCCCAGCCCGGTACTAAATCCCCCCTGAGTCAGGCAAGGGCTGTTGGGAAGAGGCAATCGCCAGAGCAAGGGTGGGAGCAAGGGTGGGAGCAAGGGTGGCCACCTCTCCCAGGAGGAGCACTGGCCCAAAGCGGGGCCGGCAGGGCGGGCAGGAGGCACCAACCCGTCCTCCCCACTCCCTGGGAGAGTGGGCTGGGACAGGGGGGCCTGGTACCCCACACCCAGCCCTGGGGCAGGGATGGTTAACCCCACCATCAGGCTGGGGCCTGAAACAAACGCTGCTTTGGATGCCTTTTTGATATCTGCTCGGATTTTTGAGAGGGAGGACAGTCAACCTTCCCAGTGAAAGTGAACAGATGAGTCCACAACAGCGACACCACTGTCACCAAGCCGGCATGGGGTGACCACGGGGCTGCTGCACAGGCTTTTTTTTGAGTTGTGGAAAGCAGCCAGCTCCTGCTCCAGCTCCTGCTCCAGCAAGCTGACCGTGCAAAGGGCAGCCTCACAAAGCCTGGGGCCTTCGTTTCAGAAGACAGACTCCTCCAAACCTGCAAGAGCCCGGTGTGAGCACGCTGGGTGTGCTGAGGTACAGGACTACAGTTTAAAGGTTTCTTCTGTGCTGGAGCTGAATCATCTATAACTGAATGTGATGGACATAACGAGTTTAAGCACAGCTAAGCCTTGTCCAAGTTAGCCATCAGTTTAAAAACCCCAATCCCTTCAGCTCTATTTCCATACAGCTGCCGTTATCAGCTTTCCATTGCAATGCTCCAAAGTGACTCAACAGGCTTTAGGAGATCACCAAAAGCTACCAGCAGGACGTGCTGAGCCAGCCCCAGCCCATGCTCTGAAATTTCAATGCCGTCACTGAGTCGAGTCAGGATGTTCTTTTCCCCTCACAGATAATTAATGACAACAGGCATCTGGGGAAAAGTTTGGCAAACTCAAAAAAAAAAGGGTAGTGGGATTGGGCAGGAAGATGGAAAGTCTAGTGCAGGCCTGAAATGCTTCCAAGAAGCCCCATTTATCCCTGCCAGTGTGAAGTCAGTGTGCTCAGCCCCTAGCACCTTCTCAGAATGCCTGAGAGAACCAAGCCCCCACTCAGCACGCTGCCTGCAGCCCAGTGCTGGGCTCTCCCTGCCTGGGATCCCTGCCATCATATGGAAATAGTTTCCAAAATATGAGACCTACTGAGAGTGTTCTGCACGACAAGGCAGGAGGGCACTGCAGGGCATTAGGGGTGCTCCTAGGGCCAGGGTACCCTACAAGGGCAAACAGCAGTGGGTTTAGCTGGCTGCCATAAATTCAGAAAGAAGTTATGGCTCCTGGTCCTGATGGAGCCTCCCAGACATGCCATCTTAAGTGGCTGTTGGAAACACTATGTGTTATCCAAGTCTGCAGCTGGATGCACCTCTCCCACCTTCCCCAGAGTCCTGCAGGAGCCTGCATGCTGCCCACTCCTTCTATGATCCTTCAGGGCTTTGAGGTTTCCTAAGCTAAAGGGATCCCCAGTCTCTTCAATCTGCCTTTCCACAGCAAGGAAAATGGGTGCAGAATGCCCTCCCTGTGCTCCTGGCAGTGGGGATGAAGTCAGCAGCTGCCTCAAGGAAACACCACCATCTTCACCTCACCCTCAGGACCACAAGCTCAGAGGGAGCCAAGCTGGCCTTCTGCAGTAGGTTTGGGGTGTGAGGTGAAGGGGTTAATGACACACATCACCACAGTGGTCCCAGCTCCTCTGCGAGGTCAAGGGATGAAGAGCAAATACCTGAGGGAGGAAAAAAGGGAACTATCATTTGGGGAGGGGGACAAAGAAAGAGGAGAAAAGGTATTCCCTTTCCCTGTTTCTTCAGATTCCCCCTCAATGTCTGTCAGTGCCTTCTGAAATGTATACCTTCCTCGACTTTCTGAGAGCAGACTTTGAAGGCTATTTCAAACATGTTGTAAAATAGGAGCATAATGTTACTCCAGGGCTAGGCAGAGGTGTGAGATGACAGCTTTGTATGAGGGAGATTGGCTATAAACAGAAAGCCAGGGAGAATTTGTCACATTGCCTCCACGTTATGGCTGTTTGCAAAGTACAAATCCCACATGCTCCCCGCTGGTGCCAGCAGCACAAGGGGTAATGTCAGCCATCCTCTCCTCCAGCTACAAAAGGGGATGCAACAGACACTGAATCCTGCTCAGCTCAGCCTAAGTAGGTTTGCAAATGCAAACTGTTCACCATGCCAGTGGACATCTTGGTCAGGCTAGAATTTTCCAGACTTGGTTTATAGGTAAATTTACACTGTGTCTTCCTTTACCCCCTCTATGAAGATTAAAACTCTGAGACCACTGTGCTCTCTGTGTACCACCTATCCCACTTACCAGAACAGTTGGGGTTCTCCATCCACATTAACCTGCTGTCTGATCTCTCCCTTGGGACAGGGACCCTCCCCTATTTGCACAGCACACCTCTCCTTGCTCTCCAAGTGGAATTTTTCACCGCTGTGTAATACAAACACACAAACGAGCAGCTCACTCACACTGGGTGGCTAAACTGTACTGAAAAGAGATTTCAGACTGATCAATCCAGCCTCCCTCTTGCCCCATAGCCATGTACCACTGCTAATAATGCTTTCTTCTCCTAGCTCATCTTGCCTGCAGTGCAAGTGATTTGAGAACTACATTTGTTATCAATGTATGCATTGTCATCACTTCAAAGATGTAAAACTGCTACTCTTTCCGTTTCTTGCCCCTGGCAAAGAAGCTTTTCAGATGGACAGAGTGCATCTGAAGCTCTGAAGCAACAAGTGACTCGCTTCTGTTTAGTAGTTAGATATTAGTACTTTATGCCTCTAAAGCAGTTGCCACCCCAGAGCATCAAAGCATTTCAAGAGCATTAAGTAAAGCCTTGTAGCACCTGTGAAGAAAGGGGAGGCACACACCCACATGCAGAGCGGTTTTACAGACAGCCCAACTGACACAAGCCCCAGCATCCACACCCTGGGAATGCTTCACTCAGTGGTGGGGCCAAGGGAGAAGCCACAAGGCCTGACACTCGATGCCACTGCAATCATCTTTCTTTTCCCGCAGTTTTACGAGCAGCCAAAGCCTTTGGAGATCATGCTATTTCCCTCCAAAGGATAATTTCTCCCTTTCAAACTAAACCCCTCTTCCTTCAGTGCAGATAATCTATGCCATTTACCATAAGCCAGTTTTGCTGGCTGAGGGGCAGGCATCGCACTGGGCACTGAGCTGCCTTCACAGGAAATCTCAGGCTCAGCAGAACCTCCAGCCTTTGGTTTGCACACCTCTTGCAGACCCCCTGGAAGACTTCCAAGAGGCCTGTGAAGGCAAATAAGAAATGCAAGCCTACCACCAGACTGCCTAAATTTCTAATCAGGGATCTATGCCTTTATGGGAAAAGTATTGGCACCGTGGTCTTAAAAAACAAACAAACCAAAACACTGCCCTCCTCCCCCCCATCCCAAAGTGACTGACTACTATTGCCCAAGCCACAAGTTCAACTCTTCCAGCTGAAAATAGCCTCCAAACACAACAGTGTGAGGGGAAACACAGTCTGCTTGAATTGCATCCTGTTTGCCTCACCCTCAGACAGAAAGATATCACTTTATTATTGCCTAGAAAAGCCCTCTCCCAATAGCTGTGCTTGTATCAGAAGTACTCAGATCATTAAACTACTCACAGACTGGACTGGTTCAGGATTCTGTTTTTGGTTTTTTTCCCTGGGAAGACAGGGTGAGAAAAGTGGTGTTCAGGCACCTAGAGATGGGCACCATTCTGAAACTAACCCAAAATATTGTATAGATTATACATCACTAAGCTCTTGCAGTCCCATGCTGGCAGTGCCTTGCTGGTAAAACTCAACCAAAACAACCCCAAACTCTTTCTCTCCACATCTGCTGGATTTAGCATCCCCATTTATGGGAATAATGGGCTAAGTACTACCAGCAGTTAAAGACTAAACATTTTAGCAAGTGTTTTACACAGCACTTTGGGTGAGCACATTCCTGTCGGTGGGAAACAGCACCAGCTCCACCTGTTTTGATGTTGTTTCTGGAAACAACAGCGGCAGGTTAGCGATGGTCCCTCCCCAGACAGTTCAGCTGCACGATAAATAAAGAACAGCTGATCCTGCCGTGTCACCATCTCCTGTGGTAAGAGGCTTCCTGGGTACCTAGTGGGAGTTCTGCTAAGCTTTTAAGCCCATTGGCAACGTGGGGAACAGTCTGTAGCTCCAAAGCCAAGAGGCTCGAAGTAATAATCCGATTTCAAAGCTCCTCCTCCTCTCCAGCCAAAGGCAGCAAGGGAGGATGAGATCAGACTGTAGATGCTCTTCATTTTAGGTCTGGCCACTGCACTCATCTGCTCAGCATGAGCACCGGGAAGAGGAAGGATGAGTGCCAAAATCTGGAATGGATTGCTCGGCTAAAGTTTCTGCAAAGATTTCAAAACTTACTGGGAAAATAAATTTTTAAAGGGAATTTTCACTGGTTTTGATACAGCTGGACTGGTCTATCTAAGCAACATCCACTTTTGTAGTTCCTGCACTGGCCAAAATTCTCGGGGGATTTACTCCCTGCCAATATGAGGCACCAGGGCACTCAAGCTATGCAGCTGGCTTGCACCCTCCCCACTAAACTTCTCCTGTACAGCAACCAGTGCTGCTCCTCCAGCATTCACCTCACTCCCCCCTCCAGGATGTTATTAGCTGCCAGGTGATATGCAAGGCATGAAACAACTTATCTCCACCAGCCTGGAGATAAAAGAAAGTCCAGATCATCCCTTAAGGAGTCAGGTGATTTCCCCACATCCCTTCTGCCCCTCAAACAAAAACAACGACTGAGGAAGACAGGTCCTTGCTCACCACTGTCTGAAAAAGCAGGGTGAAAAACACATTCAGGTAGAAACAGGCTGTAAAGCCTTGCTTTTTCCCTTTATTCTGATCTCCACAGCCAGCCATTCTTCTGCCTCTCCTTGGATGCTGTGCAGAGTGCAGCCCACAGCATACATCCCACAAACAAACCCTGCCTGGGACTCAGTGGGGAGAGTGGCCTGGAAGTGCTGCCAGCACTGAAAACTCTTCCTTGCTCCGGGTGGGACAAAAGGAAAGCCACTGAGAGAGAAAGAGGGAGCCAGCAGCCACACACAGGTGAGTTACACTGCAGTGCCACAGTGAAATCCAAGTTTCAGCACCTCTTTTTCTCCTACTAATTTGGCAAAAAAGGATTTGAAAAAGTATGAAATAGCTGCCTACTGCTATCAACCCTGATGAAGCAGCCAGGCAGCTACTCAGATGTGTGAGCTGCCTCTTTGCAATGGGCTTAGTCTCAAGCCTAAGAATAAGTTTTAAAAACATGTGGCATAACAGTTGCTAGAACTAGAGCTAATGGGTCTTTTCCATACTCTTAGATCTGTGTCTGCTCTCCTCTCCTCAAAAGCATAATCTTGTTTATCTATCAGACTTTATCAGACCATGCTTATGCAGTCCAGATATACTTCAATACAAAAATGAATGGCTTTCATACTATTTTTAAAAATTACTACAATAGAGACAGATGCTACCACCTTAATGAGATGTATATGCACTAAGGGATAGGCTTGAAATAGGAAATGGTGTTTCAAGCCAGTTGAATATTGTAATGCAAGTCACAGGGAGTTGGCTTCCTAAGGCATATCACTGCAGGATCCAATGTCAAAATAAATACAAGAACTTATCTCTCCTGATTCACACCCTATCTTCAGCCCTGTCCAAAAAGATCTGTATTTCATTGGATATGTGGGAAAAACCACCCTGCCATAGCTTTTAAAGCCTGGTTGGGCTCAGGGCTTCTACCCCAGCGACTGACACCTATTACAGCTTCCCCATCCAGGGCTCATTCGAGTGTCCTGTGGAACACACGGTGCTGCCCTAAGGAACGCCCAAACAGGACCCAACAGGGGTGCCTGGTGACTGAGGCAACTGCTCTTGGGGCTAGCAGCAGCCAGGAGCCCCATGGGAATTCCCATTCCCTTCCCCAGAGCTGGAGAAAGGCAGAGGGGAGAAGGAGGTGCTCAAGAAAGCAAAGCAAAAAGCTGGCAGTCCCAGGGTTCTGAGTCGGAGTAAAGTGCAAAAGCTCAGGAGCTGCTTCTTGCAACCCACTGCAAGCAACCCAACACTCTCCCCATGGCCCGAGGTGACCATGAACCACCATCCACTTCCACTCCCATCTGGAAGGAGCTTGGCTCACATGTGTGTTTGCCAAGGGAAATAACACAGAGCCCTTTGCGTGCTTAGGAGTCATGCTCTGCGTTTTACTCCACATCTGGCAGGGCTGCTCCATAAAAAAGGTGATGGAGTGCTTGTGACTCTCCTTCCAGAGCATGGGATAAAAATCTTCTTCTTCAACACACACGCCATCTAGGAATTCTTCCCCAGCTTAATTTAAAGCTGTCTTTATAGCCAATAAATTTGCAGATTGCTACAAACACTTGGCTATTTACACAATATTAGTTATATCTGCCAGAAACGGCAAATAATGATTATTATGATGTTCATAAATGTTAAGGCTAACTACACTCTTAAAACACATATTATAAAAGGAGTCGTAATTTGAGAGAAGGGCAGCAAGCTATTGCCTGGACACAGAGGAAACCAGCTCTATTGCTATAATACTTATCCTACAGACATTAATTGGAGTACCTTTTCCTTCTAAATTTTCCTGACATCCAGAATATGAAACCAAGAAAAAAATCCCCAGACTTGTTTCATTATACTTAAAAACAAACAAAAAACTGACCCAAAAGTCTTCTGCATCTCATAAACTGTAATAGCCAGCTTTGTTCCTGCAATTCAGTGCAGAACTGATGACATTGGATTACCCAAAAATCTGCACAAAACTCTTTGGTTGGATGAAATAGCTGATCTGCCTGAAGTGGGGGGGAAAAGCTCACGATAACAGATAATTATATAACCAGCTTGTAAAAGTGTTATTAGTAGGGCATGGGATCAGGAAAGGCCTGGTTTTTATTCTCACTTCATGCATTCACAGCGATGAGAGCTAAATCTCTGTCCTTCTCTCCCTCCTCCCCCACCCAAATGTTAGATAATTTTTAGCCAACTCAATAGAACACTTGCAATCTTTGAGCAAAAGCAAGGCTGAGGTTAATGTACTGCTACTCCTCTAACATTCAGATTCTGTGTTGCACCTCGATAACAGAAGAGAAAACTGGGGAAAAAATCTCCCCTGATGTTCAGAAAAGGTAGCTTGAGGACTCAGGGGTAAACTCCAAAGTTCAACATTTTAGTTTGAAAGGACATTTCCAGTCATTGGCTACTGGAATTCAGATCTTGAGATCCTGACTAAGTGATAAAATGCAATAAAAAAGAGACAGCTTTACCAGAAGGTCTCTCTTTCTTTCAAGGAAGGAATGGGAACATTAGACATTTTATACAATTAAATCCATAGCAGAGCAAAAACCCTTGCATGGACTTTGTTCTCACTTATCCACAGTTGGATGTATCTGGAAATCTTTCCTCAGGAGTAAATTTTGCTCCTCCTTTCTCAGGAACAGCAGAGTTGAATCCAACCAGGAGAAAAATTAAACTGGTGGCAACGAACCTTGAAGGTCTGACAGTGACCTGCAGCACCAAGGTCTCTGAAACTGCTTTCATTTGCCAGAACATAAATTAGATTCCTCACTAGGTATGGCACCGGGGTTAATGGGAGCTTTATAAAGCCCTCTTTGAACATACAGATTATCCTTCTCAAAAAACTGGTTTAAAGTACAGTACTGTGGAGCCAGGAAACCTATTCCCAGCTCTGCCAGGCTGGATGACTTCAGGCAACCCTCTTGACTATTCTCTGCTCTTTCTCAATGTGCACAGCAGAGACAAATACCTAAATCTCCCACGAGGCTGAATACAGCTTAACTCTTCACAGACCCGTCCAAGCAGATGATGCTTAGCCATTCCATACCAGCAGGGTTGCTCAAACTTCTCCAAACAGAAGATCCCACAGATACCAGAAAAGGACACCTGCACTGGGCATCTCATATGGGCAAGAATCCTGAGTCACAACATTACCAACTACATTTTTTTTTTTCAGCAGTGAAGGTAATGCCTTATCCTATCCAGCATTACTGTCCAAAGGAGGTGTACAAAAAAACCTGAGAAATTAGGATAAGTTCAAGTTTAGGAAAAGCCATGCTGCTGCCTGCACAACTCAACAAACAGCTTTCCTCCTCAGGATCTGATTTCACTGCAAGAATGTTAAAAACAACTTAAAAGACAACAAAATAAATTAAATTAAAAGAATAATGAAGCATTTCAAAAGTACAATACAAAAAATTACCAAAAGTGTGAGATGACACAGAACATTCAGTGCTGGGAGCAAGGATCACTACTTTCCTTCCTAACAAATTCATCCTAGGCATCTCCACTGTGGAAAGCAATACTGGCTTAGAGTCTCCTTTCAGAAGGTGCTTGTCATCCCTCCCAAACTGTCATAGTTACATACTCCTCGTATTTTAGTGTCCCTAGAGCAGCCCCCTTCAAACTTTTAAATAAAATGCATACAAAACATCTGAGCATAAAACAATCTTATGATTTCCAAAGCTCCCTAGAAGAGAGTGTGGAGAGCCTTACTTGTGCTCTGCCCTGCAGCGTTTCAGACTCACATCTTCCAAGACTGAGCACAGCTCTTTCCTGCACACCCCTGCCCTTAGATCAATGCATTCACATGCAGCTGCTCTTTAAAAAACCAGCTTGCCCAGGAGTTCAGGTGACTCTGACCTGGTCACTCCCAGGGAACTCAAGCCCACTGTGTTGATGTCTGGCAACATTTCCTCTGACTCAACCTTGCTAATATAACAAAGCTGCAGTAAGAGGAACTCCAAAGACTGCTTCCCAAGTCATTCCCTTCTGGCATGCAGAAATCTCAGGAAGTCGTTTGAACTCAATAACCTCCACACCATTTCCACACCGTCAAAATAGGACAAGAAAAGGCAAACAAACAAAAAAATCACATCCTACGCTGCAGCCTACAAAATTTACTCATGCCAGGGTTCCTTGCACAGAAGACAGTTAAGCAACCACAACAAAGTAACGTCACTTCCTTTTCCTCCTAAATAAATTTTAGTGCTGAAAAAGTTCACCCATTCATTTACTGTGAGCAGCCTCAGTCAACACAGGAGCACATCCACAGCCAGCAGTCAAGGAATAGCATTCAGGTCTATCTTTGTATTGATTTCCAGCTGGGGTCCAAAGCTAGGAATTTCCTTTCCCCCCCCCTCTTCCCCAGCAGTCCAATGATCCGAGAAGAGAAAGAAAGAAAAAAAATTCCAAAGAAATTCAGACTCACTTTTGTATAAACTGAGATATCTTAATTACTTTTCAAACAAAACCAAATAATATTTCCCTAACAGCACTTGCAAAAGAGCTAGAGCAGTGTGATCCATTGCTATTCATTCCTTTGGACACAGATCCAACCTTTCAGTCACTCTGTGCTTATTGGCTATATGGAAGGTAGAGCAGCAAGGAGCACTAAAGGATTAATTCTCACAATAGTGGGAATCAGGAGTCCCAGCTCTTGGGGGGGCAAGTGGGGGAAAAGGGAGAAAGATGAGTGTAGGCTGCATCCCTGGTCTTTGGACTTCCTTGCTGTGATTTCATCTTCTGCCTAAAATTACCTTAAAAGGGGAGCTAGCACGGAAAGAGTGCCCCAGTGACTTAAAATGTAAAAGGCATTACAGGATTTTTGCTTTAAACCTGAAAAGACTACGAGAAGGTTATATGTAAGATAACTCATGTGAAGAAGGTTATATGTGAGACAACTCATGGCAGAGCTCAGCAGGGAAGAGAATAGCTAAGGCACAAACAGTTCATACTGTTTGTTGTGAGTCACACACAGCAGCTGAACAGATTTATGATTCAGATGTTTTAGTGTTGGTTATCAGCGATTAGCTCCAACTGTTAGAAAAAGAGAGAAAGAGAAAGATTAAGCTTTTGTCTGCTCCAGCCCTCATCCTTCCTTTGCCTGGCAGCAGGGGTTACTGATTGTTTCTGTCCCTTTTTTAACATCAGAATGGCTCTGAGCCACACTCACTGCAGAAGCAGATCACACTGCCAACACCGCCATCAACATTAGATTCAGCAGGAATCACTGAAGTGCTGACATCATTTGTTCAGGTATATATGCAAGTGTATTTGTGAAATTTGGTTATACGGCAACTTTTAAGTGTGGGGTTTTTCTCCAACCACAGAAACCATTTGGGACACAGAAAGGGCTGACAAAAAAGGACTGGTTTTGCTAACTTTATCTTCAAACTCTGTATGAGCCCAGTAATATACACACAAGAAGACTTCATGCATCCTTATGGCATTTAACCTCACAACACCCACGTGGGGTTCTCACAGACAAGCTAAGTGACTTGCCCAAGATCACACAGGAAGCCAAATGCAGAGCACTAAAACTGAGCACAACTCCTCTCAGGCTAGATCTCTGGCCATTGCAGCATTAATCAGTGTCTAATTTAGTTTAACTGAACTTAATGCCCAGCTAACAGATTTCTGCCAATCCACTATTAGGTGGTGTGGAGCTCCACATTAGAGATCTGGGTTTTTCTCTGCATCACATCTTTACGTGCAAATGTAATGATGCAGCCTAAAGGACAGAGTTATCCTCAGCACCTCCACAGCTGGAGGACCTGCAATGCTGCTGGCCTTCAAAACCACACTGCAGCTAAACTCTGTGGCTGTGGAGGAGAGGGGAAGGAGGGCACAGTTCCTTGATCACTGCATCCACAGGGTGACACGTATCCCTGTCACAGACCAAGGTCCAAAGTCCTTATGGGAGCAACTGAACACAACACCCAACTTTTCAAATGCTCAGAGCCCACCACAACTCCCTTCTGGAAGAGTTCTACATCTGCACTGTTGATACAGCAACTGTGGGTTATACTGCTACAAAAGCAGAGCTCCCCCCAACACCTTGGGCACGGCTGAAGCTCACAGCAGCACCAAGGCTGGCACTGATGGCAGATTCCTCTCTCGCAGGTCCAGCCAGCACCGCTGACCCAAGACTGGACAAATGCTTACGTGCTGGGCCAGTGTTCAGCACCAGCAACACACAGGATGCTGTTGGTGTGTCTGCAGCCTCACAGGTGCTGTTCCTGCTCACAGAGCCCGTCTGTGCGCGAGCCAGCGCGCCTGGGAGGCAAGCAGGCTGCGCATCAGCGCTGCGGCGGGCCAACACGGCACAGGAACATCAGGCTTACTAGGCAGAAGTTACATGGATCATGGCAGTGGTTTCTATCCAAAGGTTCCCAGACAGGAACAGAGGAGGCCCCAGACTTTCCTGGACTGCTTCTTAATATCAGAGCTGGTTTCCATGAGATGCTGTGCACGGTGCGAGCAGATTAAGCTCCATTAGCATGAGACACTTTTGAACAGTAGAAACTAGAACTAAACTTGGAATTAACCAGACTGGAGTAAAATTATACCTTAATGCCCACAGAAACCAGATTAGAAGACAGATGGTGAAGAGGAAAGAAGAAAAAAGAAGAATGGATTGGATATACATATGTGGATTTACATTCTGCGAGCTTGGCACACATCTTAGAGACATTTTTTTTTATTTCCAGCATAATAGAAAGTTGCCTGACAGTGCTGGTAGACTAGATAAGGGAGAAAAAGAGAGCAGATGCTTTTGAAGGGCTTTGTAGTATGACTCTTTGACAGAAATTTAGAGATCAAGGTGGGTAGGAGCACTGGAGGAAAAAAGCCCTTTCAGATATGGTGGGAGCATAAACAGGCAGAAAAAATAGGAAAAGGAAAATTCAGGTGAAGCAAGAGTAACTGTCAGGGTCCAGATCACAAGCAAGAGTGCAAGAAGCAGAGATACAGCTTGGGCAGCTGTGTGCAGAACCCTAAAAGTAGAAGCAATATAGTGGAAGCTGTCAGAAATGAAATAATAATAGTAGGCATGCTGAGGAAAGGAACATAAAACATCAATACATCTCTGTATGAATGCAGAGTGAATCTACACCACAAGCACTGCACACAGTTCTGGACCCCAGATTTGGGGAAAAAGAAGACACAGAAGAACTGATAAGCTGGAGGAGGAGAACAACAGTGATTAAATGCATGAAACAGCTTCTGCAGAAAAAAACAATTATGGAAAACAATAAAAAGCTAGAAATGGCATGGAGAATGAATGAGTGCTGGTAGTCCCTTCTGAAAAAAGCATGGAGAGACAGCAAATTAAATTATCAGGATAGAAACAACAAAAAGGAGACACTTCCTTGCACAAGCAATAATTATTCTGTCTCTTGGCCATGGAATATTATGGATGCTGTAAGAGTACATGGGTTCACAAAAGAAAGGCAAAAAAGTTAACAGAAGAGGGGGGAAAATCTACCAACAACTGTTAAGTACAAAATGAAGTTTTTG
Organism: Urocynchramus pylzowi; assembly: GCA_013397555.1. Taxonomy (NCBI): domain Eukaryota; kingdom Metazoa; phylum Chordata; class Aves; order Passeriformes; family Fringillidae; genus Urocynchramus; species Urocynchramus pylzowi. The sequence continues at coordinate 426,607 of VZRH01002147.1, forward strand.
AGCTGCAAATGAGCCAGAGACTGGTGGCACAGTCTAGGGAAGTATCATTGCTTGATTGCCCTGAACTGACACTCTTCTCTGGGTATCTGCTGTACAGCAAGAGACAGGATGCTGGGCTAGGGGGACCTTTGATCTAACCCTGTACATCCATTTTTGTGAACAAGGCAGAAAAGGGTTTCTATTCCATGCTGAATCAGGCTGGGGATACTAAAATTTGACCAGGAAAGAACGTGACTTAGATGCTAAATGCAGAAAATACTGGTTGCCTAGGGTTGAATGTCATAGAGGAAGGAAAACGTGAGGGTCCTAAAAACAAAATAATAAAATCTTGTTACAGCATTAAAACGGAGGACAGAGATTAAACTTTTGATGGCAAGTATGTGCATGAATACAGAAAGCTGCATTTCAGATGTAGAAGGGAATAGAGACTTGATTTCACACAACTTGAGATGCAAGAAGAGAGGCAAAAAGGGGGGATAAAAGAACAGTATTGAAGAAGACTCCCGACATGTAAAAACTCCACTCTCCTCCAGTGCCTCAAGCTATAAGCAGAGTCGAGAGAAAAGAGATGAAAAATGCAGTTTGACACGCTGGTTCAACTTCAACAGATGAATTTGAGATGAAGCAGGGGAGATGATCACGTAATCAAGGTACTGGACAGACACGTGGAGATCGGAGTTCATCCCCCAGCTGAGCCACAGGCTTCCTTCATGATGCTGGGCATTTCACTCCACCGTTCCACAAAACCGAGAAAATATTTTCTTAATGCACAGGAAAGCCATGAGGCTGAATTCTTTAAATATCCAGGATGCACTGTGGGCCTGAAGAAGCACAGTTAGGACAGCAAACACCAGCACTCGCAGCGGCAGGGACAGGGGAAAGAATTCCATCGCAGGAAATCAGCTCAGGGAAATTAAACCCAAGAAGGTGTGAAGGGAATAGGTTTCCAAGCCAGTCAAAATATAAGATGCAGGAAGTGTGCTTGAGGAGCTGGCAAGTTTGCAATTCTTCTGGAGGACAATGCTGCAAACTATAGGAAGGAATCAGCCAGACACTAACAGGAGGAGAGATAAAAGGGATAATTTGGTACAATATACCAAGTACTGCAGTGTACATCCAAGATACACTTGAGTACTCAGAAATAAAGAAGCAATGCTTAACCTAATGTTTTCAATGCTTTCTACCAATTCTCCCCCACCCCAGGAATATAACCTTTAATTACTTGAATATTAACTATATCACTAAAGCAAATATAAACTTGGAATATAAACTTGGAATACCAGCACCAGCACAAAGTCTTCAAGAACAGCAGTGCAGGCAGTTTGGATCCTCTGCTTTACTCTTAAATGCTTAGCATACACTAATATCTTTAAAACTCATCTAATGGCAAATTTGAAATTACTCTAACCGGTAAGAGCTGAAGCTTTCCCTGACTTTTAATCAATCACTTAAATTATACTTAGAAACTCCCAAACCAAATATTTGCCAAGAGGTGTAAAACAACTCCCAGACTGAACTGGCAGAAAACACAGAAGAGCCCAGAATAGACCTCACTGATAGGATAAATTGAGCCTTGACATGTGTGGAGCCCATCTGCGAGCGACGAGGAGTACGCGCTTCATTTCTGTGTATTCCCTTCACTCCGGAAGAAATTTCAGGGGTAACCTCAGAGCAACACTGCCCAGCTCCTCCACCTGCATGAGCCCTGTGCTTGCTCACAGCCATGGGCACCACTGATGGCCAGGCTATGGGGAGGCTTTAGGGTTTTTAATCCTAAAACTGATTATCTGGCTGAGTTTTCTTTGCTGTGTTATTTTACAGTGGATCAGCCTTTCTCTGCCCATCTCACAGCGCCCCACAGCCTGATCACAGACCTGAGTGCTCAGGGGAGGGTGGTGAGATGCTGAGATGGGCCACAGAGACCCTAAAGACTGGAAGCAAACCAGAACAGCTGGCTAACTGCAGTAAATTAAGTTTAGGTGCTAAGCATCTCACTTAAGACAATGGAATACAAAAGTTCATCATCGAACCAAATTTTTAAAAGTTGCAGTGCATTTTTTAACTCAATATTTTAACCAAAAGCACTTTAATACAGGTCAAAAGAAACAGTTCATTCTGAAAACAGGAAGAAACAATTATGATTTTGTAACTTAAAACATTAAAACAAATTCAAGCAAATGTACATTAAAGCTATAAATTGTTCAGACACGTGCAGAAGAAATTACTGACTTGAATGTAAAGACTTAATTTGGCTGTAAACCTCCAGATTGCAGCAAGATCCAGAAATAATCCAATTTTAACTAACATAAAAGGCAAAAACCACGAAAATCATACTCAAACGATGCTCTAGTGCTTGCTTGTTTGAATTAAAAAGTTAAAAACTCTGGTTTTAACGGAGCTGGTTAAGCTCCCCAAAAGTCTGAGGATAAGGGAATAAGATACTTGGAAGAGAGAATAAGGATAAGATACTTGGAAGAGCTTTTCAAAGAACATCTCCACAGCCAGAGGCTGGGCTGGCTGCACCAAACAGGCTGGTATAGGGAGGTATAGGAGAGGTATAGGAAGGGTAGGGAAGGCATGGAGAGCACAGCAGAGCCCTGCAGGGGCCCTTGGCAGGGGCTGGTAACGAGCAGTTCAAGAGCAGGCGCTGTAAAAACCCAGGGCAGCCTGCCACTGATGCCTGGAGTCACATAAAATTAATTTAAATTGGAAACAAACTGGCCCAGGTAGCGCTCGCCCGAGTTTCAAACAACGCTAAGAGCCACGCGGCGCATTACGCGTTTTGCTGGCAGCTTGATCATTAAAATTAAATAGGAAGTGGCAAAGCTGCAGGGCAGGTGATACCATGGATTTGTGTATAAAAAGCAACAGTGAACTTGGGAATTGCAGACACTTGTAAACCTTATTTTAGTACCTGGTAAAATGGCTCAACTGGGTAGTTATGAAAGTTAGATTAATGCCATACAGCAGGCCCAGATTAGCATGGTATTTCCATAAGAAAAATGGGCACATCCGTGTTTTCTAGGAGTGCCAAGACAGTGGGTAAAGAAAAATTGGTAGATGTAATTAATTTGAATTTTCAAACAGCCTTTGGTAATATTAATCACCACAGTCTATTAGGGAAACTAGTCATGGGGTGAGAGGTAAACATCTGTCAATAGATTAAAGCTAATTTAGGAAAAACGAACAGCATGAATAAATGGCCAGTTTTCAAGAAGGTTAATGGGGGAAGTCCCAGGGGTGGATACTATGATCAACATTTAATACATTAAACGATCTGGAAAGGGGCATATACAATGTGGAATAGGGGGGAAAAGTTGTTGATGATACTGCTCTATAAATTAAATAAAACCAGCAAGAACTAATAGTATGAATCTGAAGCATCCACCCAAGTTACAGCAAATAAATGTTACTGCACACAAGTGCAGGGTTATGCAAATTGGCAAGGAGAGTTTGAACTAATTGTAGACACGGATGGGTTTCACATTAATTGTAACCATTTGGAGAAAGATCTAAGTGGCCCTGTGGACAGCACAGGGAAAACATCTGCTTAGTTTCCAGTCATCATCAAAACCACAAACCAGATGTGGAGCTTGTATTAGAGAGAGATAAAGAATAATATGGAAAACACAGTTTTTCTCCCAAACATGGCGTGCAACCCACTTGCCTCTGTAACAAAACAAAACCTCAGAAACTTAAAAGTCCAGAAGGAAACATAAATTTACAGCCTCAGTAAGATGGTCATCTGAGAACGCAGTTACAAAACACACACATTACAAAACTCAGGACTCATTGAACCCTTGTTAGCATGACTTTGGATGGCCTACAGTCCATTAAAAAGTCTGCTGAATAGGAACTCTAATGATTTTCAAATTTCTGGGCTACGTTCAAGGGGCGGTAAGTAAGAGGTGAAACAATCCAACCATATGATAACATAAAACAGTCAGAGAAAGCCATCTGGATGCACTTATTCTCCATTCCCACCCTCTTTTTCCCCCAATAGGACAGAAGCAAGGAGTCATCCAACTAAATAATAGACAATAGATTTAGAAGTGATGAAAGAAAATATTGCTGCATCCACACTTACAAAAGTAACCCACAGAACTCTTCTCTGCAAGGTATTTATTGAAGCAATAATACTAATGAGATTAAAACCACAAAACATCAACAGTGTTAGCAATTGGAGTCAAGAGAATTCTGCAGTTTTCCCACTTGTCTTTGTAGGATTTTACTCCTTCTTCCAAGGTAATATCTAATATTAGGCATGACTTGGGACTAGAAATGAGAACAAGCCGGGCCAGTGGCCGCAGGCAGAACCTGCCCAGAGGGTTCACTCTGAGGAGGTGGATGGTTTGTACATGAAAGTAGTTCAAAATGAAAGAGGAAGGAAACTGGGAAGACGTGATTTTAGTTTCATTGTGTGAGTTACATTCAAGGGAAAGATGCTTTAAGTCACCACAAGAACAGCAGGAAAAAGAATGCTAAGAAACAGAGCTTTTAATCTTTAAAACACTCAGTCTTCTGTGAAAAGTGGTAGGAGCCAATATCAACTCTGCAGTTACTACCACCAACTCTTCCATCCAAACCAAAGGGGAGACTTTTTTTGCAGGTCTTCCCAGCACCTTCCTATCCACTCAGATTAGAGTAAGGCCTGAAATGTAAAATAGCTGTTGCTGAATTGCAGCATGCACAGACCAAACCTGGAATGGACATTGCTGTGATGTTAAAGAGGAGGAGGGCTGCACTTCTGCCCTGGAGGTCATGTACCATGGCCCACTTCAGGCAAAGAGAAAGGTGGCTGTGAGATTACCAACCTGAAGGCCATCCACCAACGGTGTAAAAAACCAGTATTTAATGAGATGCCAACCTTTTCTCCCTGTGGTGAGGGAAAACATCTCCATCAAAACCAACCTCTGAGCACAGCTGGCTGGCTTCCAGAGCACTGACATGCACAGCAAAACCACTGTATATGTGCCATCCAATTCCTTCTTAAGACTTTCCAATAAATCCCGAGGCACTTGTTCAGTACCTAGCCCGAATCTGCCAAAAGAACACACATCTCAAGTGTCCCTATTCTTCTACTTTTTCAAATAATTCTGGTATTGGCTACTGAGATGAACCCATGATATTAAACAATCCACGTTACTGGGAATAAAATTCAGGGACACAAAAGGCATACAAAATTCTATTTCTAACCCAGGACGATTTGTAGGCTACTCTCTGCCAGACACAATGTATTTGTCTAGTTTAAGTGTTTCAAGAGCAGAACTTCCTATTCCTGCTTAGGAACACTTCTTTGTGTTTAGAATCATTTCTGTTGTCCTTTTTTTCTGTTATTTCAATCATCCAATTTCCTTGTCTTCTTGGTGTTTCTGTCCTACAGATGGAGGTAAGTATCCAGTATATTCAGGCCTTTCAATAATTCTTTCCAATAGAACATTCTCATGCTGTTATTCTGGTTGATACACTGTGACTTCCCCACGATTTTATAAGTGGTTTTTGTACCAAGATATCCAGAAACAAAGTTACACAAAAGGGCAGGGGCTACATTTAAGAAGAAAAATGTCACACTTTCACAACCTCCCTTGATCCATTCAGTGATTTGCTTTACTCCATAAAACAACACAAACATGACCCGTTGGACTCACGATGTTTTAAAAATTATAATAAATACTGGGTGTAATTTGGTTGTCTGAACTGGGAATACACTTGGATCATGTTCTCTAAGTGTCTTCAAGAACGGGAGGTTCAAGCAAATATGAAATACTGGTTTTGGCTAAAAGTCACAAGACATGGCACACTTGTTCTCACATCCAGAATGTTCCCAACAACTAGCTCTGGTTTATCTTATTTATGTCCACATGGCATAGCATAAACTTTCCAACTTGAACTTCTTTATCCATACTATTAATCCCTCTCTAGGCTCTTGTACTTTTGAGTTGTACTCCTTTAGCATTTTTTTTTTTTTACATCAGTGAATTAATACACTGCCTACTTCTTCCTCTGAATTGTCAGTGAATTGGAGACAGAAACTACTTCTGGGCCCTGTGGCACCCTGATAAATACCCTCTCACAGTACAGGTTAGTTACAGGCTTGCCATCGGGAGGGAGGGAGGACCTGAGGGGATTTGATTATTGCTTTTATGGCTCTCAGTATAAATTAAGAGGCACAATTGAGATAAATCAGGTGTTTTCTAATAACTAAGTTATAATCATGTGTTATCTACACTGAGTGACACCACTTAATACAATGTCATATTAGCAGTGCTTAAATTCCTCAAGCAAAGCAGGAAGCCTAAAATTAAAGACAAGGCTAAAAGTCAAGCTAAGTTCCATCTGAAGAATTACTCTATGTATTTACATGCTATTAATCAGCATGAAGTCTCATTTTAAGTCCACTTTCAAAGGCCCTGTGTTTTGGGCACACCAGAGGAAAGAGCTGGCTGATGAGGGCAGGTTATTGGAAGACAGGACTCACACAGACAAATTTTCTGGAAGCACATGAAGGGTCTGGAGCTCATCCACAAACACCACACCATGAGAGCTCTGCAGACCACGTCATATGCCAGCAGGACAGTGGTGGAGCAGCCTGGTTTCATTTCCTTCCCCACTGCCCCTCTCCCTCACTTGCGAGCCCAGCTCTCTGTGCCACCACAAGACCTGGTCCTGATTCTGCTTTCTGCTGGCAAAAAAAGACACAGGAAAGGGACTCTGAAGGATCACTCACATCTCTAGATGCTGTTAGCATTTCCTCAGCAAAACTGGGATGCCTCAAGCACAACAGATGAATCTATCTGCCAGATTGGGCCAGACCAAAGGTCCACAGAGCCCAATATCCTGCCCCAGAGAGGGGCTAGCAGCAAAAGCTTGGTGGGTGTGTAAGAATGGTGCAAGCATACCATAAGGCTTCCCCCCTACCAGCTTCCAGCAAGCTGTGGGTTAAGACTTCCTGTGCCAGAGATTGTATCTTTGTGTTTAATTGCCCTCGATGAACTTCGCTTCCATGAATTTGTTTAATTGCTTTTTGAACCTATCTCAACTTCTGGCATCCACAACATCCTGTGGCAATGAATTCCAGTTTAATTATGTCTTGCATGAAAAAATACTTCCCTTTTGTGAAGGAAATTACTTCCTTAAAAAAAAAGAAAACACCAAAAAAAACCTCCCCCGAAACCATCAACCAACAAATATCACTATGTAAGACTCCAAGTTCTGGTAGTTTTGTAAGGGCTTTAGAAGAAACCACTGCATTCAGTTCTCCCCTCTGGCCTTCTGCAAAGGTTACTGCCCAGACTATTAGACAAGGGTGCTGGGGAAAAAGGTGGAGTTCTACATCATGATGGTGGATGATGGTCTAAAGGAGTTGGCAATTTGCCCCAGCTTGAAAAAAAAAAGTCTGTCTACACTTCTGACTGTTGTATACACTTGCAAAAATCCAGTGTTTCAAGACAGGATTTGTTCCCTGCTAGACTGCGAGAAAGGGTCTTGCATTCTAAAAAGTATCCTGTGCTACACTTGCATAACTGTAGGTGCTGCAACCCAATGCAAGTCGTCATAAAGAATGTCATCCTTTGCCTTGCTAGTATAATTATTTTTTGTGGGTTTAGTGGCTGTTTATTCTCACTGTTTCAGGTCCACAAAAAATAAACCAAAGTACAAAAAAAAGACTGTGGAGACAATATTCCATGAACCTCTTTCTACTCTCCCCTCCTTTCTCGACAACCCAAACAGCACAAAGAGTCTTTCTACACATTGGGTTTTTCTGACACAGGGCAACTTTGGCAAACTGTAAAAGTGAAGTCTGAGGGGGTTACCAGGGCTGACAGCCATCTCTGTGACAAACCAAAGCACTGGTGGCCTTTGCACTGCCAGGAGGAAAGCAGGCACGGCCATCCGCAGTTCCTCCTCACCGCCAGGTAAAGCATTAACAGGGCTGACTAATTCCCTATCTCCTCTCCTCCTAATCTGCAGCCTGCCTGAACCAGGCCACTCCATATTATAAATAGGACTGCTTAGCCCAGCTGAACACTGTCTCACTTAACCCAAAATGAATGCCAGTGGCTAGCCTGCAGTAACACCCTCCAGGTGCTGGATAGTGGCAGGGGCTGCTCCCCCCAGCACTTCCAGGTGCTCCACTGCAGAAGTTAAAAAGTTATTTTCTGACAAACCGTGGGGTATTTGGCAATTTGCTGGAGGCACAAGAAGAGGTCCTAGAGGATTTAGAAGACTCAGGCATTTTAGCCTTTAGTGCACAGAGGGCCAGCAGCCTGAAGGAGCACAACGCTTCCACTGCAGGCAAGCCCCTCACCCTGTGCCAAAGCATGGCAGGGCAGGAGCAGAGAGGAGAAGGGGAAGGGCAACTCCCGGGGAGATCAAATTCCCCTGTGAAGACAGGAAGCTGACAGCTGGCAAGCACTGCCCTCCACATGTTTCAGAACACTCCTCCTCACGTTTTACCTATTTTTGTTACCATTTCTTGCTGATGTGCCCCAAGAGTGAGGCTTGGGGCCAACTTCTCTGGATGGGTGACAGCTACCAAAATGATAACAAAGCTCAGCATTCAGTTCTCCTGAAGCCAGGCCTTTCCTCTTCATCAGCCGAACACAGAAGTACACTCAAACTCTATTTTATTTATTTATACACATTGCTCTGCTCTCTATTCCTGGCAACTGGTGCTCATGACATAGTGGCCTGGGACACGCTGGAACAGGGCTCTGGGTCACCTTGCAAGTGGTGGCAGCAGCTGCCTCCTGGATCAAGCGTCTATTAACCAGCAGCTCGGGAGGGCTCTAAATTAAGTTCTCTGCTCCACTCCCAGAGAGGGGGAGGGAGAAAAATACACCACCACCAAATCCTTATTTTCTTCCAGCAGGACTCCCTGAAGTTTCCCCAGTGCTCCCTCCCGTACTTGCCAGGATAAGCCGCCCAAGGCCCGGTTTCTGTCGGCAGCCATCCCGACCATGTAGGACCATGCTCGTTATTCCAGCTGCCACAGCTTTTCACAAAATCCACAGCCTGGTTTTGATGGGTGGTGGTGGCATGCCACTCCTCTCGCAGCACAGCCCCAGCCCTTGCACCTTCTCTGCCTGCAAGATGCCTGCTCAGTCCCTACAAACACTGCTGGCAGAGCTTTGGGCACCGAGGGTGCTCAGGCCCAGTTTCAGTCATTGCAGAGGGGAGACTGTATAAATAGCTGGTGTGCACAAACTGGAGGAGCAGCAGGGAAGGAGAGAGGGAGGGACAGAGGGAGGGGGAATCTGAAGTGTTGGGCCCCAGCTGTGAACTCCTCTTGTTTTTGTTTTAGGGTAATTAATGTTCCCTTGAATAGAGCCAGGGCATGGGCTCCTGTTTCTGCAGCTTTCAATGCTATCAGCAGCCCGGGCTGGACTGGGCTGGGAGCGGGGGGAGGTCTGTACTTCCTGCCATCCCCAGTAACTGAGGTAATGTGAGCACGGGGGCTGCAGGCAGGGCACAGCCGGGGGGACTCACCCAAGCCCCCCAAGCCCCGACAGCCTGCTCCCCAGAAAGCCCTCCAGAGAGCCACTCAGCCCTTCCCACTCTGCTGTATTTATTAATTTTTCTGCCAAGGCAGGGGACCGGGACCCTCACACTCCCATCCCACTGCCCCTTGGCCTGCTCCCCTCTCCCACCCGGAGCTCCCCTGATGCCTGAATTAGATACATTCCCCCTGCACTCCCAGACGTCTCCATCCCCTCGTCCCCTGACAGAGCAATCATTTATCAAGTTGTTTCACGCGTTGTCGGGGAGGGGGGCCCCGGGGGACGGGGGTTTGTTTCGTCCCTTTGTTGGAGCTCCACAGGACCGTCCAGCTTAGTCTCCAGCCAACTGCTGAGAGTTGCCGGAGTCCGGGAGCAAATGTTAAAGGGGCTGCCTTTCATCTGCGGGCTGATCCTGCTGCCTTTTCATTTTATTCTTCCAGCTTCTGGGATGTTACTTGCTTACACGCCCCCACACCCACCCCGCTATCATTCTGCATGCACGTCTTTGAGGGAGCAGGAGCTTATTTTCCATGGGCTTGCCTCCTCTCCTTCCCTCAGCGGCTTCTCCTGTCACCAGTACACTCAGCCTCCGGGAGTATTTTTTACCACTGGCCTTTTTCTCATCCTAGAACGTAAGATACCATAAACCAAACTTGGTTAGGGGCAAGTCCTGCTCGTGCAGCCCATCCCTTCCTTGCACACGCTTTGGTGTGCCGCAAGCTTTTATTCCCCATGTGCCTGGGAGATGAGTAACTACCTAGAGCACACCACCATCAAAACAGAGTAGTTAAAAATCAAAAGAAAAAAGAAGAGACCGTTTGGCAAAAGAACTAAGTAATGCTAAAGGAAAAAAAGAAACGTTTTGAGCACTCTCGTGCTTTAAGAGCTCTTGTGCTCCCCACATGCAGGGCTGGAGGAGGGAGGATCTGGTCTGTGCTGCAGATTGCCCACGGTCACGCAGCAGGCTTGTGGCACGTCACCTCACCCTTCTGCGCCGCACCTGCGAGGCCGGGATCCCGCCTGGCTCCCAGCGATCCTGCCTGTCTGCACTCACTAACCAGCCATGGACACACTTAGGGTTCCTGGGAGGAAGGAAATGTGGAAACAGAGTGCATTAGAGACGTGTACCTGCGCCCTAAAGTTCTTAGCTGCCAGCTGGGGAACAGCTGAATAACAGAGGAGAGTCCAAGGAGATGGGAATCCAAACACAGCGCTTCCTCCATTCACCAAAGCCCGTACAAAACACTTGCAAATTTTATGGCTGCACATATTTTTGGACAATTATAGTTAGTTACAGTTTGTTTTCTAGCAAGCTGCCAAGACTGTCCTCTGTGCTTATGTGTGAGCATTTCCCAGCTATAGCTGGTTGTAGTCCTTTAGTTTAAAGGATGGACAGAGCTTAAGGGCAAAAACGAAGTAAAAAAAAAAAAATCCCACTTGCTTAGCAGCTAAGTAACCATTGTAAATTCCACACATTTCACAGCACAGAGGGCAGGAGCTGCCTGAGATCTGATGTATTCCTCTCACCACCTTGCCTCCATAACTCTTCCTTGTGGAGGAGAGCTGGATTCATTTGCTTCCCAAGTCAATCAACAGAGTTCATGAGTCAGCCAAGGGAATGCAGAAAAGCAAGAGGGTATGCTCCTGCCCCCAGGAACTGATTACACTGCCTCTTAATTGTTCCCAGATTCTATTATCCCCGAAGAGACTGGAGCAGCAGCAGCACCAGCCAGCTTGTTGACAACATCCACCCCATACAGCCGACCTCATCAGACATACAGAAATTTGCATTTTTGCAATCACGGATCTGTTGAGACTACAATAGTTAGGTTATTAAAAAGAAAAAGTTAGGTCTTTCAGATGTATACCGGAAAAATCATCTGTCTTCTGGGTCTGAGCTGCATATCCTACAATTTTGAGCCTGCTAGTAATCACACAGTCAGAAAGCCATCTGATACCAGGACACTTCAAACCAACAACCAGTAAGGCACTCCGCATATTGCTGATCCAGGCAATTCCCTCCATTCTCAGCTCCTTCAATTCCAGTAGCCTCAGTACTCATTTTTTCCCATGCTCCCTCCTGTCCTCCCCCAAATGAGGAGGACCAAAGCTTTATTCCAGTCTTCACTCATTGTTAAGTGGTGTATTTCAGGTTTTCCATTGCTGCACAGCCTCACTTATTACTACTTCTTCCATGTGTTCTGTGCAGGCTGCTGACTCTCTGCAGCAGTTCAGGTGTGAAGGGGGGAATGCTACATTCAGGACTATAAAACCGACCTGAGGTCTGTCCCATTATTCAAACCCTTTACAATAGTAATAAAATGAGTGATCACATCTCCATTACGCTTCATTTCAGTACATGGGAGTGTGAGACTAGGAAGTAAAGACAGCTGTTCAATATTGATTTTTATCCTTCTTATTCTTTATGTATCCCTATGCCTAATTTGCTACATTGCTTCCTCGCCTGGCCACCAAATAAGCTGTTAATCGCTTCACAGACCTTCTTCTGTGGTGGCCTTCACACAGCATCTCAGTCCAATAAGCATTAACTTCTTTCTCAATCTATTTGCAAGTTAATGATTTTTAATCTGATTTGACAAATGAGAAATTGGTGGGGGGAAAATTGATCAACACCAGCAAAACTCACCTCTCTATTTAAGAGGTGCACCTCTATTTGAGATTGTACCCCCCACCCCCCCCCAAATAAAAGAATCCCACAAGCCCCATCCCTGGCATTTTTATGGCAGCATTTAAAACACAACAGAGACTTAATTGTTGTTTTTCCCAGGGCTGGGAGAAGGTGGGTAGGCAGCAATACACCCCAGAGGCAGGGAAAGCAAGGAGGAGTGTGGTGCCTTGTCCGAGGCCACCCAGAGGACCTGTGACAGAGGCTGCCTCTTCCCTGCAGCACTGTTCCCAATCCCAACTTCAGCACCTAACAGCCAACACTTCCCAAAGCTGAAGTTTGGCCATACAGATAGGATGCTTCAGGCTGAACCAGAAATGCCAGAGCAGTACTGGCATAAACTCAACTCTGCCATTTTAAACACATCTCCCTGTTTTGGCTCCCTGTGCTGGCCAGTACCCATGGCTGCTCCTCAGCTGGCTAATTCAGCAAATGAAAAACATGTCCTCGACTGGATCATCTGGATGACCAGCTGCAGGGAATGGAGACACATGGAAGGAGCCAGGGCCCAAGCTGGAGCTCTGGAGCACAAATGCTGGGTGAAGGAGCCTTTACCCTCTGTGCTTTAGCTGATGCAGTAACTTATGCCAGTCTCCCTTGGCTTCACCTAAGCTCGTTCCCAGCTCCCACCATAGTTTGTGAAACACTTTGTTTCCACAGCTGAGGAAAGGCACATCTCCTGAGCTGCTCTGGGGGAGAGCACCACTACCCAGCCAGGTAAATGAAGATTTCTTGTGAGAAATGAGGGATAAGCAACTCACCCAGAATCATAAGTCTGCAAAAAAAAAACAGTGCTGAGACTGAAAATGCAACTTAACATCAGTATGATTCTGTTGGAAAAACCTATCCTTATTCCTCTATTCCAGCTCCTATTCCACTCATTTTAGGGCTTTATGGTAAGCCAGACAACCAAAGTAATTTCAGTTGAAAAAGAAAAACAAACCAAAATCCCTCCAAAATTTAGCTTCCGAAAGCCGGATCATTCCCTCTCCTCCCTGCACAAGCACAGCCCCACAGATTCAAACTGGTGGATGAAAAGGAGCTGTCATCTCTTAGGGCAGAAGAGGGGAAAGCCCTGGACCTCACATCTGCCTTGCCTCTGGCTAGACAGATAAAGCACTACACCCTCATGTAGACAGCCTTTCTTTTCCTGTGGCAGCCTCCATCTCTCATATCCTGCCCACTTCCAAGATCCTTCAGCAAACAATGTGAGAACCACACAGCCAACAGCTTAATTCAGTGCACAGCCTTGGTTTGTACTCTCAGCACCACCTACCATACACCAGAGCGAGCCCATGGAAAAAGCATAAGGCCCTGCAGTTAAAACCAATCATCATCTACAGGTACGAGGCACTGAATTAAAGGCTGCAGTGTTTCCTGTCAAGTATCTGAATTTGTAATCATTTAGCATCGGTTTCAACACACAAAAAAAACCCAAAAAAACAATAATGTACAACAAGCCCCTCACTCTCATGTCACAGCAGTGATTTGAAGCAGGCACTTCTCTACCATCACCACCACTTGAGCTCAAATACAAATTACATTAGCAGGCAATACTGGTCTTTGAATGCAGCACTGCAGGACAGAAATGCTGAAAAGTGTGCAGGAACACCACTGTTTTCTGGGCAGCCTTACCCAAAGGTAAGGCAATGGGCAGTGGTTAAAAGTGCTTTTCCCCCCACCCCCCCCCCAAGCTAATATTTAGCTCTTCAACCACTTACATGGTTAGCAGCTGGATTTTCATGGCATCACTACTGCTTACAACTGCCCTGCTAGGAAGTTTGGGATTCTGCTTCCAGCTGGTGACATTTTCTGTATTTACAACAGCACTGATGGTGAAGCATTATGAACAATAATCAGGCATGCCAATACTTTAATTATTAAAATATAAGGGTCAAAAAGTTTGAGGTTTAAGTTTGATGTCTTGTCAGAGCTGGTACACTCAGTTCCCCATCATCATCCATGGAGAAAAGAGGGGAACACCTTCAGAGTGATTCATGTCATTCTAAAATAGACTCCTCTCATCTCTCCAAGTTCAATTTCTTTCCACTGACAGTGATAAATGCCTGCATGATCACTCTGACATGACAGTCCACTCTGAACACTAAATTATTCTTGCCCCTTTGCTCATCCCCACTGCTTATCCAAACTCCATATCACGCTATGGCTGGCACAACTATTTGCCAGGCCACTCTATAAGCCAGCTCATGAAACTAATCCAGGCAAAAAATAACTGGAGGGAATGGGAGTTGAGGTGGTTTAGGTTTTTTTATCCACTGTCCAGATCAGCTGCCTGACCCGTTTCAATATAGCCCAGAAAGAGTTGCACTGGAACACCTGTGAAGGTGCTGATAGGGATTTAGAGACTAGATAATCACACAGATTTCAGGCATGTAGGAGTGGATGAAAACAAGCTATGTATTAAAAGACCAAAGGCCAGAACTCTTGGCTATCTGTTCTCAACAATAAAACAAATAAAAATCTTCCTGTCTGGCCTAAGGCATTTCTCTCAAGGCAACAGCTGCGATTTTGTGTGGTGCTTACCCACAGGTCCCATTTGGAGTGCCTGCATAATGACTCCTGAAGTAAGGTATTCCTGCACAAGCAACAACCATCCCTCAAAGGCAAACTATTCCCCACAGAATGAAAAAAAATCAGCAGTTTCCAACCCTGACTTATTGTCAGTCACAGTTCAAATGGAGTTTCAAAAAAACGCTGGCAAAAGGTGTATCCCTGCATCAGAACTAAAAGCTCCCCTTTTGCCCAAGCTGAATTTCAGCAGCTTTAGAACATGCATTGCTAAATAATCTCTTAACTCTTTTCACAATTCTGCTCTCTTTTGGGGAAATGGGAAAAGAGAAAAGAACAGAGAAAAGCATTCAGAGAATAGAAAAGAACAGAGAAATTATGCACTCTTCAGACCACAGTTAACCTGACTTCTGTTGGTGACAGCCTGAATCCAACAAAGAGTTTCGATAAGAGACTTCCAGAGGTCCACTCTGGCTGTACATTTCTGTGATTCTGTATTGGGGGTTCCTTATCAGTCTTTTCTGAAATCCAAGCCTTGACTGACTTTCCTCTCATAATGGTCCTCATTGGTCATTTACACCTTCAAGCTCTCAGCCTCCATTTAGCATCACCTCTCTGTTCAGCTGCCTTCTCTCACTCAATTTTCCACATATGACACAGCACAAAACCAGGTGCACAGCATGAACATTCAGGAAAAGCAGCAAGCAAAGCCATGACACCAGGGAGGGACACAGAGGTGGCAACACTCCACCCACCATGACCAAAGGAATGTCAGGAGCAGGCACTTGGGGCTGGATTCATGTGTCTCTATGTATGCCAAGAGGTCCACACAAAGTTATGGTTGAGTAATGTTCACCATACCTTGGACCTTTGGATGGAAGAGGGAGGCATTAATGGACCCTGTCTCCAAGCTTCTGCTACTCCCCATCCCACTTCTTGTTGCACCCAGGAAAAAAGTAGAAAAATAAATCAGGGAAATCAGAATGGTTCCTTACTTCCCAGCTACAGGAGAAAGGGCAGCTGTAGAGAGGATTTCTCCCCTGGCTGCAGAGGAGCCAGCCACTCCTCTGCTGCAGATCTTGTCCCTGCTACAGGGGGAGGAATGGAGACTCTCACTTGCCCTCTCTCCGGGCAGAAATCCTGGACTACAAATAAGAGGAAACATCACAGAAGAAAACATCCCCCAAGTACATAAGTTCCTCTGCTTCTAAGGAAGCCAGAAATATCCCCACACCATTCAGCATCCCCTCTCCATGCCCTGCCAGGCCAGGGCTCACAAGCAATGTGATGAGTTCTGTGCAGTGCACCCAGCCAGCTCCTCAACACCCAGGCACATCCTCTCTGCTCGAGTGTGCAGAGAGAGCCCTGCTAATTTTTGTGAGTGGCAGCGGGGAAATAAGCACTCAAAAAAACAAAAAAAAAAGACAAGATGGGGGACTTGCAGAGCCCCTGCCATTTGCTTGGCTCAGACACAACTTCAAGGACTGCTGTAATGGTCTAGAAATCAAACAAGTGGCTGATAGCACCAATTAACACCTTCCAGCATAACAATACCTTCATCTCATCTCATCTCTCCCCATTCTCTCAACAGCTTAGCATATTGGCACCCTGAACGACTCCTCTCCCAGACAGCAGACAAACAGCAATGTGCAGGAGAGTGAGGAATGGAGGAGTGTGCACAGTGTCCCGGTGTAAGTGAGGCAGCACAAAGTCCTGGCCGTTATAAAATATATTAGAACAAAAGAAATCAGAACTTGACTTGGGGCACCTGAGCAGGTGGAACAATTCTAAAGATTTTTTTTTTTAAAACAGACTCAGGTCCTTTTTTGTTAATAGCTACAAGCTGAGAAGATTTTTTTAGAATATTCCAAGAAAGAATACAGTGCCATCTTTGCACATGAGGAGAAAAGCCATATGAACAATTTAATCAAACTGGGGGAACATTTCAAAAAGGCCTTCACATTTTCTTCAGAATAAAGAAGCAATAAACGCAAAAAAGTTCTTATGCTTAAGATACCTCCTCTTTAAGCTTCTTGTGTGAATGCAAGTTTGCAAGCTCAACCACATGCAAGAGTTTTGCATTGCAGGAGCACCTAGCCTGTTCCCATGCACTGCATTCCAGCAGATGGATTGGGTACTGCACGGAGCAGCAGCCAGCTCTGCTGAACAAACAAAGAGAAAATTTTGGTTTCAGAAGAAACACTACCTTCTGCAATTAAATCGTGAGTCTGGACTCGCGTCCAGACATTGACTTGAACCCACTTAGGACCTGCCCTACACTTGCACCGGTGTGACTGAGTACAGCATTATACCTGACAGGGAGAGGAAAGGGGCATGGACTTCTCTTTTATTCAATACACTGTTTTACTAAATAGGGCTCTGGATTCTGAGGTTCCCGGGATTACAGCAAAGCCAAGCTTGTGAACAGGCAACAACTATTAGACCAGCAGCTACAACCAGAAAAAGTGAACAGCTTTTGGATTGAGAGCTCTTAGGGGTTTTTTTTTTTTTTATTCCCCCAGAACTTGTGCTATTATTTAAAATAATAAAACAATTATCCTTGCCTGAAAAGAAGGCTAATTACCCTTCCCGGTGACACTGCCCATCTACCTTCAGACACGCTGGAGGGGGAGCTGCAGCTCGGGTGCATTCCCAACAGGGAGAAGCCTCGGGCTTTGCTCCTCACCGCTGCTGGGAAAGGAGCAGTAATCCCAAACCTGCCGAACCAGGCTGCCTTCCACCACTGCCCAAGGGCTTTGCCTCCAACATTGAAATGCTAATCTGACTTAGTAAACCCATAAACAAAAACAAAGAGGAGGACACAAGAGGTAAAAAGCCTCCCTGAACTCCATCCCCAACCCAATCTCCAGCATTCAGGCTCTGTCTGATGCAGCAGGATTTTGCCCACAGGAGTGAGTCTCGCAAGCTCTGATATCGAAATTGCTCAAAGGGAGCGTCTTTATGGTCAGATGCGTTTAAATGGCCACTTCCACCACACACAGGAATATCCTTTGTTTCAGAAATCTCTGAGAACAGCTTTCTACTGCAGCATCAGCCCAGACACAGATCTGTCAGCCCTTCTTTACTGCCCTTTTACAACAGACACCATCAAATATTAACAACACTAAAGCCTAGCTGTATCTGGGCTCCAGCTCGACCTTGCATGCACTGCACCCACTTTCCCTGCCTCCCCCAAACCCATGGCTCATAAAATGGGGGCAAGCACCTTCCCAGAGACCCCGCGGGTGGGAATCACAGAGCTGGGTGTGACCAGGGAGGCAGAGGGGAGTGGAGGAAGGACAGCAAAGGTTGGCTTGTGGGGAGAGCAGATCCAAGGGCTTGGAAGTGGAGATGCTAAATCTCAGAGACACAACTAGGGACACGAGGACATCCCAAAGCTCGCTGGCTGTTCTCTCTGCTCTTCCTTCAAACCCTGCCAGCACACCCACATCTGTAGGGAGTCAGCACAGGGGGTCATGTCTCACCAGCGAATGCTCCCTGCCAGAAGGAACACTGAAACCATCTAATTACCCTGAAAGCTGCCCTTTTGTTTCCCATCCTCCCTGTTTTCTTCTGTCTCCTGACCTGTTTTCGAAAGCATTTTGGGCTGCCTGTCATGTGGAAGCCAGATTTTAAAGACAAAGCAGTGGCTCGAGATATTTATCCCTCTGCTGGCTCCAAGGACACTGCTGCTACAACCAATCTTCAGGGAAAAAGAGGACACAGTCAGCAACATGGACCACGGGGAAGGGGAAAGCTGTTCTGCATGCCACAGCAATTCCTTACTGGGGTAGCTGAAGCCAGCCGTGGTTAACTTAGGCCAGAAGGTCCAAGGGCTCTTCTCTGCCAAGTTTAGCTCTGGATGACAGTGAAATGTGCTTAATTTGACAGTTTCATTTTAACATGTATGGGCAAAGTCTAGAAGGAGACAGTGGCAGCAGCAAGGGAAGAGAGTTGGATTATTATAAGGTAGCTTTTCTGTTGCCTCAACCCAGTGCTTAGCACTAAAAATGGATACAAAAAAATTATAGATGCTAACTCTTCACCCTAGCAATGAAATGATCAAACACAGAGTGTCTTCAACACGGTAACAATCCTCTCACACATTATAAAAATCAGCCTTTCACTACAAATTTCAAACTGACACACCTCTAGCATTACAGAAGCTGAAAGCTTGGGCATAGCACTGGGGCTGAAGAACACAAGGAAACTTTCTGTTTATTACCCTTTCCACATTTTTTTTTCAATCTATAATAAAAGAAAGTTATGGCACTGACATGACTTCTGTGTCCTCAAACTGTGTTGGAAATACACCCTGGTGAGTGTGTGCAAAGTGCAGTTCCTGGAGCAGACACTGCAGGAACAGAGAGAAATAGGTGGTCAACAAGGAGTTGAATTGGTGGAATCCTGCCAAATGCAAGGAAAGAACCTGGCCTGTGCCTATGTGCCAGTGAGGACAGGGAAGAATAATGCTCCAAAAGTACAGGAGAATATCTTCAGGTCTCTGTTTGACTGTCTCTCCTCAAGAACTGTCAAGTGCAGGTTTTCCTTCTCTCTGCTTTTCACCACCTGAGCGATGGGATGGGTTACTGCACATGCCTTGGCATCAACACCATGAGCCCAGTGCCTTCTTTTGGCTATTTGGACACAGGATCTGTTGGTAGCCCATTGCCAGACACACTGATCACATACCAAGTGTGCCAAATTAAAGTGAAAGGGTATAAGAGTGCATCACCTTCTCCTCTCCAGGCTCCTGATAAGACTACTCCAGCAGTCCTGCAGTGGTTACTTCATGACCACCACCCCCTTCTGATCACAGTCCCCACACTGGGGAAGCTGCCCTCTCCATTTCACACAAGTGCATCCCAGGCATGCAGGGCAGTGAAGGGTTAATTTAATTAGTTCTGTGTGTGCTCAAAGAATTACAGGCAACTTCATTTAATTATTAAGTAGCCAATCAGGTAATCTCTGTATCTGATTAGCAAGCTAATGAAATAATGTCTTCCAGTTCAAAGCTGTCATTCCAATCAGGAGACAGCCCTTCAGCTGGAAGGAAAAGCTGGCCAGGTTTCCATGGGCTCAAGGCTTTGGATTTTGAAGAGGGGAGCAGGAAGCAGAAACATTCCCACCTTCCCTCTCCTTGTCTCTGCCTCTGCACGGAACAGCAAGGCTCCCTGCTGCTCCAGGCAAGCATCACCACCACCACCACCACCTCACATCCCTTCTGTCCTGCTCCCAGATGCACAGGAGGGCTCCAGTCTACAGAGCCTGGAGAGTGCCAGGCTGTTAAGAGTATTGCCTGGGCACTGCCAGCTGAGAGATCTGCTAAATATGTGGGGCATGGCTCTGCTATGGTCCACATGGGAGAAGAGGCACACAGCAAAGCCATTACAGCACTAAGAGGAAGCCAGAAACCTTCCTCCCTCCCCCATGCCACGCTCTGCTCCTGTGTCATATGCAGTTATTTCCAGCCTGGGGAAAAGTGCAAGGCGGCAGCTGTCACACGAGGCAAGGACTTGCCCCTTTTAAACAGGGATTTCAGGACTAAATGACCCATTACAACTAACACAGCTGCAAGAACTGGGACACTTCCACACAGCCCGAGAGGGGCTTTGGGAGTGGGGGAGGAAAGCAGGAGACAAGCAGAGGGTTAGGATCATACTGATCATACTTCCAAGACCTGGTGTGGAGTCTTCCATCGCTCCACCTTTTGAGCACCAGCTCAGCTGTCCTCTTCCAATTGCTGCTGCTCAGCCTGAGCATAGCAGGGTGGGATGTGCAGCCCAGCCCAAGCCTGACACACACCTCCCCTTCCTCACAAGCACCCCTGCTCAGACCCAGCTCAAGCTCCCTTTCTCAAACAGCAGCGCCAGCTACTCCACTACAGCACGGCTGCCTTGTGCCTAGCTGCACACATCCCAGCTTCTCCTTAGCTAGCCCAGGTTCATCAGAGGAGCTGCAGCAGGATGTGGTTCAGCACGACCAGACCATCCCAGCTTCTATCCAAGGAGCCTGGCAGATGCTGCTGCCCGAGCTCCAGCCTGTGCTGCTGCCTCTGTACTTGTGTGTGCCCTCAGTGCCAGTTTAAACGCTAGCTCATCTTCAATTGCCACAGCTGCCAGCGTGTCTTCGCCTTTCTGAGCTCTAGATCGTCCTCCTGATTGTGTTTCCACTGTCGGTGCCTCTCCCAGGGAAAGGGCGGAGCCTCCAGGATGCTCGCACCAAACAGCGCTAGTTTCAAGTCACCACTCCAAAAACAAATACTGTGAGAGAATCACAAGAGGAAGCAGAAAAATTGTGAGCAGTCTCCAGCAGCCAGCCAGCCAGCTGGCTTTCTAGGAGAATGCTCAAGTGTTGACCCTTTTGTTGACCCTTCTTATCCTGAGTATATCCCATGAACAAGAAACAGCGCTGCTGAGAGGGAAGAGACACATCTCCCTCTCTTCCCTCTGCTGACTACAGCCATTCCAAATGAAGGAAACTGGTTAGATCAAGAAAGTCAGCCTTGGACAGCACAATGAAGCATCCACTAATAATCAATCCCTTCACAGCAGTCTTCCTGCCAACTGGCTAAGGACTAGGCAATGATTATAAACTGTAGTTGCTACTCCAAGGAAAAACAACACAACATCATATGGCAGCCCTTAAATTCTGAAACCAGTCCTGCTTACAAATAAAGACAAGGCTTTCTAACTGCCTGCCCCCAAAAAAACCCCTCAGCCCTGAAATCCAAAGCTGGCTTCATCCCATCTTGTGTTTCACTAGTCCCAAAAAACCCCAACCAACCAAAAAGCCATAAAGCTTCCATCATTAAAGTTAACAGAAAATTCTAAAAGTGCTGGGAGGGTGAGTTTAATGCCCCACAAGATGCAATGGTCACCCCTCTCTTGCTGGCACCCCACTCACCACCTGAGGAGGTGTGCACAGGAGGATCTGGCAGGGCAGGGCTGCCCCAGCACTCATTAACCAGCACAGATGCAATTCCAGCCCAACTTAAGCACAAGCCACTGAAGTGGCCACCTGGGGACCCGCATTCCTCGACAGCTCTGCTGCCCCTGCACATTCCAGCCCCCTCATCCCCGGGCCCTGAAACCAGGTCAGGGAGGCACAGCATGACCTGATCTCCACCTCTGATAGCACCAAGCCCTGTCCCATCCCCTCTTGCCACCCTTGCCACAGCCAGGCCAGATGTGCTGCCCCCCCAGAGTGAATGAAAAGGATACAGATACCCATCCAGGCATGTGCAGGGACACCCTCTCAACACCCCAGCTATTTGCAGATCAGCCATCATCCAAAACTTCCCAAAATGACAAAGTCAGGGCACTTGGCAGGTCAGATGTTTACTACAGAGAGCAGTTTGTTCCACCAAGGGACACGCAACACCCTCCCAAATTACACATTTCCCTTTACGGGATGCCACAGCAGCTGGAATCGGCTCGCTTCTCACATTCCTTAATAAGCACTTCCACTGGAGAGCAGGGTGGATGCAGGGCATCAGCTGCAGTTAGCCATGGCTGAGAGCTGGGCTCCCTCTCCTCATGCTCCCAGCACTATCTGCAGTCTAAGAATATCCAGCACCACCCACCCTGCTGGGGCAGGGGGAGTCAAGTGGTCCGAGCTCCCAGGCATTACAGGTCTCCCTGCTGGAGGAGACTTTCACTCTGCCTCCCCCAAGCAGCAGCCTTCAGTGGGGCCCCTCGATAGCTGGTTGAGATCCTACAGATCATGGAAAGATAATCCATTGCACTACTAATGCACTACTGCAGCTGTCCATGGAGAAAATCCCCTTTCAACCAAAAAAGCCCCCTCAAGCCCTTTGATCCTCTCCAACTCACAATTATCTTAAGGGCAAAATAGTCTTCAGTGCCTCTGCACCTTGTATCAGGCTGGAAGAAAGGAAATCGAGACTGCTATTCCCTGTTTATTCTACATGGCTGCCCTGTCCGACAAGGCAAGCTGCTCCAGCCTCCTCAGCACAGGCAAACAAATCCTGATGGATAGATATCTGCATTGTTGGGCGACCAGAGCCACACAGAAACCTTTTTCTCTGGGGGAAAATTTTTTTTCTGCTTGTTTTGGTTTTTTTTTAGATAAAGCCTGAATTTCTCAAAAAAGAATTTTGCACTATTCTGGTTTTGTGCAAGACTCTCAGCTACAGCGAAGTTTAACAGATTTCAGCTGCACGTTCAGGACTGACTACGGAATAAACAATTTAAAGGCTCACCATCTAACTCCAAATTAAAACTTTTCTAACCAGAATGTTCACTTGAAAAAAGAAATGCACCAAGGCTTGATATAACCCAAAACCCTTTCAGGGAGGGTCTTACTGACAAGGTTTCTTCCCCAGGTGCCCTGATTGCTGCATGACCTCTTGTTACCTGTGCAGGCTCGCTCCACCTGCTGCCCAGGGCTGCAGTGCGATAAGCGTTTCTCTTTCAGCAGAAGTGTCAGCTATAAAAAGCCCTTCCCCTCCCCGCTGCCTGTTTCCATTCCCGTGCCACTGCTTCAGTCATGCTGGTACAACCCTTTTGTGGGGCTGTGGAGGGAGCTGGCCGGGGGAACTGCTTCTGGTGAGGCACAGCTCGCTTTAAAGAAAAGGTTTTAATGCGGGTGAGCAGTTTTACTGCCGGCCGTGACAGCGGCAGGAGCTGCTGCCGTGGAAGGCAGGTGGAGAATCCTCAGGTTCCACCAGACACTGCTCATGAGTCCACACTAAAAACACAGGGAAAAACAAGCCTCATGTTGGCCAGCTCTCCAGTGAAGGAAAAAAAAATATGAAAGGAAAAAAAGTCCCTTCTCTAATGCTCTGAAATCCTATTAATTTCAGAGGTACTACACTTTGTGTAATGGTTTCTAGAAAATTCATCTAAAATTCCCAACAAACTACTAGTCCTTGTGCACATTTCTCCATCAATCAACCACTAACAAGTTTTGAGTTCTGGACTGACTCAACCTAAAGCAACAGCAGTGCCAGAGCCTTGGACACGCTTTCCTAGAGGGAGTGCTCAGCATACTTGGCCACTCCAATCATCCCAAACATGTTTACATGCCAATGCACACATGTGACTGGGAAATGCACGGGACACAAATGACATTATCATTGCAAGAGGAGGGTGCAGTAAAGAGGAGAAGCAAAGGGAAACACTGAGAAACAGTGTCACAGGCAGGGACATGCAAGGCTGCCATTTTCCATGCTCAGACTGGGAACCCTTCTGAAACCAGGATTCACTTTTACTTACAAGTGCAACATGTTTTGCATTTGAAAATGCATTTCACTTCCACAGAGGGCCGTTAAGGTTGCATCTTTACAGGACATGAAGAGACTTCCATGGTGGGCCAGTAAGGGTTAGGCCTAAGTGAGGTCACAGAACACCACAAGAAAGCAAGGAAGGGGTCTTTTTCCTTGCTTATTTTTCAGTATTTGAACCTTCCCAGAACACCAGAAGAGGGAGCCTTTGACTCCTCTCCCATGCTCATCATTTGTTTTATATTAGCGACAATGACAAGCTCTATTAAGAGGCAAGCTCTTTAAGTGAACTCTCACCCTTTGCCTCCTAAAACAAACAAACAAAAAAAAAACCCAAGCAAGAAAAAACAAAACAAAACAAAAAAAAAACCCTCCAACCACAACCCTCTTTGCCTTGTGTTATGGATATATAAATATTTTTGCTGCCACACAACTCAATACATACAGGGCTCACCAGAAAGGAGAATACTAGGTCTGCCTTGTAAACCTTCGGCCATACAAAGCTCTGGCCCCTATACAGCAGGCTTAGCTGGAAAGAAAGAGCCAGAGAATTAACAGCTTTACCAAAGAGGAGGAAAAAGACCCTCCAGAGCTCCTTTTACATCACCAGCCCCAGCAACCAGAACTAAACTATGGCTAGAGTTTCAAGAGCCACAGTGGATTGCCCCGGCAGCTTGCAACCACCAAAAGCAGGAGGTCCTGCTCCCACCACAGACCCACAACCCCCACAAAAACCCGGCCAGGACCCAGCCAGCAGCTGGGATGCTGCCAGGAAAGGGGCAAACCACAGAGTCAGAAGCGTGGCTGAAGCAAGGGCTTGAAAGGGAGTGAGATCTTCTTTCTGGCAGCCAAGATCTTTCTGGCAGCCGGCAGCCCCCAAGAGCAGAAGAGCTTCATGTTTCACTGCCCCCTCAGCAGTGCCTGCTCCCTCCTTCCCACCAGGCTCAATGTGTCTCTGCTTGACCACACTGATGTGAAAACCAACAGACACCCCCCCCTCTGTTACTGAACCAAGGTAAGTTACCCCAGGGAAGAGCTGAACCTGTGTAAGTGCACCCAAGGGTGCAGAGCCTGTGCTGTTTAAATCAGACCAGTCCAAAAACCACACTAAACTGGTGGCCTAGCCCAGGGTAGGGGTCCCTGAGGACCATCATGCCCCTCACGTGTCAAGTAATTTGGTGTTAACTTTACATACTGCCTTCCCCAGCCAGCCCTCAGCAGTCCTACCCCAGATAATACCAGCAGCTTTGCTTTTCCAGTGGAAAGCTGGTGTTTTAGCTAAGCATTTATAGTATATAGAGAGTTTGTCAAAAAGTTGAGCCAGCACTGGAAGGTGTTGCCACGTTGGGCTGCAAGACCACCTCTGAGCAAAGCAAAGACCTTGACTGCCATCAGTGCCTAGTGTTGAGTTATTCCCCCGTCCCTTGCAAAGGCAGTCTGTAAAGCCCTCCCCAAAAAGCAGAAAAATGAGTGTTCTGGCAGTAAGCAAACTGCACTCTCACCACTTCTCCCCATCAGCTGTTTTCTGTTCCTCACACAAAAGGCTGCAAACCCCTCCTAATTGCAGGAGCCTTCCACCTAACAGACCCTGCTCTCGAGGCCCTCCTCCCCAGGAACCGGGGGAGAAGTGGGGCACAATAGGAAGGAGACCGGCTAAAGGGAATAGATCTGTTAAATTAACGCATTTTCTGTCAACCAAATCAGCTGCCCCTAGTGCTATTGTTGGTGAAACAATGGAGACCCCAGGAATGGGCACCCATTAAAAGGAACAAGCCTGCTGAAAGGATACACTCTGAGGCACAGCCTTGTGTGTTTAACAGGATTCTCTACTGTAAGGAAGGAGGAATCACTAGGCTGCATTGTTCCACCACCACAGCAGATGCTGTTGCTTCTGGTAACGAGGAGGGGGGGGGGGGAAATTTTTTTAAAATTTCATACATACCTACAATAATGTTTACATGATAAACTTCTAATTCAGGAATTTTAACTCCTTGGCTGTTGTCATTTCTACCCATAGCTCTCTTCTGGAGGAGATTTTAGCCTGAAAGAAGTCTATGAAAGCATCCATTGCCATTACAAAAGTTAATTCTTCACCCTTCATGCAGGCACTTAACAGATGCCAGGGGCAGAATGGCACAGCTCTGCCGGCATTATGTGCTGTGAGAGAGAAAGACCACAGTTAAGCAGGTCTACATAGAAAGCTGCAACACTTTAAAGGTGTTACTTTTAGCTGCTTTGGTTAGAGCAAATTCCACAAGGAAAAACTTTTAAGGCCCGATTTAGATGAGCTGTGCAGAGTTTAAATCGGCTGATTGAACTGGCACAGGTTTGTTTGTGGTACTCGGGTCTTCTTAAACAAAGCAAAGTCATATTTAAGTTCCTGCACAAACTATTATGTTTTTTTTTTCTAGTGAGGAAAGACTTGCACCTGATTATCTTAAATCAGTCTTAAAATAAACTCAGCTTAAACTGCTAAACTTGTGGGTACACAAACACTTCAGCTAACACCAGGCATGATTTTCAGTGTCAGCTGTGCCAGAAGAATTGCCTATACTAACACCACATAAAATCTGTAATATCAGGCTCCATGTGCTCCATCAAACCTCTGAAATTCTTATCGTGCTCCTCCTTCCCTTCTGCCTTCTACAGCTACAGTCATTCCCCAACTCCCCTGTCACCTAACTCAGATCCATTCAAAATGTCGCTGTCAAAATAACCTTCCTTAGCCATTGTTCAGACACCCTTTGGCTTCGTGCAGTCACTACTTGTTTCTTTTCACAGGCTTAAGATAACATTTTGACTCATGTATCAGCCTCCTGAACTACCTATTCCTTTTTTTGTTGTGGTTGTTATTTTGGGGGTTTTTTCTGGGTTGTTTTTGGTGTGTGGGTTTTTTTTGTTGTTTTTTTTTTTTTTTTGGTATCCAATTACACTAGAGTATCATTATATAAAATGTAAACACTTGTGTAAAAGTTTAAGATCTACAGTTGGGAAAGATGTGACTTGCACTTGAAAGGGAAACTGCTTTCCAATTTGCAGACCACTTGAAACACCAGCCATGAGAAGTATCTCTCTGCCTCCCCCTCCATTAATCTCAATGAACTCTAGAGCCCAGCACCGACATGCAGAGTGTTAATGATTCTATTATGGACAGAATAACTAAGACAGCAAAAGCAAAGAGCAGAAATGTGAGGAGTGGTGCTGGAACAGATAAGGGCAGAGGGATGGGGCACTGCAGCAACTGAACCAAACAGCAGATGGGACAGGTAGAACGAAGAATCAAGGGCCAGTATTGGCCCTTGATGTTGTTTGGTTTATTAAACAACAAACACCCAACTCACACCCTCTACTCTGATGAAGCTGATGCTGCCCAGGGCAAGCAGAGCCATCAGAGAGTGACCACAGTGCCCAACCCAAATTCACCCAGCAGTCCATAAATGGGTCCCTCCACACAACAGGACCAACGCTGTCTTTTCAGCACATGTGAATTCCACAATCTTTTCCAACCCTGTCTACTCTCTGTACAGCCAGTTACTCTGCCTTTCCTCAGGCAGTGTGTTTTTTCTAAAGCAAGGTGCTTCACATGAGAGGGAAGTTTTAGTCAGCAGATCCATTGTTCGCTGTTGCTTCAGTCATTGCCCACTCCCTTCCACTTTAATGTTGCAAACGGCAAGAGGGATGGACATCCTAATGACTGAACTGTTCTACAGAAAAGGCATTTAAACTCAGAACTACCCTCGATGAACACAGCTGACCTACATGAATTCACCAGCATTTTCATCAGCTTGCAGCACCTTCTTGCTGCATTGATCTTACTTACATTTTAAATTCTTCTGATCAGAAACCACCAGGCCATCTCAACTATCACAGAGCAGGATGAGGCACCAGTAGTGTAAATGCTACTGTAATACCAATAATAGTGCAGCACCAGACCCTAATAGCTACAGAGAGGTGGAGGCTGTACCTGGGTACCAAACCCTACAGTCTCTGTAATTAACCCCATACAAGCCACTGACAGAACAGGAAGGTTGTGCCATTTTGGTGTCATGGATCTCAAGGGACACACCCAAAGGGCAGAGCAAGGGGATTCACAGAGAATTTTCAGCAGGACTTAACATGATATGACAGTGGAGGTCAGAGCATATTTGGCCATTCTGCCCTCACTAGGAAAAATTCCTTTTAAAGCATTAAAATTCTATCACACTGTTTAACATACTAATTTTTTTTCCTTTTAAAGCTGTATCCGGTTTGCACAGATAGAAGAAACCCTGTTCTCTGCTCTCTCCTTCTCCAGCTCTCCCTCTCTCCACAGTTCCTCCTCCTGGGGGACCCGGGGGAGCAGTAGCAGCCGCTGGCTTTTAACAGCCACATAATATTCCTGACAGAAAGAGCCTGTTCAAGGACCAGCCCGGAGATACCACACTAGAAAAGGAAAAAGGTAAGCAAGAGCAGCAGTGCCCTCCCTGCCTGTGGGTGGGAGGAATGTTCCTAAAGGCAGAGCCAGAGCCTGAAGTGCTAGGAAGGGGCAAGAGGCAAGGAAAAGCATCTTAAAGCCGTAGTGAAGTTAACAGCAGAGGCAATTTGCCCAAAGGTGCTTTTAAAAACCACAGGAAAAGATTTATGTTTTCCCTGTGTAATGTGGCTTTTCCCCCTTTTCCAAATAAACCAAGCTACCAACAATGTTTTGACTATTTTCAAGCGCATTCTGGAAGGTCACCTCCCCTCGACCTACCCAGGTAGAAGTTCCTAAATGTTGGAGTCCACAGCTCCTGAGAGCACATGCCAAAGAGCTGGGTGGCCACACCACACTGGCTCCTGTCCAGCGTTTTCAAGCTGTGCTGAAATACGGTTGGAAACGTTAAATATTCTCCCAACATTTTCGATACAAACAAGCCCTATGGCTGCCAGGAGGACATTTCAGTTGCACAGGGGGAGGGCACACGGCCAGGAGATACTCTGACACAAGAGGTGTCCCACATTACAGTCCAGTCTTGAAGAGGGAAATGAATCACTACCTATCATCACCTGCACTAACTTGACTGTGGAAAGCATCCTTTCTGTCCATCAAGGCAATGACAACCAGAAAAAATGATGTGCCCCACACAGCCACACCTCCTTCTGCTGCAGTGCTGTTAGAGTAGGTAAGGACAAGCTCCCTGATGCAGATTAGTGGATGCAGGGAGGTTGGATCAGATGACTCAGTGTGGTCCCTTGCAACCTTACCCATTCTGTGATTTTACAAACCACCAAGAAATGTGCCATTACAACCAAGCCAATGCAACCAAAAGACCACTTCTGAAGTGGCATGCAAGTTTTGTACAGCAGATGGCTGACAAGGCAGCCATTTAAAAGGGGAAGGGGGAAAAAAAAAAAAATCCAACCCACCCCAGAAGGCTGAAGTGCTCTCTGCCATCCTCAGATCCATGTAAAAACACAGCATGAAGCTGAACACGTCCCGAAGCACCCGCTTCTGTCCCACTGAACTTTTGACCTGCTGGCGGTAGCTGAACCCCTCCTGGGTCCATTGCCGGGTGATGCTGCTGCAGCAGGGATTTAAAAAGAGGAGCCCAGGCTCCTGCATCTGCCAGAGCCAGCCTGAGGGCCAGCTGTGCCCACCCCCTCCCCAAACAATGCCCAGAGTCCAGCCTGATGGATGTGCCTCTTTCTTTCTGGACACCCCTTCCCCTGCAGTCTCCAGCTATGCACTGGTCCAGCAATAAGAAAATGAAAACATTTGCTTCCCAGGTTTCTGCCATCCAGCTGCTGATGGCAGTCCCACATCTGGAAGCCTGGAAGCTTCACTTTCTTTCGAGCCAATAAGTAGAGGGTAAAGGGCTTGCATTTAAAAAGTGAAAAGGGGAAAAAAAAAAAAAAACCCAATAAGAGCTCCATTCTGCCTCTCTAAACTACTAAAGGCCCCAAACTTCTCAAATGCCCTCAGCAAATCTGTTCAGCCCAGGAGGGATAGGTCCAGATGGCCTATCATTACAGAGCCTTCCAGCTAGCTATGGAGAAACCCACCAGAAGAAAAAAAAAAAAAAAAAAACAAA
>VZRH01002147.1:460362-505894 GCA_013397555.1 Urocynchramus pylzowi
CACGGGGGTGCCGGTGCCGCTGCCTTGGCTGGGGATGCTCCGGGGATGGCTCCTGGTGCAGCCAACCCCTGGGAATCCCCCAGGGTTTCTGCTCCCACTTCGTGCCTCTGAGTCTCTGAGTGAGGGAGCCCAAGCGGCGCTTCTCGTTCTCCGCACGCGGCTGTCCTGTGCCCGGGGACACCTCTGCGTGTCAGCCACACTCCCGGTCCCTCCGGGCCTCCTGGCTCGGAAAGGAAGAGCAACGCCGCCCTGGTTTGAATTTATTGCGGGAAAACGTTCAGCGATAAGCAGGGATGAATTAGCTGCTTGTGGAAGTGCCTCAGTGGGACGGAGTTCCAGTGAAACACCGAGCGGCTGTGGCTCTGTGTGCTCCCGCTGCAGCCCTGACAGCCTCTCTGGGGCCGCCACAGTCCAGCTTCCCAGCAGCTACAAAGGATCACGGTGCCCAGCTGCCTCAGCTTAGGTTTACCTCCAGTGAAACCACTGGAGGAAAAACTGGAGACCAGTGAAACTGGAGTTCAACCACAGTCACGGGCGAGCAGAGACAGAGTTAGGCTGTGGCTGAGGGCAATTCCTTCAGAACTGGACTAATCCCACAGCCTGGCCTTAACTAGCGTGGATGCAAGGAAGCAGTGAAATGCCCGAGTTGGAGTGGGAGGGGGATATCCCCTTTCAGGAGCAGCCTGAAGCTCCTAGGGAAAAAGAGGTTGCAGATACCCTGCTCTGTCTCTGACTTGGAGGCGTCAGAGAGGGAAAGGCTGGTGGCATCAGTCAGCACCATCGTACTGCTGCTAATACCTGCTGGCATAAAGCAGTCTGATTTCAGAGTCTCCGACCAGCATGCACTTTTGAGATCTCCAGGGTTTCCTCTCCCTTTTTCCCTCCAAAATGAACAAAACAACAGAGAGTAAAGGGGAAGATACAAGCTCTGTGCTGTGTGTCAGGCCACTGCCTAACAGCCTGACCAGGGGAAACTGGTTGAGGGTGGGAACAAGCTAGTTTAGAGAAGAAACAAATCAAGGAGCAGCAGCATGGCACTGCAAGAAGGAACAAGCATTAATTTCATTGCCCTTTTTCCTATTGCAGGATCAAGGGATACCCAGTGAAACTGGGAGGAAGCGAATTTAAAATGGTGCAAGGAAATATTTGTACCATGTGTAATTAACACATGGCATTTGTTACCACGAGGTTTCATTGAGGCCAGGAGATTAGCAGGATTCAGAAAAGGATTAGACATTTATATGGACACCAAGAACATTGATGCTCACATTAGACAGGATATAAATAAATTTTAGAAGGGATATAAACTGTCAGGCTTCAAGGCACAATATAAACACTAACTGGTGGCAGGGGATTAGGGAAAAACTTCCCTCGTGGGTGGGTTATTCTATAATTGTCCACTATGGGGTTTCTTGCACCTTTCTTTGAAGTATCAGAGAGCAGCAACTGTTGAAGTGAGAAGACTGGATTAGGAAGGCTACCAGGCTCATCTGGTGTGGCAACTGCTGTGCTCTCTGGGGGTCTGTGAGGGTCACTTGAGAAATGGCGTGGCAAAGAGGATGGCACAGGAGGTGTCATCAGACACCTGATTTTTCTTCGGACACAGACCTTGCTTTCATTTGCTGTAGATACCACACAGAAAATAGATTTCCTATGCCTTCCTCACCAAGGTTTTTGCCAGAATGTACTCTGTTTTTTCAGAGGTTTATTAGTTATCTTTCTAAGTTCAGCCTTTGTGTCTGTTTTCCCTAAAAGCTTTTGACTTGGTTCATTTATTGTTTGAAGGAGAGCAACATGCTATACTGAAACCCTGACTGTGTTTCAAGGCACAATGACTTCAAGACTTGGTCTTGAGCAAGACAGAATCTGATCTCTTGTGTATTGTGTCTGCCTGCACTGGATTGAGCCAGCTCCAGCTCCCTGCAGTAACTGTGAGAGGAGAGGGCAGGCCAGCTCAGGGCACTTTGTCAACATGCAGGATCACTATAAAACACCAGCAGTTCTGTGTGAAAGATCTAGAGGTGACAAATCCTCAGGCACAGTTTCCTTTGGGCTAGTTACAGAATTCTGCAGTATTACCTAGTGCCCAATTCTTCCACGGAGCTAACTTTTGGTCCCCTGGCCGTGTAAGGGGAGTTTATGTTGCATTTCTGTCTTGCTCTGTGCTGACATTCCTCCCTGAATTCCTGCAATGTCCAGCTGTGGCTTATCTTACTGCTGCATCTTTGCTTTTTCTTGACACTGGGTCAAACAGCTTTGTAGTATCCCCACTCTCTACCCCACTAAGAACCTTGTGAACTTTAAATGAAGACCCCTAATCTCTCTTTTTGTCAGAAGAGCTACGGTACCAATTTTGCCTAATGTTTTTTTGAATTAATTTGGCTCCCTCTATCGTCCCCATTATTTCTGTTGGACTGTGTTTTCTCTTATGTTGTTATTTTTATTCCAGGATGCTAGGGGCTGCCCACAATCTCTTAAGGTTGTTTCCTTTTTCTAGATTCTTACACTGTTCTTAAAAGACTTCTTTAAACTTCATATTCAAGCACAAAAAGCTCAGCTCTTCCACTGCTATTCAACAGCAGGCAGAGACTTGGTGAATACACTGTGGCATTTCCTCTTCTTTGATCCATGTGCTCCTTCTCTTCCAAGCCACCTTTGGTTATGAGTTTCCTGTCCATAACTAACAGAACCAAAGCCTGCTCTGGCCAGTGTCCTTTCCATGTATGCTATATTCTTCCTCTGATAATTTTTTTTTTTT
The DNA here is from genome assembly GCA_013397555.1 of Urocynchramus pylzowi. Lineage (NCBI taxonomy): Eukaryota > Metazoa > Chordata > Aves > Passeriformes > Fringillidae > Urocynchramus > Urocynchramus pylzowi. The sequence goes on from VZRH01002147.1 coordinate 463,121, forward strand.
CCCTAGGCTGCTGGTAAAACTTCCCCTACCACTGATTTTTTAGCTCAATATCTAGTCCTGGCTGCTCATGATCTTCCATACTTACACTCCTCCCCTGTCTTCTATGCTTTTTCTCATCCTTTCTTCCCAAACTGGCTGAAGGTTGAGTCCTTGTACCATGTAGAGCCACATTGAGGCTGATGGACCAAATCAAAGCCTCTCGTTTTCATTGTTCCAGGTCATCTCTGGATTTATGAGCTCACTTTTTGGAGGGAAAAAAGTACCAAATTCAAAGTGCCAAAAGCAAATTTTAAAAAAGGTTGTAGAGTTGCAGGGACTACATGTTGCCATTCCTGCATGACAAATCATTTATTCTAGAAACAAAAAGAAGGGGGGAGTGTTTTCCACTTTCTCCAGAAACACTGATCTAAAGCTGAAATGTAATGCTAGGTTGATGACAGATAGATCTCTCATAGCCTGCCTCTGAAAGATAATAGATTACTGACAGGAACAGGTCAGTTCCTCACCAGCTGAAGTGATACTATCATTAATAAAGATCTCTTTTAAAAGAACTCTTAACTTCCTTGCATTTCCACCACCTGGCTTTAAGATAAAGCCCAGGGACTATGTTCAGGAGGAACTGCAGTCTTCCCTTGTAAGGAGTCAAAAGCACTTGCAGAAGGACCGACCAAACCTCAGATTCTGCTCTTACCAGCAGCACATTCTCAGGAGGACTTGGCTTTGGAAAGTTCAAGTTTTCCTAAATCAGGGGAAATTATTTAACAATAGAGAAAGCCTAACACTTCTGTTTCTTCAAAACAGAACTTTTGCATTTCTGGCTGTGAAGAGCTTCATCTCCCTTTCCCAGCCTGTCTGAATTTTACTGCTTCCTTCTTCGTGTTGACCTCCCTCAACAATCTAACACCAGCAAATCTCACTGCCTTTGCTTCTTTTTGCTGAGTTATGAAGTAGAAGACAGGTGTGATTTAGCCACCTACTTTCACCCACTACTTCTACCTTCTAGGATTCTTCATACTTTGATCCATCTTCAAGTCCCTTGTTCCCTTTTCAATGCCTCCTGAGCAAAGAGGTTTTTGGTTTACACAGCACAGTTGAAAAGCATTCCTGAACAGAGCAGAGGCTGCAGTATTTAGCACTGGGAGGCCTGGCTTTGACCCCTGGATCTGCTTTTCCTTCTCAACCAACAAATCAAGGAAACTGAGGCACACACAGTGAAAAGGAAGGCACAGATTTTTCTGGGTAGTGGTAGAGCTGGAGTCATGGAGGCAGCCAGAGGGATTGCAGAAGAGGTGTGGAAGCAGATGAGAAATTTTGCTTCTTTTAACTAAACCAGGAGAGTCAAGAGGAAAAAAAAAGCTGTTACATTTTGATAATTACTTCTTTTGAGCCACTAGTTATGATTTCATAAGAAGTAGGGAGAGCAGTGGCACACAAGGGGCTGACATAAGAGGCATGAAAGCCAGCAGGAGTGGTTGAAAGAGAGCAATACAGATTTGAAATAGAGGACAGTGTTGCAGTCAAGAGACTGTAGGATGAGAGAGACACAAGGGAAGCAGGGGATGAAACTGGTAAATACTCTGAGAGGGGGAAGTAAATACATCTCGAGACTAATTAGCAGGGAGTAAGGAAAAGTCTGTAGTCACAAACACTTGTGGAGTGGAAGAAGCTGGAATGCTGTGAGGGGGAGAGAGAGAGAGAGAGAGTGGGGAATGTCTGAAAGGTGGCAGTCAGGGGGGATAAGCTGAATAAACCAAGAAATGCACAGTGAAGGCAAGGTCTGCTGGTGAGTGGGATGCTGCAGGGCTGCATAAGAAGGTGAGACAAGAAAGGTAGAAAATGTGCAGTCTCAACAGCCTAACAATGTGAGGTTTTAAGTTATCAAGAGAAAAGATGAGGGAGTCAATAAAAAGGAGAGCCAGTTGTTAAGGCAGAGAATAGCAAAGAGATGGGTGGGTGCAGACAACAGCTGCGAAATGGAGGCATGAGAGAGAACAGGGACAGTGCTGGGAAGCGTGGGAGACAGGGATTGGAAACAGAAGTAGAACAAGGGAAAAGTGGCATTCCCACTGGTTTTGGCATTGTGCTGCAGTGAACCAGCTTGCACAGGTCCGTTGCTGAAGTCAGATATGTGGTACCAATACACTTAAACTTCAGCTAGCACCAACAGGGCTGCAGGTTTAGCTGGGACACAAACACTTCTCTCTAGCTTCGAGTCACCAGAAGGTTTTCCATGATTCCTACAGCCTGCATCCTGAGCAGCGTGGGTTTGAGGCTCATCTGCTGAAGAACCTGTTGCTTGGCTAGAATGCACTCTCCAGCTCCTCAGGCTGTTATGTCATGGACACTGCAGTTGTGGAAGATCTGTTTCTTTTGTCTCCTGGATGTACACCAATGGAATGTACATTCCATTTGTCCAATGTGACAGCAGTCACTCTGAGAACCTGACCTAGCATCTGAGAATCTGATGGATTCTCTTTGCAACATCCCAGATATTTACTCCACAAGGCTATTTTCAGCTGAACAAACCACTGGAAAGGAGAAGTAATTTCACATTACTGAAGTGTAGCCACACTATCCATGAAGCAAAGCAGCAGTTGCAAACACCACCATTGGTTTAGGCAGAAAATTAGCAACACTGGGCCTCTTTAGCTTGCATGGACTCTCTTCCTTGAAAAGCATCTCCCTGCTGGGAATTTGGCTAGCACTGATGAGGCAAAGCACCCTCCATCACGGCTCCTCTCCTGCGTGCTTTACTGAACTACATATCAAACCAACAGATCTAAGCCTTAGGTCTCAACAGATTTTCTGCTCCTAACCCATTGGGGCTGAAAACCACAGGTTGTAACTTGATGTTTTGTCCCCTAGAGAGCAATCAACAGGCGAATGATAATTTGTGGCAATGGATTTAAAGCCAGGGAATCTGGATCTTTCCAAGTCTTTCCCCAAAGAGCAGCAGAGAGGGGCCCGCTGCCGCGTGGGGGTTTGTTTGTGGTCATCCATGCTCACAGCTGCTGCCGGGTGCATCTGGCAGAGATGAGTCAGACACAGACTGGCTTGAACGGCCACAAAACAAGATGGGGAGCCAGAGATCTGCCCTGGAAACCTCACTGGGAAGCAGAGTGGAGACAGGCACGAACCCCTACGCTTCTACACCTCCCCAGGTCTGCTGCCTCCGCTCCTGCTGTCCACAGCTATTCCACAGGCAGGCAGCAGTATTTAGGCATAAACAAGGAGCTGTTTAATTGTTTCCAGACCAGCAGTTAGCAGTGGTGCTGATGTGTGTGCCGTGTGCTCCAGGACTGGCTCCTGCAGACTGCCTCCGGACACCAGCGAGAGGCTCATTGGGATTCACCGCCCAGCCTGAGCTCGTTGGGCTCAGGTGCAGCACACTGTGCTGAGGAGTAAAGCACTCACAGGCAGAGGGAACAGCCCCAGACAAAATGCAGAAGATGCTGCACAGCAGTGCAGTGCTCCATGCATAGCAGCCTCCTCATCAGTCACTCCAGCAGAGATTGACTCTGTTCCTAGGGGGGAATTAAAATATCATTTTGCTTACAAGCCACGACAATTCAGTTCTCTGTTCAACACCTTCTTAGATGGGGATTAGTGGTGTATGAGCAGAGTTGGCAGAGTGGCTGAAAGTCTTTGTTGTAACCAGCGTTTCGTAGTCTGGACCTGAAGAGGTGATGTGAGGGAAAGGAAAGCTGTACTTCTTGTCTAAAGCTGCTGATCTCACACGCTGTGAGAAGTGCTGAGCACCTACTGCACAGAGCAAGATGGTTTCTGTTCAGTGCTGGTGCCACTGCTGTGCTCCCCACTGAGGTTTCTGGGCCAGATGCAGCGTTGGTGTAAACCACTAAGCCCATACAGATTAAAAATGGTCTGACTGTGTGCACACCAATTCCTGCAGCTGTGGTGGGGTTGGAAAGGCAAAGCCCGTGGTGGTTTCAGCCAACACAGCCTTTCCAAAGCTTCATTTGACACCCACCTGCCAGTTGCTTTTCCTGCTATGCTGCTTCTGTGGGGAGAGCAGCTCCCCAGTGCTAACTTGTTGTGACTTCACCAGCATCCATTTCCAACATCACCAATACCTCCACACTTAGCTGCTGCATGTGGCTGGAGAGATTTTCAAATCCCATTCCTTCCACACCAGTCAGCAGAAATTGAAAGTGATTGATCTCTAAATCTTGCTAAGAATGGGATACCAGGCTGTGCTGATGCACAGATCTAGAAACAAGGCAGAGCCTCACAGAGGGCTGAGCAGCCATCCAAACATTAGCAGGACTGAGTCATAGTTCCAGCTCTTTCACTGAATTGCTCTGTGACTGTGAGTAAATCAATTCACGTATATTTTCCTCATCTATAAAATGGGAATGGTCATATTTAGATACCTCAGGGAAGTTGCAAGACTTAATCAGTTAATGCTAGTGCCTTGTCAGTTCTCATTACCATGGTATCTGTGTTTGTTGCTCTGAAATTGTAAAATGCTACTTACATGCTAAACATTGTTATTCTGCATGAGGTGGAGCAACTTAATCCAGTTTCTCTGTAAATACCAAGGGCAGGGAGTTGACATTCCTGGTATTGGCTTTAGTGTGAGGTCTGCCTTACTTGTAGAAAAGTCTCCCTGACATATAACAAAAAAAAATTTATTTCCAGATTCCTAATGTAGTTGCTCTTGAAAGAGTTAAGCTGCATGATTACTGGTTTACTTAATTTGGTACGTGTAAATAAATTCACCCGGGATAAACATAATTTAAACTGGTTTAGACACAATGTTGGTTCCAGCATCAGGGAAACAGAACAAGGCCCATGAAAGACTTTCAAAACCTTGAAAAAAGTCAAGTCACCTGGAGGAAAGTGGCTGTAGGCAGCTTGAAATGGCAGATGGCTGGCAGATTCATGGACTAAAGGGATTTTAGGTCCCCAGCCTCAAAAAAAAAAAAAAAAAAAAACCAAGGAGTAATCCAGCGAGTCATCTCCAGACCTTTCCCAGAACAGTCCTACTTGCAACTAGGGAGTTTTGAGATGCCCAGCTTTTTCTGTCATGGGTTAAGAGAGAGCCTGAATGCCCACAGGAGCACAGCCTTGAACTTAGGGGCTGTTAGAAAAGACCTGAGATGCTGAAAGTGGGATGGGGGACTGCCTGCACCCCTTCTCACCCCAGCTTCTCCAGCAGCTGTGTCAGGGGGTCTGGATAGCCAAGGGCTGACAGTAGCCTGGAAGGGGCAGGCTGCTCCTCCCACTGCATTTCCAGAGGGGCTGGGAAATGGCTTTACACTTTGCATTTTTTCATCCTCCAAGGCACCAGAAGCACACCCCTGTACCTCAGCCTGGTACTCAGCTCAGTGCCTCCCCAGGGCTGGATCCAGCCACACAATGACACCTCTTTGTCACCAGCCCAGTTCAAACCAGCAGTGCAGAAGTGCAAAGCAGAGACCTGCTTGCACTGTGACACTGTCATCCACTGACTCCTCCAGCTGGTTCACTTTCACCAGCTCTCACCAAACACCTGAGGCTCAGCTCCAGAGGTTCCCATGCTAGCAGGATATCAATACAAGCTGCTGGTGCTCCTTACAGTTAGGCAGGAAGGATGCCGTAGGCTCCTGAACAGAGATCTGATAAACAGATCACAGTCTTGGCCAGAAGAACCTCTAGGTTCCTGTTCCCAGCTCCCCAGAGAGCTCTGCCAAGGCACTTCTGCTTTTCCCTGAGTTCAAGATGAGGATCCTGCTGCAAACCACCTGCCTGTGGTGGAACGGCTGCGCCTGTGGAAGCACTGACTTGTTTGAAATCTGTGACCCGATGAAAATACAAGTAAACAGGCAATGGAGGAAGGAGAAGGGAGAAAGGAGAAATTGGCAAGAGAAGGGCCAGCTGATTTATTCCTTCTTCTGCACTTAATAGCTTTCGAGGTCTGGGTTTCCCACACCCAGCCTTCCTGGTTCACCTTCATGTCTAAGCCTCATTTCCCTGCTGGGAGGAGAGGGATGTATGCCAGCAGCTCTGTCTGTGTGCCCCAGCCCCCAAGGTGCTGTCTGCCCTGCTAGGCCATGGCACCAGAAAAGCCCAAGCACTCGAAGTTAATCACCCGGATCAACAATCCCATTTGCAAAGCCTCAGCACCCAGCCATCCTGCCGGTTATCTGAGTGGCCATCTTTCCCTTGCCTGTTCCCAGGGGCCCCTCCCAGCAGGGCAGGCAAAATGGGGTGACTTTGCTGGCAGCTGGGTGACCCTATTTGATGCTCTCGTGAGGGCAGAATCTGCCCCCAAGCCCCAAAATGTGGCAGGAAGGCTCTGATTTATACATCCAGTCAAAGCCCCACAGGGAACAGCCGTATGGAAATAAAACCTATTATGCTTTACAATTAGAGAGGGAAAAAGCTTAGGGTTAAAATATGAAGTGGCCAAGCTATTAACCTTCTCATTTGGAATGAATGGTCACTAAATTACAGGGCACATCTCCTCCCTCCTCCAAAGAATGGCCTTATGAGGAGTAGCTGAGGGTATTCAGCCTTGAGAAAAGGAGACTCAGTGGGGACCTTATCACCCTCCACAACTACCAGAAAGGAAGTTGTACCAAGGTGAGTGTTGGTCTCTTTTTCCAGGTAACAAATGATATAACGAGAGGAAATGGCCTCAAGTGGTACCTCAAGAGGTTTAGATTGGATATTAGAAAAAAATTCTTCACCAAAAGGGTTGTGAAACACTGGAACAGGCTGCCCAGGGAAGTGGCTGTGTCACCAGCACTGGAGATATTTAAGACATGTGGCACTAGGGGCATGGCTTGGCAGTGCTGGGTAATGGTTGGGATTGGTGATCACAAAGGTCTTTTCCAACCCAAATGATACTGGTCCATTATGTGAACAAGCAATAAAGTATAATTAATCCTGTTCTGAAAATATGATCAAATACTGGCAGTGAGCCACAGCTGGGCCTGAGGGGGCTAAGAAACTTAAATCAGAGAACCAGCACATCAGGCAAATAGCAAATCTCCCACTGCCTCTTGTCACCACAAACACCCAGCTCGTGTTTGTGTTCCTACCAGTGACACAAAACGTGCCACCTTACCTAGACTCCATGGGGGGAAAGCTCAGTTTCCAAAGGGAAAATGTGCATTTTTGGAGGGAAGGGGATGGAGTTTTCAGAGTTCCTATCTTTTAAGAGGCAGTGGTGCACATAGATTTTAGCCAGTCCTGGTGGTTAAAAGTCTCCTTGGTAGTGCTTGGGCACACATGCTCTGTGTGAGCATGTGTGAGATATGGTAGAGAAGTGCTCTCTCACCCACCTCAGGTGGGAGATTTATGGTGAAGGATTTATCAGTTCTCTTTCTGATGCAGAGTCTCTGAACAGCCATCACAACTCCACCCTCATCTTTCCAAAGCAAATACTTTGTTCAACTGATTTTTCTTTCCCGTGAGAGAGGGTTACCATTTGTCTGAAGCAGCATCATAGAAATCAAGTTGGAAGCAAAACCAAGCAAAAATTCATTTAGCAAAACATTCAGATACCATTACAACAGTGATATTAAATATAAACCAGACAGACAACCAAAACTCCCCTGCAGCCTTTCCAACCCCAACTTTGAAGACCATTCTGGGGAAGATTAACAAACAGAAAGAAAAGCAAAATTGACTTGAAATAAAAGAGAAACCAGCCAAACGAATTCCTTTGATCCAGCTGAAGAAAAAAAAAACACAGGAGGGAAGGAGCTAGCAAAAATAGTATCCTTTTGGGGTTTTTCAGTGCTGTTAGTACCAGTGATCATTCTGCCTCAAAATCCCAGTTCTGACAGGGGTGTCCTTCATACCAGCCTCCACCAGTGGCCTTCTCAGCTCCAAATTTCCTCTCACCTGTGGGCTGGGGGACACAAAGGAAGGCAGAATTCTGCATTCCCAAGAGTTGGTCAGAGTCAAGAAGTACTTTAGGTACTCCCCATCCTTTTCTTGCTGATGGCTGTTGCAGCTGCTGTGCCCCGTGCTGTTTCCTTGTAACAGAGAGGGAAGGACAGAGGCAGATTTTCTTTTGAGGACTTACCACTGCTCAGTGCTCTTCACCAACTCCTGTCTCCAGGCAGAGCAGTTACTCCCATCCTTCTCTTGCCCTTTCCTAGAGAGGTGCCTTTTATGGTCTAGCACAAATTTCCTGAAAACAATCAAGAACTTAACAAAGAACCAAACACTCATTTCTATTCTAAAACTTACTTCACCTGCCCATTTTGGGTGAATACAGCCTGTAAGTGCCTTCACTTAAAGTCTACAAACTGCCTGAGACTGATTGATTAATCCCACATGTATGTGTTTTACCCATCACCTTGGGCTCTACACTGGGGCTTGATGCACAACCACAGCTGGAAAAAACCCAGCTGATCTGAGAAAAACCTTGATCTAGAAGGACAGAAATAGTTGTGTGATAGCTCAGGGAATAGTTCTGGTGTTCACTTATGCCTTATGCCATAACTTTAGCAAAAAAAAAAAAAAAAAACAACCCACATCTAATTTTTAAAATTAAGCTGGCAGATGGATTTGCTTAGCTGTTTCTGAAGTTATGGCTATGAAACAGCAGATCAGTGTCAAGCCAAACTCCATCACTGCAGTCATACCCACCGTGCCAGAGCCTCCCACTCTCCCCACAGAGATCTGCCCTCAGAGCCACGACCAGCAAGGCACTCACAGCATGGGAACAGCTAAAATTGCAGTGCTGTAGCAAATATTTGCCCCTCCCCAAGTGCCTCTCCAAATCTGAGCTGATAGCACCTCCCCGGGAGATTGGGCTCTGCAGAGGAGCAGTGTCAGCACATCCACCCTCCCTGCAGGACATCCCTGCCAGCACCACCACTGTCACCACCCAAAGGCACCCAGAGCCAGGCTGGCTGGGGCCCTGCTGCCAGGAGGGGCTGGCACAGCCCACAGATCTGCCTCTCACCTATTTATTCTGGAGCCATGTGGGGGTTAAGGCTCCCTTTCTCAGTTGCAGTGACCCAGGTGGGGCTAATGAGTGCCTGTCTTGCTTAGCTAATTAGAGGCACTGAGAGCAGTAGGCTGCAGTTCTGGGCTGGGGCACTTACAGAAGAAATATAGAGGCTGTGGGATTTATTTCTAGTTTGTGGGGTTTTTTTCTTATGGTCAAGTTAAAAACCTCTGGCAGGATAGCATAGCACAGATGGGAAAGAGCAGAGGGAGGAGGCTCCACAGCACTCTTCTAATCTGTGTTATTCTGTGGTATGAGAAGGAGGCAGGAGTAAAAGATATGGAAGACTGGACCATTTGTTCCCATTTAAAGACAGATTTTCAATGTGTGATCTAAACCCTTCAAAGGCCAGCCTAAGGCTCCCCATTTCCACAACTCACCCCTCTGAAGCTGCCCACGATCTCAGCAGAGCCCTGCAGCCTGCACTCTGCCCGGGGGCATGTGGAGCTCGGGCGTTCTGTGGGACACTTACGGCCCCCAAAGCGCTCTGCAGGGCTTCACCCTCCCTCCCGCCTGCAAGGCATCTTCCTCTCGGTGGTGCTGCCCGAGGATGCTGAAGGAGAGCCCTCCCCAGCAGAAGTGTTGGGAGAAACGGAGCAGTTACGGCTGCTGGGCTGGCCACTCCCGCCCTGCCCTGGCCGCTCCGGTCTGCACGTCCCAGAGGTTTTTGCCATTGGGGCACAAGACCGCGGGCGGACGGACAGACGGACGGACGGACGGACGGACTGTGAACCGAGAGCCAGCGCTGCTGCCTGCAGTTCCCAGCCGGCAGCAGCCGGGCAGTGCGGGCTGCGCTGGTGGGAGGTTCTCCGGCATGGCCAGTGCCCAGCGGGGCTGGAATTGCCTGCCTGGGAAGGTTTGGGGTGCAGGAGCCCCCCAGGCCAGGGGGTGATGCTCCCCAGGGAGGTAATGGCCAGAGCTGCCATGGCTGCTCCTGGCTGTCCCACGGGTGGCAGGGGGCTGGCAGGAACGTGACAGCTCGAAGGGATCTGGATTTTATTACAACATCACCTCTACCATAACACACCCAAAGAAGGCCTTCAGCTGCTGAGGAGCCTGCTCTGTACTCACAGGCTTGACCTCGAAAAGTTGTGGTCTGAGCTCTCTTTTCCTTTCCTGCCCAGCCCTTTACCAACAAATTTCAGCTGCTGCTGAAAGGTGTTTCTTTTTCACCTCACTCTTGCAAGCTTCGTTTCCCTTGCCTCTTTCTAGCTGTTATTTAGTTCCCTTCACGTTGTTTTCCCCTGGTTTTTTCTTTGTTTCTTTCACAGGAAGCAGCACATCATTATGGCTGGTCTTTCTCTAGGGCTCTCCTAGCCGAGGTCATTACTTAGCCGGGGAGATTCAAGGAGGTGGCTGTTTGTGTGGCTGTGAGACCTGCGAAAAAGCAGCTAATCAATTCAGAAAATCATCTGGGTGGTAACCCCACTGTCAGCTTATTTTCTTCCCTTCCACTTAGACATCAAACTGGCTGAAGAGGACTCTGGGGAATGAGGCAGGCACCGAGAGCTCCTCCTCTGCAGACACATCTGTGTCTTTCATCAGCAGGGCTCAGGGAATACCACTAACTGGAGAGGGGGAAAATCTCTTTGGAGCTGAGAGGCTCGTGGTCTCCATCCTGCTGCCTGAAGAGACCCTGCCCAATGGGGAAGCAATCATTTGAAAAGTGGCTAATGCACTAACACTGTTTGGCAGAAACTGTCATGTAACAGGCAGAACTGGGGAGGGCAGGGACAAAACACACAGCAAAGAGGACGTTAAGCTATGCCACTGAGCAGACCCTGGCAGCCAGAACAGCCTGCAGTGGCTAAGTGGAGCAGCAATTGCAGTAGGACATGCAAATGGCCTTCTGGTGAATTAACTTACTAATTTTTGCACTTTGCTTTCACTCAGTCTTCCTCTGGTTTGTGCCTTTGGGGACTGCATCAGAGCAGGGAACACTCAGAGCCATAAAGCCTTCACCATGGCCAGTTTAATCATTAGAAATAGAGATGCACAGTGCCTCGTACTCTGGGACTCTGTGGTGTCATTCAGCAAAGATAAGTCATATCAGCAAGGCATTCTCTACCAGGGCAGCTAGCCCTCTGAAGGGGAGTGTGCATGTGCATGCATGTGTCCTAGAGCCACAGAATGGTTTGTGCTGGGAGGGGCCTTTAAAGTTTATTTAGCTCCAGCTGCCCTGCAATGGGAAGGGAGACCTTCAGCTGCATCATATTGCTCAGAGCCCAATCCACCCTGACCCTGAGTGTTTCCAGGGATGGGGAATCAACCACTTCTATGTGCAACCTGTTCCAGTGTTTCACCACCCTCATCATAAAAAAAAATGTTCCTTATTATCTAGTCTGAATCTAGTCTTGCTTAGTTTAAAACCAGTACTGCTTGTCCTATCACAACATACCCCACTAAAAAATGTGTCCTATCTTTATCATTCTGATAAAAACCTATTACAGTACTAAAAGGCCACAATAACTTCTCCCTAGAGCCTTCTCCAGGCTGAATCATCCCAATTCAGTTGTTCCTTAGAGAAGAGGAGTTCTGTCCTGCTGATCATCTTGCACAGCCCTCAGGGTGTGGCTCTCATTCCAAGTCTCACTGCCAGCAATAGCCCCACTCTGGGAACTGGCCAAAACTTCCAGCCCAGGGCAATCATCTTGCCAACCACAGCCCCCATCAGCCCCCCCCAGCCCCCCAAACCTTTTTCTATCCCATGAGGGACTGGGGAGGGTGTTGGGGCCAGACTGGGACACGGGGAGCCTTACATTCCATCCCAAGGGACCCCAATCAGAGGGCCAGAGCCAGCACCCCCAGAGTCCTTAGCAGCCGCCTGCCATAAGAACCAATCCTCCATTGTGTGTCAACAAGGATTTTGTCCCACATCCTAAGAAAGGTGGGGAGGGAAGAACGGGATTTTATACCCCTTTGGGCTGAAATGATTGAAATCATGTGGGTTGCTGTTGTGTTTTACTTACATGCAAGATGTCATTAAGCAAATGTCTTTTTCATAAAGCAAGGAACACTCACCCATAGCCAGGCTTTCCCTATTTTCCATGCACAGTACAGTGGTTCTATATTTATTTAGCAAGAATACTGAACCCTCTGCAAAGATTTGCTGTAAGTTCAGAATGGGAGAACGGCCTGAATTCGAGGTTTCCTTCCTTCTGCAAGGTTAAGTCACATCCTTAGGTCTCCTTTTAGAAAGCTAACAAACCATGTTAGAAGAAAGAGAAAAAACTTTAATGGAGAAGCCTTGCACTCAAGAGAACACACAACACTGACCCAGGCCACAGTTCAATTCTTGGGCTCATTTTCTGCCGAGACACAGACAAGGCAACTGCACGCCTTTTTTTCCTGTTAGAAGCAAACTCTGATGCTCTTCACAGCCAGACAACTTTGACAAAGGATCTCAGAGATAAATGAAAGGCTTGAATGTTTGTGAAGAGTGGATTAATGCAAACAAATTCCTTGAAGCTACTGTTTAAAAAGAAACCCACCTCAAATAGAGGGAGAAAGCAGGAAGCTCCACTACCTTTAAAGACAATGCCATCCTACAGAGCAAGTTCTGTATAAAATTAAGATGTGCATTTGCTTCCTTTGGTGTCTCCAGCACTTAAAATAAAGCTTTTATCCTATTATATTTTAAACCATGACTGACAGCAGAAAAACAGTTCTTGCCTTATTTCCTCTATTTTACCAACATGAAATGTTCTACCCATGGATTTGGCCAGTAGTCTGGAAAATGTCAAGGTTAGGAAAGGCTGAGCTTCATTTGCTTTTCACAGATCTGAGTAATGAATTGTTCATTTTAAAGTATTGTTCTAGCTTGAAAAGCGAGTCTGTAGGGCTGGCATCATAGGGTTGCACATCTGTCTCTTAGTTGCTCTGGACTACGTTGGCTCAATTTATTAAACAGGGAGGGATTTTTATGTTCTGCAACTCTGTGAACTGAACAGGAGGCCTGAAGCTTTAGGGGGGGTTTTCTCTTCATGTGCACTTATCAACATGGCAAATTTTGCTCGCTAACACTTTAGATCAATTTCCTACATTGGCGGTGCTATTGTAAGAAAAACTGACAAACTCAAAGTGCAGGAAAGGTAAAGAGCATCAAGAACTTTCTTTTGACACTAGACAGAGTCCTTACTTGTAATTCTGAATGCAAATAGGAAGCAGAACCCCACAGTAAAAACAAAAGCAGAGTCCCCAGACAGAGTTGAGTAGAAGTCATTGTGGTTGCAGCTTGATAAAACTCCATGAAAGAATGAGCAGCTCAAAAAGATTCACTGGGAACTCGTCTCTGTGTTTCATTGTGTGAAAACCAGAGATATTCAATTACATTAGAAATCATATGAGGGCAATTGGAGGTAATCCCTTTTCACACTGTGCACATTTACCTATGGAATGTGCTTCTGCCACGAGTGATGGAGCCCAGGGGTCTCAGTAGGATTCAGAAAAGAGTTCAACAGGTCTCAAACATTTTTATAGGCAATATTAAAAGCTATAATTAAAGTAACAAAGGCTGCTAGTGATGTAAGCCCTGCTTGCCAAAGCTGAATTCAACCTTTCCCGGTGGAGTTTGGGAAGTGTTTCATCAGTAGGGATGTTTTCCTGCTCGTACCTACTGAAGATTTTTGTGGTTCTGTGATTTTTGTGTCCCATGATGCTGATGCCTGGCAAAAAAAAAAAGATCTAGAGGAGAGCAAGAGTTAACATATCTAACACAAATCAGTTTTTCTATTTTATTTAAACTGCTGAGCATCACATATGCCCACTGTAATCCTGACCAGTCCTAAGGGCAATGCAAGGTTGGAGGGGTGGTGTCCACCGAGTCCTGACTCCCGTAAGGGCTGGTGTCGGGCACTTACGAAAAGGTGCAAAGAAATCCTTTGCCTTAAACAAATGTCTTGGGGCAGAGAGTTCCACAGCTTAACTACTTAGGTGGGAAGCAGACAGGCAAACTTTCTTCTTATTAATTTCTCCCAGAGGTTGATTTCACTGGCTATGCTCAGCAGTGGCACTTCCAAAGAGAAAGCTCCTAAATGTCTTCTCTCTAAAAGTGCTTTTCCCGTTTGAACACCCCTGCAGTGTGCACGTACCGGCTGCAGCTGCTGAAGGGCTGCTGGCCCAGTGACACAATTCCCCTGGGTTGGAATGGAGACTAAGGGTTTATCAGCACCCAAAAAGTGCCCAGCCTGGTGCCTGCTTGATTGTGTGAGAAACACTGGAGTTACCCCACCACATCCACGCTCGCAGTGGTTTCCACACAAGCGATGGCCTGTGCCGAGCGCTGCCAAGTCCGGCAGAGGGGTGAAGGGGGAGAAGAGCAGCCCCAGGCCACAGCAGGACCTCAGGGCATGAGGGTTGCAGCCTAAGCAAGCCAAACAACACGTGTGAGCCTGCCTGAGCCAGGTGTATTTCGTTTCCTTCCACAACTTCCACTTGTTTCCTGGCCACTGCACACAGCTTGAGTGGCCCCGTGGCTGCTGTGGGGCCGGAGCCTCGCAGGAGGAGGCGAGGCGCTGAGCATCCCTGGGGTGGCTGTGCCTGGGATTTGGGATTTTTATATCCCAAGGGGGATATATTGGAGGTGGGGAGCAGGTGGCACAGTGCTGAGCTGCTCAGCTGTCGTGTGGCTGGAGAGGGACGGACGCAGCTGGGTGAGGAAGGGAAGGGACAGCTCGAGGCCTGGCAGTCCTCCTGCTTCACAGGGCCACAGCCTGCAAAGGAACAGCAGCGAGGGATCCAGCTGGGACGCAGGGCCCTGAGTGGCTTTGATCCCGGGAGGGGCAGTGCCACGAAGCGCCCTGGAAGGGGTGAGATGTGCACACACGGGGTCTGTGACAGCCCTTGTGCTGGGGTGAGTACCCCGGCAGCAGCCCCTGCTGTGTGCCAGCAGGGGCCTTGGCAGTGCTCTCTGGGGCATAGATTTATATCTGCTCATGCAAATAACCTGGAAGTGTCCCCCGGAGTGGGACAGCTGGTCCCCGGTAGCGCTTTTGGGAGCATTCTTTGTGTGCCCATGTAAGTACCCTGGCAATCTCTGTCGGGGCTCGCCAGCAGGGGCCCTGGCAGAGGCCAGGAGCAGCGTCCCGGTGGCTGAAGCCATGCCAGCTGAAGCTCTCCAGCAGCAAAGCTTTCTTCTGGCCCGAACAAAGAACCAATGTGGCCAGCATTATTGATTTGTTTCGTGACTCGCCGCTTTTAGCGTGGCAGGAAAAGACCGAGAGGAGTTTTAATTTGTCCAAATGGTTTTAGACAAGGTTAATAAAACTCATTGATAAATGGCGCTTTTCATTAAGTTTTAATTACAGTGTCATTTCAACAGGCTGGACGTGCGTCGTTGTGGCGTTTGATTTTTCCACTTAAGGTGACGCCTCAGCAAAGTTGGTGGTGCTTGTTTTTTTCATTTAAGGTGTGCTTCCCTGAGCTCAGTGAATAATTTCCATCCCACACCAAGGAGGTGCCAGGCTGCTGGAGAGCCTGACTGCCTCAGTGAATTCCCTTTGGCCCCCATCCTGTGCTGGGAATTACAGGATTTAGGCTAAAATCTCTGAACCTAGCACACTTTTGTACCTTGATACATCATGATCTCGGTCCAGAAAGGGTGCTGGTGGCTGCTAGCCGTGTGTCCTCCTCAGGGACTGGTGAGGATGCTGAGCGTTTCGTCTCTCCTGTTGTGTCCCAGAAGTGGGTTTTGAACACCTGAAGAGATGCAGACAGGATCTGGTTCAGGTCAACTCATAGCAGGGTGAGCAAACAGAAAATACCAGAACCACAGGTCAGTTAGAAGCTTGGTTTGGCTGATAGTTCCCCTCTCCAGAGTGAAAATGTGAATACTGTTTTAGCTTGAGAAGGCCTGTGTACACACATATCATCCTCGAGACAGTGCTCCCTCCTGTGCACTGCACTGATTTCTGTCCCCAGCTGGGTTTCAAAACTTTGTTAAAACAGTCATGTTTAAGCAGTTTATCATTTCACTATTTGCTCCATTTCTTAACAGCAAATTTCCACATTCTTTCCATGTAATCATTATAAAAGTGGAGAAATCCACTGCTGCAGAAGGCAGAGGGCTGTCTGGTAAAGACCTTTTGCTTTAAAATGCCCACTGCTGTTATCAGCATTTGAGGAGCTGTGGTGCTTCAGCCTGGGGATTGGCAGCAGATTATGTTCATCCCTTGCATCTCCACCTGCCTTCAGAAGGCTCACACAGCATGGTAGCTAGGGTCAGGGTTCTGAGATCATCCCCTGGGGGGTTTGACTGCCTGGGTTCAGGGCTGGCTTAGATAATCACACAAGTGCCAGATGTCGAAGAGAGCTCTGCAAGAAAGCTCTGCTAGAAAGCCCTGGTGAGGCCTGTCAGGCTGCTCACTAGCTGAGGCTCTTGCCCTTGCTCCCCAGCTGGGCCACCTTGCACCTACAGCTGTGCCATGTACCCTGTTTATGTGGACCTTGGCCTGTGGACTTCAGTCCCTGAGCTGACCTTGGGTCTGTCTCGTCACCCTGGACTGGCCTGGCAGTCACTGGGCCGTGGCTGAACCTGATTGCCATCACCAGATCTGCTCTGCTCTTCTTGCTTGGGTTCTGTGTGGCTGCACCTCTGCCAGTTTGGCCACTGCCCCACGCCTGCCTTCTGCCACCCCCAGCTCCAAGCTCACCTTCCTCCATGGAGCCAGCCCTCGCAGGTGACACGCTGGTTGATGCCTACATCCCTGATGATGCCTGTAATTTTGCTGGGGTTGTCACCAGCAGAGTGAAACCACAGCAGGAAATAGTCACCCTGTGTCTGCACAGGACATATTGGTCTGGCAGAATAGAAAGCAAGAAGCTCTCAAATGTTGTAACTCGAAGCAGCAATGGGCAGCAGCATTCCTGCACCCATGTGCCACATACCAAAATCTTAATGTGTGCTAGAGCAGGGAGGGTTGTTCCACAAATTGAAGGAGGCCATGGGAAAGGGGAATTTCAGGCAGATGGTGAGCCTGGAGAAAAGGAGCCTCAGAGGTGACCTTATCACTCACTACAGCTCCCTGAAAGGAGGTTGGGGTTGGTCTCTTTCTCCAGGCAGCACTGACAGAACCAGAGAACACAGTCTCAAGCTGAATCAAGGGAAATATAGGTTGGATATTAGGGAAAAGTTTTTCATGGAAAGAGTGATAAAGTTCTGGGATGGCTGCCCAGGGAGGTGGTGCAGTCACCATCCCTGGGTGTGTTTAACACAGCCTGGATGTGGCACTGGGTGCCAGGGTTTAGTTGAGGTGTTGGGGCATGGGTTGGACTGGATGATCTTTAAGGTCTCTTCCAACCTGGTCATTCTGTGAATTCTGTGAATAATGGCTCCCCAGCATGCCACTCTGGAGGGGGCTGAGCTAGGTGTGGACTGGGGTGCCAGGGTGAGCTGGGCCCTGTGGCTGTGCTGGCTCCCACAGCTGGGGGTTCCACGAGAGCCTTGCAGCAGCACGCTGGCACAGAGCCACTCCCAGAGCTGGCAGGGAGGTTCAAGAGACAAGGCTTGCTCACCAGCACTAAAAGAAGGGGGACTTGAGCTCTTTGTTCCTAGGGTGGGCTGAAAAGTAGTTGCATTCTCATGGCTACCAAAAGACATGGGCTGTTTGGGTCAAAGACCCCACAAGCCTCCTTAAAGTGTCTGTCTGTGCCTGAACTTTGTGTGTTCAGTGATCTCATTGCAGCTTGTTGCTGAAGGTCTTGTAAAAGTGGCCCTGGCTGTGTGCTCCATGCCTTTGTCACCCTGTTAGGGTGGGTGCCCTGAGGACTTGACTGCTTGCTGTGGTGAGGCAGGCAGTGCTGCAGTGCTTTAGGGGAAGAGCATCTCTTGGGGAGATGCAGCGATTTAGCCAAAGGTGAGATTGTACCCACCACTACCTGCAGGGCAAGGTTGGGAGGTGCCAGGGGACAGGAGTGTGTTGGGCTGGGCTGAAATGCCTCTGAAGAACAGGATGAACAAGTCTAGGCATGCCAGAAATGCCCTGAGCTTTGTCTGTAAGCATCACAAGTGGCTGGGCTCTGCTGCTCTGGGTGTACCCCGGGCAGGTGACTGGTGCTGGGATGAGCACCCTTCACCTTGCCTTAAACTCTGTTGCTCAGGTGTTGCCACAGCTGAGAGCAATACAAATCCCTGCAGAGCACAGCCCTGCCTAAGGAGCTTGGGGGAATGAGGTTTTGCTGGCAGGGCTGCTAGTGCTGGCTGGCTTGAAGCCAGTTTCTGCATTTGCACCGTGGTATATGGAGGTACCTCTAAAGGGAACTGTGCAGAAGCCTTGTTTTGACATCTCAAGGCTTTAATAAAGTTTGGAGATTTGCCTAGGCAGGATGAAGCTTGGCTACAACACAGGTACTTTTGGCCAGTCGTGTTTTAACCCAAATGCTCCTCACTACTGTTAATTTTTTAATATAAACCCATTCCAAATGCTGACTTGCTTGTGTCATGCACAGGAGGAAAAGAAACCATACAAAACGGGGTGAGTTCTGAGCAGCTGCAGGTCAGGTGTATCTGCTGATGTGCTCCCCAGCCTCTGCTATCCTCTCTTCCAAAATATTTCTGGAGCCTTAGAGTATAAGATAGAGCCATAGCTCTGGCATGCAGTGTAGAATGTCTCTTCTGGTGAGACTTCCATGAGAGGCTGGGGTCAGAGGGAGAGAGAAACATGGTGCAGTGTCACTGCAAGGCCTCGTGCTTTCTACTGATTGGGCTCGAAGCGTGTGTGATGGTGGAGCCGTGTGGGTGACGCAGACACAGAGAAATGGAGAGGCAGTGAGATGAGGAGATGGATGACATGCAGACACAGGATGTCCTGGCAGGGGGCACAGGGACGTTCACAGCTGCAGAGTGACCACGGATGAACTCGGATCCTCTGTGTCAAGGTGTGATGGACCCCAGGGACAGAGGTGGAGAGATTAGGACAGATATGTGGTTGACTTTTGGTTCTGCCTGGGGAAGTCAGGTGGGTGGAGTAGGAGGCTGGGAGTGGGGAGGATGTTTATATGGAATACAGCTCCTAGGAACAGGAATTTTGCCTGCTTTTATGCTAGGGCAAATCCCTCCAAAAGCACACTGACCCCTGTGTATCCATCCCCCAGCACAGCCTAGGGATGGAAAGACACCACAGGTCAGGCAGGAAACCTGACATCACTAATGCAAAAAGCAAGAAAACACTTCCCATGGTAGCACTGGGCTTCTACCCTCCCTAAAGTCATCCCTCAGAGAGACAGTCAAGTACACTTGCTAATCCAGGATGTTTTGGTTGCCTCGTTTGCTCTCATTTTTGTCCCCGTGGGTAGGAGAGGAAGAGAATACAAGAATACAAATAATAAACTCGAGGCTCTGGGAATCTTTGCACAGAAGGCTTGGTGACAGCTTGGGACCTGCCTTGGATGGCCCTGAGCCCCTTTCCCAAATACCCAAGGCTTTCAGGTCACGCCCTGGGAGCCCTGGGCAGGTTGCTGTTTGCCCCCAAAGCAATGGGGTGTTAATACACACCGGCTCACTTGGCTTTGTGCTTCCCCTTCCCAGACCTCCAGGGTGGGGTGACAGTAGCAGGGAATAATTGGGGTGGGCACATGTGGAGGCTTGGAAGGAAATGGGGCAGTTTCACTTATTTGTTTGCATGCTGAGCTCCAGCAGCAGCACAGTGATGGCCGGGTGTGTGTGCTGACTGCTGAGCCCCTCTCGTTAGAGGGCAAGCACTGATGGAGCTGTTTGGCTCCTGGAGCTCTGAGCCCTGCTATTGTGAGCAAGATTTGAACTTTTGCAGGTGTGCTGGGAATAGCCCAAAGCACCTTGTCTCGGTTGCTGGTCAGAGGAATTCATGGCTTTTCTATTTGGGAGCCAGGCAATGATTACAAATCAATGACTCCACTCCCAGAGTGATTCATCATCAGCCTGGGAATTTCGCCCTTTCCCTGGCTCCCTCCATCAGCAGCTCCTGCTCCTGTAGCATCTCAAGTGTCTTATTCATTTTAAATCATTGGATAGTAATGGATGTGGCTGAGCAGGAGAGAAAGGACAGATGCCCTGAGGCATGCTTGGGCAGCTAAGGGGAGGGAGGGCTTTTGAAGGGGCATGGGGCACCGTGAGGGTGAGCAGAGCTTGGCTGTAGACTGGGGAGCAATGCTGCCAGCAAGACCCAGGGCACACCAGCATTGTCTCTGCCATAGGGCTCCCACTGATGTCCCTGTTGGGCTGGGAAATGGTCCATGTTTTTGCCTGGCTGGGCACAAAGTGGGGTGGGAAGAAATAAAAATACCAACCTGTGCCCAGCCAGACCAAAGCAGGGGTTATGTAGAGGTCCAGTGGGGAAGTTTTAATGATCCCAAAGATCACAGGACAGTCTATTCTTAATAATAATTTGTAGCACTAAGCACAGTTGTATGTTCTTAGCAGGCCTTAACCAGAGACTGGGGCTGCTTCAGAGCAGGGACTGGCACTGTGGTCTCACCCAGGCCCAGCAGAGGCAGGGACTCTCCACAGCCTGCCCTCACTCACCTGTGCACCTGCCCACCTCTGGCTGTTTTCCTGCCCCTTGTCCCACCTCATGGCTTCCCTCTCCCAACTAGACTATGTCTCTTGTGCAGACTTGCTTTACAGCAGCTGCTGGCCCAGGGACCACAGCTATTGCACCAGCAAATACAGCAAATAACCATCAGAGCTAGGCAGGGAATTGGTTCCATTTCACAAATGAGGCAGCTGGCACAGAAAGAACAGCTAACTGGTGAGCTAGGAACACATTTCCTGGCTCCAGTCTTCTCTTCCCAGCCTTACAGTGATATTTCCAGACAGCAGCTTAGATTACAACATGTTCAGAGAGGCTAGGAAGATAAAAGGCAGCCCCACCCTCTGTGCTCTCAGAAATGCTCCTTGGTTTGCAGTTGGCTCACACAAAAATGGGTGTCCCCCACAGAAAACACAGCCAGGCCTGCATCACCCCTAGGTCTTGCCTCTGCTGGATTGATGACTGTGGCTTTTGCTGCCACCTACACCTGCTGCCAGGCTTTAACTGGGGCTGGGAGCTGCAGTGGCATGCTGCAAGCTGACCCTGCACAGCAGCAGGAGGGACTCTGCAGGATGCTGAGCTGGAAGATGAAGTGAGAAACACACATCTGCAAGCCTGCTGCTGCTGCCTCTGTGTTCCTGCACCCCTCCTGCTCCCCCAGAGCTGCCCATGCTCCTCTGTGCAGGGCTGCTGCTGCTGCTGCTGCTGCCAGGAGCAGGGTGCTGGGAGCATGTGGCCACAGCTGGGGAGAGGCAGGAGGGAGAGGTGGGGAAATGCTCTGGGAACTGTACCTGGCCCCTTCAAGGGGCTCAAGAGGTTTGGAGGAAAGTGGTTCACAGGTGGAACTGAAACTGAAGCAGGGGGAACTGGCTGTGAGCACTCAGTGCTGGCCACCAGCTATTTAAAGCTTCAGATGCATCTGTGGTGCAGCTGGGCATGCAGAAGGGGCACGTCTGCAGCTTGCACAGACACTCCCAGGACAGGGGCTTTGGAACACTGCTGGGTACAGCTGCAGCAGCTGAGAGGCCAGCAGGGCTAGGAAGCACCCCAGAAACCAAGGAAGAGCTGGGCTGTTTGAAGGAGCAGGGCATGCCTGCCTAAACAGCACGTGGGACCAGAGCCAGGGAGCTGAAGACTGTTCCAGGGGCCACACAAGACTGGACAGGAACTGCAATCATGCTCCTGTGGACAGACACAGAACTATTGCAAAACCTCCAAACAGGCTACTTAGTTCTCAGGAAGAATGCAAAGAAGCTGAGAGATGTGTTGGTGTGGAAATGACAACTGTAGCATTCCATGTTAGTCCTTGAGACAGGCCAAGTCTTCCTATACCATGCCTCAGTTCCCAGGCAAGTCTGAAGCCAGGGTGTTGGCTGCCTGCAGGCACTAGAGGAACCCAATCCTCCCCAGATGGGGCTCCTGGTTGTCCTCTTCTCCCTCTTTCCTCCTTTCATGTCCAGACAGATCCCAGCAAAAAGCAGCTGTGGTCCTATTTCACCAGGATTTTCATTTTCAGAGCATGCACCACATTTTAATAGAGAGCAAAGCATCTCAAACACCTGCTTATTTCCTAGTCCAACCCTTGCAACATCTGTACAAAACTCTCCTGGCAATGTCTGCAATTGTTTATGTGGAAAAGTCCCATCAAAGAAGCGTTTGAGCACTGGACTTTGGTTTTGTTTTTCAAATGTGATTTGAAAGGATGAACCACTACAAATCTCTGAGGCCCTCTGGCAGGCATTCCCAAGACCCCTGCCTGGCTGTAAGCCATTTGAGATCCCTCACACAGCATTTTAACCCTCCTCAGTGCTCCACAGTGGGAACCTGTGCCTAGCACCCAATTGCTCACTACAGAGCCAGTTTTCCAGCTGCCTGGGCTGAACCTGGTTTTATGGAACTAATGCTAGGCTTTACCACTACAGGAAAATTCAAGCAATTCCCTTCCTTCACTGATATTGTTCCCTTGAAGGTATTTGGAGGAGGAACTCTTGTCCCTACTGAACCATCCCTTTTCACTCCATGTGCTTCCCTCCTCGCACCTCCCATCCTTGAGCTGCTTTCATCAACCAGTAGTTGCTGCTGAGCATATTTGGGTCATCTTTCCACTCCACTGCTCTCCCTTTTTGGGAGCAGGATCATCTGGAAACTCAAGGAACACCTGTTCTGCTGAGAGGCAGGCAAGGGGGCACAGCCACCCTCTGGACATGCTGTCATGGACAGGGCTTAGGGAGTATTTGGGATCCCTGGCTGATCCCTGCATGGGTGCTGGGACTGAGTGACAGCAGAGAGTGAAGGGACCAGGAGAGGAGGAAAAGCTGGCAGGTGTCTGGTGGGACAGTGAGGAAGGGCAGGGTGGGCAGCCTGAACACCCTGCTTTTGGTCCATTGTGCCACCTCATGAAATTTAACACATTATTGACCAGACTCTACTGTCTCTGCCTCAAAAACAATCGTCGTGACTGCTGTGGGTTGTTTCCAATAGTTCTTAACTTCTAATATTTTTATTAATACAAGACCTTTCTTTTTAATATTTAAAATGATTAAATTTTTGGACTAAATTAAACCAAATGGACTTTGTTCTCCCCTGGAAGCTGTTTATGTAACATCTGTTTTAAGTAGTTTAAAACCCAGTCCGTTGAACTGTGTGAAACAAAATGCTGAAATTACTGTATTTTTTGTGATTTTTTTTTTTTAAGTCCATCCCCCTCTCCACCTGACTTGCTTCCCAGGCTGGAGTTTAACCCTGTGTGTCTCAGGGCAGCGGGCTGGATTGATGCCTGCCCCATTCACAGAGCTGGCAGAGACTGGGCAAGACCATTCCGAGGCACAAATTGCTGCTTTCTCAGATGCAAAAGCCTTAGCGAGCAGAGTTTGCGGTGTCGCTGGCATTAAACGCTCCGCATCAGATCAGGATTAGATATCCAAGCTCGTGTGTATTCCTGGGACAGCGAGCAGGGCTCCGGAGTCCCCCCGCACCAGGAATGCGCCCAAGCGCTTCTCCCGGGCTATTTCAGGGAAGGCGGCACGGCCAAGCCCCCAGAGCTGCCCTCGCCGTCAGGCAGTGATTACAGAGCTGGGTTAAAGAGGCAGGGTTAAAGAGCCGGGGGGCTCCCCCGAGACACCCCGCTTTTTTGGCAGCCCGGTTCCCAGCCCGCCTCTTCAGCCGCTGCCCGGGCGCCGTGTCCCACTTTCGCATCACCTCCCCTGCCTCCTCCTCCTCCTCCTCCTCCTCCTCCTTGTATATTCATGAAGCAGCGCAGCCGGGGTGAAATAAAAGCTGGGCGAGCCGGGGCGGCTGCACAGGAAGAGGAACTCCGTGTGCCTCGCTCCGCACGGCCGGGACGGACCCTGCTCTTTCTCTTTCTCTTTATCTTTCTTTTAATCCGTGCCGGGACTGTACTGGCTCGCCGCGGGCAGAGCCGCTCCCCGCTCTCCGGGACAGCGGCTGCGGGAGCTCGGGAGGAGGAGAGCTAACAGTAAGTCAGTCAGTCTCAGCACGGTTAAGATAACACTTTCTTGGGGATGTTTCCTTTCCTAAGCTCAGAGCCAGGCCTGTACGGGGCTGCGGCCACAGCCACCCCTGCTCTGTTTGCTCCCCAGCACACCTTCAGCCTCTGGGACCCAGTAAAGGGGCTGGGGATGTCTTCCTGCACCTACAGGTGGAGGAGAGGCTGGAAGCAGAAGACACGTGCACAAGCAGGGCCTTTCTATGTCATTCACATAGGTTTATTTCAAAATATTGAGCCCTTCTCCAGGCTGTTTTGCTCTGGAGAGATTGGCACGGGGGGGTCACTAAAGCCTGGTGTTGAAGGATTATATTGCAGTTGTGCTTTTTTTGGGGGGGAGGGAGAGCTTCAGAGTTCCCATGTGCCTGTCTCCTGTGCTCTCTTACTACTCCCATCCCCTTTCTTCTGGGGTTGAAAGGAAAGGACACACCTCTGTTACTGCAGAGGAAGCCTTGGGGTACACTGCCTGTCAATTAACCCTTCAGATAGCTGGAATATACTAAAAGGTGCAACAGGAGTTTCTCTCAACTGGAGGGAGTCAGGATCTGATTAGCTCAAGCCAAGCCACTTACCTGGTCATTATCAGCACAGCCAGCACCTTGGCACCAGCACCCCTTATTCAATGGGAGCTCCATCCCAGCTTGCAAGCAGCATCCTGATCCCACCAATCCCCCATTCCAGGGCTGGGCCTTTGCCTTGCTGCATGATGTGCTGTCAGTGTGCTCCAAGGAGCAACACCTCTTCACCCTACCCAGCCTTGCTGTGTGCAGCCAGCAGCCCATGGGGCTGATCCATCAGCCCTAAATTCAGGGGACATTGGCACCAGGTGTCCCTGCCAGTTCTGAGCATCCCATTAACCCCCTGCCTCTGCATGATGGGCCAACAACTTCCTATCCCATCGCTGAGGGGCTCCCTTCTGACCTCTGCTAATGCCTCAGTCTTTTCCCCCTCTCAAGGTGCAGCTCTAAGATGAAACCTCCATCGGGGCCAGGCATCAGGCTGGCATTCCTTCTCCTGAGCCTGGCTTCCCCCTGCCTTCCCAGCCCCCTCTGGAAGGACCGGGACGCCCTGATGCAGGAGGAGAAGGCCCATCAGACAGGTGGCAACTTGGTGCTGAGCAGGCAGGAGCAGCAGCTCAGTACAAAGCTCCTAAACCTCAAGAAGAAGGAAGTGGAAACAGCCATGACTACAGGACAGTTTCCTCCAAGCATGCACTTCTTCCGGGCAAAAAGCCTCATTGATCAGAGCCCGGTGTTCAGCATCTTAAAGCGCATGCCTAAAGGTAGGCTCGGCTTAAGGAGGCTCATCTTACTTGTCCTTTCTCATCCTTTGCTTTCTGAGCTGGGACAAAACACAGGATGTGGGGGACAAGCTTCTGAGAGCTGTAAATTGTGCTTGTTGGGTTCCAGGAAAAGCCCTGGCTTCGAGCTCAGGGATGGGGTAGGGGGAGAAAGGAAGAGGGGGATGGATTGGGTGAATACACGTTTCCAGCAATTGTGGCATTTGGTTTAACTTACAATATGGATCCTTAAGTCTTTCAAGAGTGGAGAAGGGACAGAGGAAGCAAAGGCAACAAGAAATAACAGACATCATTTACTCAGCATGTTCTAGCCAGGGCCTCTCTTTTTCCCACAGACACATTCCACAAACAGGCTACCAACCTTATTCTGTGTCTCAGCCAAAAGTGTTGCATCCCCCAAAAAGGGTTTCTGCAGGTGGTTCTGTAGCAGACCTGGAAGAGTGCTGGAAAGTCTGGGGGCACTGGAAGAGGAAGGGGCTGCCTCTAACACTGAAATCTTTATTTTCTTTGCTTGTTGTGTACAAGTCAAAGCCTGTGCACTTCCAGCACTTAAAGTGAGCTCATAAAAGGGAGAGAGAGCACCATTTCACAGGGGCAGGTAGTGACAGGACCAGGGGGATCAGTATTGAATTAAAGGAAGAGAGATTTAGATTAGATATTGGTAAGTCTACTCGGAGGGCAGTGAGGCACTGGAACAGGTTGCCCAGAGAAGTTGTGGCTGCCCCATCCCTGGAAGTGTTCATGGCCAGACTGGATGTGGCCCTGAGCAATCTTCCCAGCTTCTCCCTCCCAGCCTCCTGTGGGATGCAGATCCCGGTCTTGCAGCATCCCAGCCCATTACTGTAAAAAATTAGAACGTCAGAAATGTCATTATCCTTTCATGGCTGAATTGAACAGTTAGAAATTTAAAAGTACTCCCCTCTTCACCTCCAGTATCATTGATACCAACTGGGAGTCAAAACAAACAACTAACACCTTTCAATCCAGGTGATGTTTAAATGGGCTCTTGGAATCTTTGCAAGGGCTGTAAGCTTTTAGGGCCGAGATCACATCCTTGTAGCTGTTTGAGTAGGATTTGATCAGAGCCCCTGGGAGTTCCTGTTGCTTCAAGCACAATTTTAATGTGTGCTGCTGCTCTCATAGGGAAGAAGGTGGCATTGCCAGCCAGAGGAGGGTCAGACAGCTGCAGCATGCCCAGTCGGGTGCACCAGCTCTGCTGAGAGCATCAACCACAGCTCCTCAGCATCTTTACAGCCAGACCCTCTGCAGTGGGAGATCACAGACCTGGGTCTATATTAGATTAGTCCACTATAAATTATAGTCTGGGACTTAATCTAATGTCAAATACATACCAGTCTTGTGTCTTCTTCTTGCCATTCATTCAATTCTCCCTTTACCCTTAAGGGCATCAAAGTTATTTTGACTAAGAGGTCTCCCCTAGACTAATAAAACGCTTATCTAAGCTCTCACAGTATCTTCCCTTTACAAAGGTGAGGCTTAGTTCAAGCACCAATAACACCAGGAGTCTTTGGGAAAGGAGAGATTTCGGCAAAATGAAATGCTAAGGAAGGTGAGCACACAGAGGATGCTTCCTATGCCAGGAAGACTGGCAGCTGCCAACAAACTGCACAGTATCAGAGCGCCCCAGAGGCCTCCGTGCCGGCCAGCAGCAGATGTACAACGTAAGCCAGCGTGCTTTTGATAAGGCACAGAAGTAAATTGTGCTTCTGCATCTGAGTGCAATTCCCCAGAGTAACGTGGTCTGGGAGTTTGGCCTGTGCCAGAGTTCCAGAGAGCTGAAAGAAGAGACGTGCACTAGACACAGGAATTGAAGCTGGGGTCCAAGCAGCTTAGGCACAGAGCTTTGTTTCAGGTGTGCTTCAGCCAGCGTGCCTTGGGAACTGCTGCCTCCTGTGCAAGTTTCTCTTTAAAACAGTGGGGCCTGAGCCAGTTCACAGCAAAGTCTGCCTGGAAGACCTTTAATAACTCGGAGCATTTTCCATCCCAGTGGAGAAGCAGAGCTCCCTATTGATTTCCCCCTCCCTGTGCTCCCGGGGAGCTGTCACGCTCTGCCTGCCCAGCGTCTGATGTGGAGGGGGCCACATCCCCCAGCCTGGAGGAGGCAGAGCAGCCGTGCAGTCCTTGCTGGGGGAATTCACCCACAGCCTTCTAGAAGCATTCCCAGACACCCCGGCACGGGCAAACAAAGTGTTTCCCCGTTAAACCTTCTTCCCAGCTGCCTGGGCTCATCAGCACCTCCTTGTCCCCCACCAGGTGCCGTGCTCCACCTGCACGACTTCGCCATGCTGAGCGTGGGCTGGCTGGTGTTCAATGCCTCCTACCTGCCCGACTGCTACATCTGCTTCACCCCCGCGGGCTCCGTGCGCTTCCGATTCTCCCGGCCGCGCCCGCCCCGCCCGCCGCCCGCCCGCTGCTCCCCGTGGCTTCTGCTGGACGCCTACCGGGGACAGCTGAGGGACGTGGCCGACTTCGACAGAGGGTGAGTGGCGAGGGGAGAGCTGCTGGTGCCCCACCGTGCAGCCAGCAGGAGCATTCCGGGCCGGCTTTCCCATTCGCTCGCTGCTCTGCGGGCGAGGAATTCCGCCTAGGGCTGGGCGCGTGGAAAAGCAAATTGCAAGGTGAGAGCTTGGGGGCTGCTGCGTTAAATACTCCAGAGTCAGGGACCGCAAAAACGGAATTTTTCTGTGCACATTCACTCTGGCCCTCTGTGCAGGCGTGCTAAGGACAGTAGCTGAAGCAGATTTATGAGACCTGCCTCCAGCTCTCCTCAGCTGAAAGATCTCCTTCATCTCCTTCATCTCCTCTCCTTCATCAGAAAGATGACCCAGGCTGAATGGGCTCTCCGTGTGGGACAGGGCTGCATGGTGCCTCATCCAGTGAGGTGCCCAAAAACCGGATGAGGGAGCCAGGTAGCTGATGAACAGGCTCTCTGCAACAGCAGAAAAGTCCTTTGCAAAGTCTTTGTTTTGATTCAGAGCAAGAAGCTGGGCAAACTATTTATGTTAATTACTGCACTAGCAAAAACCCTCAAACTTCCCAAAATAAAACCCAACCCAACTGTCCCTCCAAGCACCAAACTTGTTTTCTGAGGCCTGCCTTTGAAACCCCCCTGGCACCCACCACCTGGAAGCACGAGGCACTCATTCCCAACAGGCCCCTCAGGCACCAGGAGCTGTGCCTCGCCCTCCTGGGCACAAGGAACCCCACACACAGGACCCCTGCCTGGTTTGGGGGCTCCTTCCCCTCAAACACCCTCCTGCTAACAGAGCTTCTGCCCTTCCAGGCGAGGCTCCTGCAGTTGTCCAGGTGCTCACAACCCAGCTGGCTCCCCAGAGCATCACTCACCCTCCTGCAGGAGCTCCTCTCCCTGCAGGCAGCTCCTGCCTTTACTGCTGGCATCTTTTTAGCAGGGCTGGGCTGAACCACCTGGCATTTATTCTCTTACAGGTGGCTGGGAAGAGCCTGGCTCCCCCTCTAGCCCGTGGTGATGGGAAGAGAGAGTCCTATCTCCCCAGGCAGGGGCCATTGATCCCGGGACAAAGCCCTGCTGAAAAGGCCAAGAGGAAGCATGCATGCAGCTGTGCTGTGGTGTGGGGGGCTGGAGAGGAGAGAGCATGCTAAATAATGCATGAAGGCAGACACTGAGCCATGAGGACAAAGGGAAATATGGAGTAGCCATCCGTTCAGGGGGCCTTGGGGTGTGGGGGGTGCCATGTAATGACAGACACTACTGCCATGCCTACACACAAGGAGAGGGCTGGATTGAGGCAATGCAGGTGACCCTAATTCCAGCATTTCCAAAGTGAAACTTGGTGGGTTTTACTGCAGTGCTCTTAAATAGAGGCCTTTTAACTCCTAGTGAGCTGGTATCCCCTCCACGTGGAGGCTGTCTGGGCTCCGTGCCCTGCAGATCTGGGAAGGAGGTCAGGTTGGGAAGCTGAGGAACTTGTGGCATGATACTGCTTTCCCTCCCCAAAACCAGCAATGGGCAGGGCAGAGGGGTCTGACTCTCCAGGGCATCCACCATCCCTCTCTTATGGAAGTCCAGAAGGGAAGGAGAAAGTGATGCCAGACCCTGGGCTCTTGACCTTTTGTGTCCCGAGGCTCAACTGCCCTGACACGTTATGGGTGAAATAAGATCCAGTGAGGAGTCACTGATCTCTGGCTTCCAGAGAGAAAACTGGTTCCCCATTAGCTCCCTTCCCTTTCTGCTGGGAGTGATGAGGAAGGAAAGATGACAGCCCCAGCTCTCTTCAACCACTCCAGGAGACCCATAAAATAATGTGCAAGAGATTGGATTTTGAAACAGCTTCACTTCCTTAAAGCCCAAGCAATTGTACTGGGCATTTAGAAGTGTCTCAGGAGCAACCCTTCACTGCACTTGTTTTCAGTTGTGTTTACTGCACTTGTTTTCAGTTGTGTTTTCCATGGCATGATGCCAGCTTTCTGGCAGGGGCTGAAGGGCAGGGCATCCTGTACACCCTGTACACCTGGGTGACTGGGGCTGTGCATTGTGTGGTTCCCTCTGTTCCCGTGTGGAAACACTTATTTCCAGAGGCAGTATTGCCACAATGCTCTTCTTTTGCATTTGCCTGACAGTGTTTAGTGGCCAGAGCAGGACTTCAGAGTGGCAGGCACTGCACAGGGACACAAGACAGAGCCTCACTGCAAGGGTCTCCCCAAATGTGGAGGGCAAACGGAGGCAGAGGCCATTGAAATGATTTTCCTTAGCAAACGTGTGCCTGAGCCAAGAAGAAACTTGGATCTCTGGCATGCTGGGTGCTCACTTATCCATTTGAGTACGTTGTCCTTCATTTCTTGCCCTTCTGTGCTCATCACCACAAAATCACAGAGGAGTCATTACGCATAATGTGCAAACACACCACCAGCAGCCACGCTGAGGCACTTCCCCTCCTGTGTTCATCTAATCCCTGGGCACTAGTCTTGGGGTTAGGAATGTTTTTGGCCGTCTGGAAATAGGTCTCTAGCCAGGAATAGGCCCCAATCTGTTCTGCTTCTCAGTTTCTGGAAACTCTCCCAGTCTCCTGAACATGTGCATCCCAGGCTACCTCTATCCTGCACTCCTCTTTGCCCTTGAGCACTGACAAGCTGAGAGAAAGCAGATGTCAGAGGAAAGGACGGATGGATAGTTGGGTGGTTTCAAGGAAGTGTCAAGGAAATATGGCAGCAGGGAAGGGCTCTCATGCAAGACAGGGTGGATCAGCACATGTGAAGGAACAATGGAAATGTTTCTGAGAAGCTGCACCTCTTTCACCTTACAGCATTTCTGACCAGGAAGGGGTGGAAGAAAGGGGAATCTGCATGATTTTTTTGCTGTTTGCATTTTTAGGTACATAGATCTGTGTGTGTGTGTATGTGTATGCTTTGGGAGGGACTCCTTTTGTTTGTTTCCCCTAAGAGAAGGTCTAATCATTCCTATTCAAAACACACATCTCATGGGCCAAGACCCTGGAGTATTGTGTTACTGGTGAGCTTCCAAAAGGATGCTGTTAGGAGAGCCAGGAGACCACGGGCCAAGGGACAGCGAAAGGAAGGGAATTTTTCATACTGCTTTCATTCTTAAAAGGAAAAACAATCCTCACTTATTTTCTTCACAATCAATTAGGATACAGGAGGATGTCATTCTTTCCCTCAAGAAGCAACATAATGGCTGCCACCTCCGAAGCAAGAGCATGCCCCCAGATATTTAGGGAAGCAGCATTGACATTCCAGATATTTGTAAAATACCACCGCACACCCCCCCCCAGCAGCACAAGGATTGAGGCCGTGCCCAGCAGAGCTCTCTATCACCAGGATGAAGTCATCTGTGAGGGAGCTGACACCATGGCTGAGGCTTCAGGGACAACTCCCCTGGGCGCTGGCGGCTGCCCGGGCCGCCATCACCTTCCCCTCCGTGTCCTCTGACTGCCTTATCTCACAGAAAAATAGGGCAGCGTGTGCAGTAAGAGGGGGGGAAAAAAGGAATAAAAATCCACTACAGAAACAAAGCACTCCACTCCCTCTACAAGTCTCCCCTTGGGGAGAAGAAGAGGGGATGAGAGAGAGCGAGAGAAAGCGAATGAACCACATGTGACAGATGTTAGTCACACTATTTAATGCACCACTGGAAGACATTTAGATACTACAGTGAGGAGAGGGGCATAATTACCCATCGAGAACAGAAAAAGGAGCAGGAGAAAGAATCCCTTTAAAAACAAGGCAACAAAACCTTTCACTTCTGTATTACACAGCACAGGAATGGAAAACGGGGAAAAAACCCAGGAAAAGAGAAAGCAAACCCACGGTTGAAAATAAATAACCTTTGGTTGGTCATTTTAGCTGTGCCCCTTTGGGCATATGCATTGCAAAGCATTGTTCAGTGCATATATGACATGACATGGAAGGCTATTTGTAGTCTGCACCTGATCACTGGTGAAGGCCCATTCCAGAAAAGAAGCAAAAAAAAAAAGAATGTATTTATGAAGCTTTGCTTCATCTGCATGAGCTACTGATGGCAAGAGCCCCCGAACCCTTAGGAGATTATCTGGTTATCAGGGATGGATCACTATTATGCAATAAATCTTCAACAGTTGTAAGGATCAATAATCAGTCTCAAAGGGAAGGGGATTATAAAGAGAAGTACAATTTGATTGATGTGCTTTTAGGAGCAGGGTGGTGTGGGGATTTATTGCTGTTTCTAGCCCAAGAGCACAGGCTAAGTAAACAACCACGAGTTCGTACAGCCAGATTTAAAGGCAGGGAGCAGAGCTCTGCCCATTGCTGGAGAAGCTGAGTTCTCACAGGACAAGGGGAGAAAGCGGTGGGAGCCCGACTAACCACCCATCCTGATAGGAGATGGAGCCGTCTGGAGCGGCGAGAACGGGCTTGCACTGCCTTTGGATCCGGGGGAGGATTCCCCTGAGCGCGGGGGGAACGGCCCCGCTCGGCTCCGGCTCGGGGCAGGTGCCCTTCGGCCACCAGGGAAGGGGAAATCTCCTTCCCGCGGCTCTTCCCACACGAAACCTCCCCGACGAGCAGCAGCACAGCCCTTCTGCCCCCCTCCGCAGCTCGGGCGGCTGGATCTGCGCCTCCAGGGTGCTCCCGCATTCCTGGTTTCTAAGGGGATGCCGTGGAGCTGCCCGCTCCTGCTGCCCGCCCCTTCCGTGGGTCTTCTCCAGCTGCATGGGTTACTGCGATAATGGCACCAAAGCCCCTACTGTAACGCATGGGAGGGCAGAGCCCAAGGTGCTGTGGAAGCCTTAACTCTGAATTTTCCTGACTGTTGAGCATTTAAAGTCTCATCCTTAAGAGTAGCATCTCTTTTGTGTACAGGTTAAGGATGTACAGGTACATCCTTAAGTCTCATCCTTTTAAATGTTGAGCATTTAAAGTCTCATCCTTAAGAGTAGCATCTCTTTTGTGTACAGGTTAAGGATGTACAGGTACATCCTTAAGTCTCATCCTTTTAAATGTTGAGCATTTAAAGTCTCATCCTTGACAGTAGTAGCATCTCTTTTATGTACAGGTTTGCTTCTAAAATTGTTCCTGGCAAAGAAATTAACAGAGTGAGGAAGAAATGAAACCGCAGGCCCTGGAAGAGAATCCTTAGAGCAGGCAAATCCTGGGGGAACAGGCTCTGTTTTATGGGCAGGATGGAGGGATTCAAAAGGCATATCTGTTCAGGATGTCTTAGTTTATGAATTTGGACTGGATCACATTTTACATCTGTAGGGGGGCTGTGGGGGTTTAATTCCATCCACACAAGTGTCCTGGATGGAGATAATAAGATCACAAATCAAAGCCACACCTCCCATATAACAGAGCAGAGCACTGCACGAGGATGGGGGCCAAGACATCAAACAGGAAACATCATTAAAGATCAGTAGCTGTTATTGAGGGGAAACAATATACCCAGATGAAAGCTGAAGCATGGCTGAAGGTATTTCTGTCTGAACCTGCTTAGCCCCTGACACGAGATAAGCACTGGGCCAGCAAGGAAACATCTGTAGGTTTCTGTGATGGCTTCCATTTGTCCACCCAGGAATGAACTTAATCACCCCTCCATTGCCACTTCCACTTTGCCCACTGGTAGGAGAAATTTATTATGAACTACTCCTCAGGTGGAAGGAGGGCTGTTGCCAGAGGCAGGGCTTCAGGTGGGATGAAGGCTATCAGCTTGCCACAGGATGGTGGTGTGGCACACATGCTCACCCTGTCCTGAATGCAAGCTGTCACCCACAATTAGATATTCTTGCAATTTACTGGCTCCCTTAAAGTCTGCTTGATAAAACTACCCACTGTCTCTCTGGATTTCTGAAAGAGGCTTAGATGCCAACTGAGTGTATGGAGGAAATAAATACATTTCCATCACAGTAAGGAAAAGCCAGGGCTGAGATTCTTATCAGCTGTTTCCCTGAAGGAGCTATCAGCAAGGCAGCTGGGGCATCAGCTTTGTTCTCAGTGGCTGGGAAAAGTGATTTCTGATTCAGAACTGTCTTCCCCTTGCATTTTTTTTGGATGGCATATTTTGGCAATTCAAAGGTACCAGGACAACTTATGGGCTCAGCAAGCAGGCTGGTGGTGGCCCAGTACATGGCATTGCCTGTAAACTCAGTCTGCCTTTTAGGTGCTGAACAAAGGGCCAGGTGTTGTGACATCTTATGTGCATTGAAGATTCCTGGGGAAATGAGTAGTGTGCACACCTACTTTCAGATTAGGGATACCCTGGGTAGCAGAGTATAACTGATATAAAAGCACTGGACTTGCTTTTGTAACTCTGCTCCTTGAAAAAGGAATGGGGCAGGTTTTAAGCACCTACTCCTGCCCTGCTTCCAGGTCAACATGTATCATACAAATTCTGTGCCAGCCATGAGAGGAGTAAATACAGGTGGCAGAAAAATGGCCTGAATGTTTCCTAGTTGCACCAGTGGCTGCTGTACTGCAGTGCCAACAGGCTCTGTTTGTTCTCCTCATTCCTTCTCTTCTCCCTTTTCTATAGCTTGCTGAGAAACCTGACCCTGGTGACAGATGCCCCTGAGCTGGCCTACCCTTCTCAGACTTTCATTTGGAAAAGATTTGAAGAAATCTTTCTCATTGCCTCTGGACTTATCTGCTATGCACCTGTGTTCAAGGCCTATTTCTACCAGGGGCTGCTGGAGCTCTATGAAGATAACATACAGTACGTTGAGATAAGAGCTATCCTGCCTGCGGTACGTGGGGTTTGGCTTCTCTAGCAGTCTTTTAAATCCTTATTCCTCCATAACTTTTCTCAAGCCCTATCTTGAATTTAGTTTTTGGATGTTTGCATATCTGCCCTTCTAAGGATGCTGGAAAACCTTGATCATATTCAAATGTCATTCTTGGAGATTTGCATAGGCAAGGGCTTGAGAGATTCTTTGTTCTTAATGGCTAAGGGAGACATAGGCACAAAACTACACTGTGCAGTCAGACTGGGAGCTGGGTCAAAACCTTGCTCATTGGGAAGATGTAGCTCAGTTTTGTCTGCACCAGAATCACCTGTTCTGTGGCAGCTACTCTGAATCAAATTTCCTGACTTGGACAGAGACTTATTCTGGAATAGTTATGTTATTTTAAATCCTCAGCTTATTTCAGAACAATTACCCTGAATAGGTGAGTCAATCAATTGGCAAGACACAACCTCCCACAATTTGCAGACAACCTAAAATTTTGGCTGTGTGTATGAGGTATGAACTGCTCCTTTCATTGCCATTAACACCAAAATCTGGTAATGGTTCAGGCCTTTCTCCCTGCGTGTTGCCCAGAGCTGGGTCAGGTTGTCCTACAAACCCACTCTGCCCTGATGCCTCCCCCAGCACCAGCAGACCACACCATCCTAAGTGTTCCCACTTTCCCAGTGACAGTTTTGTCACTGCAGACACACCTTTCCCATGCAATTCTCCAGCCCAGCTCCACGCAGGACTCTGTGGGGGTGGGAGTTCTGTCAGTCTATCGTGCCGGAGAGGAGAAGGATGTATTGCAAAGGGGGGAAAAAAAAAAACAAAGGACATGGAGAAGTCCACAAAGTTTACATGAAGTCTGAATCCAGTTGCTCTGAATTCAGCCACCACCTGTCTTTGGGGTACCTGGAAAGAGAAAATAACAGCAATGTCAAAATGCCTGTGCTGTGAGGCAGTGCCAGCACTGGTGTCCCCTCAGGCCACACAGGTTTCCAGGCCAAGAGTATCTGCCGTGATACAAGCACGTGGGCCTGACTGGAAAATACCCTGCCTTTACCATCAGCCCTCAGACACGGTTGTAAGTCCTTTTGAAGAGAGGCTTGGCAGGGAAGATTTGCTTCCCATCCAGCTCCTGATGCTGGCAGCAGCCGTGGGAGCCTGCAGAGCCCTGGGGCTCGCCCACAGCCAGCAGCTGACGAGCTGTGAGCACCACTGCTGTGAGCTCCAGGGCTGAGAGCTCCAGGGCTGTGAGCACCACTGCTGTGAGCTCCAGGGCTGTGAGCACCAGGGCTGAGAGCTCCAGGGCTGAGAGCACCAGGGCTGTGAGCACCAGGGCTGAGAGCACCAGGGCTGAGAGCACCGGTGCTGTGAGCTCCAGGGCTGTGAGCTCCAGGGCTGTGAGCTCCAGGGCTGTGAGCTCCAGGGCTGAGAGCTCCAGGGCTGTGAGCTCCAGGCAGGCTGCCTGCAGCCCAGGTACTACGGCAGGGAATGCCAGGAGCCGTGCCCACACTGGGATGGAGGGCAGCTTGGGCAGCCAGGCTGGAGGTGGAGTGAGAGGGCAGGGAAATGCTTCATGGGGAAAGCCAAGGAGAGCAGGGTGTGATGGGAATAGCAAGATGCTCGTGTGGCTGGAGATCCTCCGCAAGGCTCGGACAGCAGCGCCGAGGCTGCAAAAGCTCTCCTTGCAGCAAAGCCTGCCAGAAGCAGCCCTGAGGTAAAGTAAATGAAACTGGGATTTAGTGTGAAACAGCAAACACTGTGGAAAAGCCCCCTAAGCCCAGCTGTGTTTGCAGATTCAGCTGTGTAAAGTCTCACATTCCCATGGGCTGCAGCTGGGGAAAATTCCCTCTGAGCATCTGCAGCTGCCCCATGGCTGCTGGTGCCTGCAAGGGGAACACCACATTGTGATGGGGTGTGGGGCTTTGCAAGGGGCATCCCCACAAGGGACAGCACCAGAGAGGAAGTTAGGGGGTGAAGTGGAGTATTTGAAGGCTGGAGGAGAAAGGTGACAGAGAAAGAATGGTGAGAAGGGTGAGAGGAGAACTGATGGAGTGGTTTCAGCTGCTGCCCATGTGAGACTCCAGGCAGGGCCTTTGTGGGTTAATATGAATTCAGGGTCTCCACCCCTGCTGAAATCAGGGCAAAAGCCCTGAGAACAGCCCTGGTAGTGAGGAACCTCCAGAGCAAGTTGACGAGGCAGAGCGTGCCAAAAGGATTATTTTTCCCAGTTTGCAGCCAGAGACCTGGGAAAGCATGGCAAGACTAAATGACTGACTCAAGGTCATGAAGCAAACCTCTGGCAGAGGGGAGCAGGAGCCCAGCTCAGCTGGTAGCTCATGGAGCTCAGCCATCACGTGCCTTGGGGCTGCCTCTGCTGACAGATTGCCACTGCAAGGCACAGAGCATGTGTGAGCTGCAGACAGCTGGACAAAGCACTGCAGCGTTGGATACAGACAGGAGTAAGAGGTCACGGTCTCCTCGGGGCTGCCACGTCTGAACACAGAGAAACTTGTATCACATAGGAGGGGGAAACCCACTCCTTGGTTCTTGCCAGCTGGTAAAGGCTTGAAGCAGGAAATGTTCTGCACAGATTTTACCGCTTTTGTTTTCCTGCCCTGTTCTCAGGGCCACGGCACTCTGCTTCTCCCAAGGTTTTTGTCACTTCGTTTCTCCCACCTTCCAGTAAAACACCTCCTCTAA
Organism: Urocynchramus pylzowi; assembly: GCA_013397555.1. Taxonomy (NCBI): domain Eukaryota; kingdom Metazoa; phylum Chordata; class Aves; order Passeriformes; family Fringillidae; genus Urocynchramus; species Urocynchramus pylzowi. Next base: position 500,316 of record VZRH01002147.1, read on the forward strand.
CTACTGCTTGTCACGTGCTTTTCATGCTGCAGGTGTATGAACTGGATGGCACCAAGCACAATAAATCATGGTCTGTGGCAGCCTACCAGGAAGTGACCAGGCAGTTTGTGAAGGAGCACCCAGACTTCGTTGGAGCCAAGATTATATTTGCAGCGCACAGGTAGAGGCTGAGCAGGGCTGGGAGCGGCTGTGCCGTGTCAGAGGTGGGCAGAGGGCTGGGAGAGGCAATGCTGGGCTGGGGTGCCAAACAAAGCTGGGTGGCAATGTCCCCGTGCGTCGTTGGAGGCGGGGTGTTGGCTCCTGAGCCATTCCCTGGCACGTGTGAAAGGCTGAGGGTGGGACCTCGCCCATGCGGGTCTGCCTGCGTGCCAAGCCAGCGGGGCCAGCTCCTGGGAGCGGAATGAGCCCGGGCAGGGCTGCCTGTGTGCGTGTCCACTGCTCTCCTGCCGAGCCTGGATGCGCTTCCCCGCCCTGCAGAGCCTGCAGCAGTGACAGCAGTGCCCGAGTTTGGGCACTCGCCGTGGCAGAGGTCCCCGTGGGGCCGGCACACGCCGCTCCCGGCAGCCGCTGTACGGCATGTTCGTGCTGCTGCCCGGGCAGGCGGGCACAAGGCTGCCCTCCAGGTCAGCCAGATGCCATGAAGTCATGTGAGGTGATCCTCAGCAAGCAGAGCAGACCTCTCAGCAGCACTTACTCGCTCTGGTTTGGCACATTGCCCTCTCCAGAGCTGGCTTGCCTCTCTGGGCAGCTTGAGTAAGGACAGTCTGCAAAATGCACCGAGAAGTTTAAGTCTGATGGGGCTGGAAGAAACCTAAATGGAAAACTCTCTTGAAGTGCAGTTACTGCCTCACCTCCAACAAAACAGCCGGCAGGAAAGAAAAAAAACTAAACATTTTCTCTCCACACTGTTGTGTTCCCTTCCCTGCTTGGTAAATGGGAAAGCCAGTGAGTTAGACAAGCACGCCTCAACTCAAGTGACAGCAGGGTCTAGCCAGGCATTTCCTGGTCATTCATGGGTTTCGTTTCATAATATCAATTTTCTACTGCTGTTCCTCTAGAGACCTGAAGCTAGTTGTCAGACTCAAGAGCAACTTGCATTTTGGAAATACCCCTGGGGGCCCCATTTCCCAACTCAAACCCCGAGAAGGCAGGCCCGTGGGAGTCAGCCTCTGCAGCCCTTTCTCTCTCTTGCTCTCTAGGATGCTGAATGTTTCCCAGATTAAAGAAGCCATCGTCACTGCCATGGCACTCAGAGCCCGCTTCCCAGACACCCTGGCAGGCTTCGACCTGGTAACTGTATTTCTTCTGGGGCCTCACATTAACCCCTGGTGATATAAACACATGTATACCCTGGCATATGTCGTACCCAGAGCCAGAACCTCCGCTGCTGTACTGAAATCAGTGTTAATGAATTGCAAATCCTCCAGCTAAGGATTTTGTTCAGGGTAATTGACAAAATCCCCTGAAAGAATCAGCTCCCTACCCCACAGCATTGTAATTTCAGCACAGCTGGCACCTCATTTATGTAGAGCTGTAAGTCCCACCATCTTCCCAAGCGTGCTCAAAAATACCTCTCTGCTTTCCCCCAGGTTGGTGATGAGGATGAAGGTCATTCTTTATGGGACCTGAAGGATGCCCTGACCATCCCATATTCCATGGGGGTCAACTTGCCATACTTCTTCCATGCTGGGGAGACTGGTGAGCATGAGGACTCAAGGCTTGTTACTGCTTGCAGAGGCAAGACTGAAATCTTGCAGAGAGCAGAAGCAGCAAGCCTGGCTTGCTTGCTGGCTGTATCAAGAGGATGTGTGTGCATACATGTGCACACCACCAGTTTCCCCTATGCTTCTCCCCATATCAGTTTGGGGCTGTGGCATTCCCACATGACCCCTCCCTGCTTTTTTTGTAGGTGCCACATTGCTCAGCATCTCTGACCTGGTGTGACAAGGAGTCACGTGTAGGAATTATTGCTGGTAGCCATTTCCCCCTTGGAACAGCACTCACTTCCCATCCACAACAGCAGCAGAGTCCCCCAGCCATCATTTTACATTTTAAGGTGAAATAATGTTTGAGCCAGACTTGAGTCTTAACTGAACAGGCTCATCAAAGTAACTGATGTACCCTTCATTCCTGGGGCAATGTATCATTATTGGCAATATATTATTATTCAGTCTGCACTGGTGGGATTTATCCTAACCAGGAGAGTCTGTCTAACTTGTGCCTTGTGTCTTGCATGTTGACATCAACAGAAAAAGTGTGGTTACCCTGGGCTCCCTTTACAGCCACAGGCAGCAGCAAGCACTTCTAAGCCACAATACATCTCATTCTAATGCACAGGCTACTCCCCCAATAATTGTTACTTCTCTCCATTGACAAGTAATGGGCTCCAGCATAATTAACTCAGCTGCAAGAGCAATACTGTAAACATCTAAAGCCAGGTGAGAGATGAGTGGGTATCTCCATGCTGGGCAATATCCTGGGCAGACTTAGATCTCTGTTTCACTGAAGATGCAAGTGGAAACTCTGAGCACGGGCAACCCTCTCACTTCACAACTGGGATCTCTATTAACAAAATCATCTAGCAGTTTGAGAAGCTTTATTTCCTCACAGCACTGCAGTGACTCTTGTCTGTTTCTGCTCAGACTGGCAGGGCACTTCTGTAGACAATAATGTGCTGGATGCATTGCTACTGAATACCAGCAGGATTGGCCATGGACTTGCTCTCATTAAACACCCAGTAGCCAAAAGTTTGTCTCTGAAGAGGGATATTCCTGTAGAAGTCTGTCCCATCTCCAACCAGGTATGTTGGTATGTGGCTGTGTCACTGTAAAGGGGTGCACCATAGCTGTGAGGGTCAGCTGGGGGGCACTTACAAGTTTTGATGCACACAGGCTGGCTTAGTTTCCTTTGCACCACCTTACACTGCAGTTGGCTATGTAGATATACAGTGTGAATAGATATAAGGCTTGTAGTACCAGTCAGCAAAAAAATAATTTAACTTCCTATCGAGAGGAACCTGGGAAGGCAGTCCTCCCTGGTGGAGATGAGGCCCAGAGACACAGAGGTGCCTTAAGAGACATAACTGAAAATACTTCAAAGCCAGGAGGGCTAGAGGCTGAGAAGCAGGGATTGTAACTGAAGTCCTTGGTTTTTCAGAATTCATAAGCAGTGGAAACACTTTTGCAGCACGTTAGTGTGGTGCCATTGTCCCCTGGGTGCAGCAGAAAGGATACTTTGGGTGGAGATTTACTGGTGTGAGCCTTAAGGGAGAGAACCCTGGTACCAGCTCCAGATGCCTCAAGCTAAGCACCACAGCAAATGTGTAACCAAAAGACTGTTCCTGAATTGCTCACAGTCAAATTGTTCTAAATGAGCACAAGTTATTCACCCCACTGGACTTGATTAAGGTGATTTATTTAAGAAATTAATCTCCTTGTACAATCAGTGGAGACAAGCTGCTTCCTCCTGCAGCAGTTCAGAGCAGAAAACATTCTGAAGTGTCCTCTGGAGCCTGTCCCTCCCTGACCACTCCCTGCTGTCACAGGCAGCCCTGGCAGGTGTCAGTGTGACACAGCTGCAGCAATAACCCGGCGTGCTGCTGTCTCCCACTCTTCCCCTCCCAGGTCCTGCTGCTGGTAGCTGACTTGAGGAGTCACCCTGCAGCTGACCTCATGGCTGAAGGGCACCCCATTGTGATCAGCCCCGATGATCCCCCCATCTTTGGGGCAAAGGGGGTCTCTTACGACTTCTATGAGGTGTTCATGGCCATCGGAGGGATGAATGCTGACCTGAGGACCCTAAAACAGCTTGCACTCAACTCCATAAAGTAAGTTCAACACCTCTCTCACCTTGCCATAGTAATCATAAGGAGACTACCAGCTTCCCCCCCTTGCTTGCATTTGGGTTTGGCCCCAGAGTCTCCTCTGCCACATGAGCTGGGCTTCTGTCAATCCAAAATCTCCTCTGTGTGTCTTGTCCAAAGGCAGGACTCAGGGAGCCCAGAGACTCCTCTGCCTGTGTTCTAGAGTGCCTTTCTCTGACTCCATGCCCCAGTGTACTCCTCCTTTTCCCTTCTTTGTAAACTTGCCTCCACCACCTGGTTCTGGGTTTGGGAGAAATTGTATGTCTTTGTATCACTTGTCTATTTCTGCCAAAATCTGACTTGCTGCAGTGTTTGCCATGACTCATCTGGGAAACGCAGGAAAACAATTAGCATTTTGTTTGTGTGTGTTTAACCCCTTTTTCTATTAACTGGACAGTTCTGAATGTCCAAAAATAGTTTGGGTGTGATGCCCAGGGTCTTCCTGCACATTCCTCCTGCCTGTTTTACACCATGTAACTCTGTGTGGTGCAGGCACGTCCTGCAAGGGTTAATCTCTTGCTGCCTCCTGCCTTTTCATTTCAGTGCTGCTCTTGAAATAGCTGCCCTCTTGTCTCCTGCCTGACACTGACTTTCCTCCTCCTCACAGATACAGTGCCATGCTACCAGATGAGAAAGCCAAGGCCAAAGAGCTCTGGCAGAAAAAATGGGACCAATTTGTGGCTGACCTCTCTGATGGCTTTCTAAGGGAGCTGTAGAGAGGACAAGGCTCATCTCAGAAGGCATTTGGCAAGCTAGAGTGAGCCAGACTGATTGCTGGGAGGGAGACTGCTTCTTCCATGTGACCTGAGCAGATGAATGGACGTCAGAGTCTCACCTGGCAGCAGGCAACTCTGCTAAGCCAGGCTTAATGGGCTTAAAGCTCAGAAGGAGCTGCACTATCCTGTGAAACTCATGGACTGGAGGTAAAAGGCAGCAGTGAGCCTTTAGAGCAACCACAAGAAACCGCCCTGCTCAAAAGAGTCAAGGCAATTAAAAATTGCCAATGACCAAATCCTGACATCCTCATTCAGGAAAAGCATCTTTCCAATTAGAGTCAGCAGGAGATTGCCAACACGAGGATCTCTAAATTTTGCCTTATCATTACAAAATGCAGACCTTGTCCGGAAACAGCGAAGACAAACATCCAACCATTTGGGCCACTGACCTTCAAAAGAGCAAGGACTGAAAATGACTCTTGTTATGTTTAACCCTGGGCCTGCTGCCAAAATAGACTGCTAGGTCGAAGAACCAGTCATAGGTCTGATGTCTGCTATTTCAGGACCTACCATGGCTGGAAACAAGCTGGTGGAACTTGCTCCCAGAACATTTAAGCCTGGCTGCACAGTGATCATAAAGCCAGAAGAGAGGTGCCTCAGTTGCCAGCAGTTTTTTTTACTACGAAGTCTTTTCCTGCCCTCTGGTCAAAAGGAAGACAAAACACATTTCAGGTTAAGTCAAAAACATCCTGGCTGCTCAGACCCAGCTTGATTAAAACTATCCCCCTGCACAAGGCTGTGTTAACACAGACATTTATAGGAAACACCTTTTGGTTTCAGGGAGTTCCACTACCAGCCTTTGTTGCTGTACTCATCGTGCAAATATGGCTTTATTCAGCCTGCCAGAGAGATTTTCACCTTGGTAGAGAACTGCTGTGGATATGCACAGGGCTCATTGGAACCTCTGTGGTTTCCAGCTCCTTGACCAAAAAAAAAAAAAA
>VZRH01002148.1:764-38809 GCA_013397555.1 Urocynchramus pylzowi
CTGTCTGTCCGAGACCCAAAAGCAGCTCCCAGCGCAGGCAAGCCTTAGCAAGAAATAGAGATTTCAGCCCTTAAGTGATTATCAGCTTATTAAGTGATTGATCAGTTCATAAGGGATTTCAGCTCTTAATCTTGCTAGGCCTTGCAGCAACAGACCATGGAAGAGAGAGGAGAAGAGGACGTATAGGATTCCACAGATGGTAGCCTTTATTCAGATCTTCAGTGATTCTCTGCAAAGGGTTCCAGGGATGTCTCTTCTGGCTAACTGGGCAAAAGTAGGGGTTTTTTATAGGGTTTAGGGGAATTGGAAACTGTCCAATGGTAAGGGTCAAAGGGAAAGTAGCCTATAGCTTTACAGATAGATAAGCAAGGGTCTGAAGACGGAAGAGGGACTTCTTTTTGTCCTAGTCAGCATGACTTGGCACTTTAGGCTGCTAACCACCAGGGTCTTGCAGGCCCTGCGCCTGCTACACATCCCATCCCATCCCATCCCAGTTGCTGCTAGCTGCAGCCACATATGTGTTTTCACAAACTTTTTACTCATCTGGAATCAGTTTCTGTAGTCATTACTAAGGCCTAGAGTATATAAAATGGAAATAATAGAATGCAGATTTACTGTGGCACCACTCTTTAAAAGCCACAAGTTTTCTGTACTGAGATGTATTGTATTCTAAATCACTTTCGCACAACACAGTTGATCTAGTATGTTCTGAATCACTCACATTCTTAAGTGTGATGCCCACTCAGCGCTTTGCCTGCTTTTTCAAACCAATGTCTGAACAGGTAAATAGCTGTTGCTTGAGTGTCCTTTATTGTTGTATCTTCTTGATTCCATATCCCATCTACTGTATCAAATCACAAATATGTATTTCCACCCAGGTGAAAGTTTATGAATCCATGAAATTCTGATCAAATGCCTGGAATGGATCTATGTAGGAGGAAACAAGATTTCACCAAGTGTCTTCTAAAAGCAAATGCATTTTTCTTCTGTAAGTGGCTTTATCTGAAAAATTTTGAGATGCACTACATAGGGGCTTGTCTGGAGAACACCCAAATCACTAAGTCTCTGCATCTCTAAGATGCTGAGAAAAGAAATAGTTGATAGTGCAGCTAGTGCTTGTTTTTCAAATAATTTACCTTTATTCATCAATTACATATTGTATGCAAATAGTGAAGCTGCAGGTAACAACAATGGTGACTAAAATTTACTGAGTAATCACTCAATGATAGCATGGTGTAATGATCAGTGGCAGTTATGTTAGAATGGGCATTTAGAGAAAAAAATGTTGAGAAAGGCATTTTCTTCATTTCTCTTCTCTAAAAAAGCAGTTACCAAATTAATGGGTCTATCAGACAGACCATTCACTATGGCTATCACTGACCCAGAAGAAGGAATTTTTCATGTCTGTAAAGTTGTTCTTTTTTATGTATGAGGTTATTGTACACAATTACATATCACATGCTATTGTCAGCTTCATGTGTGAAAGCAAAATTCATCCAGTTATTATGCCCTTAATAATTTTGATTTTTACCACTATTAAAGCTTAAATGCAAGAACAAAGTGTGTATAGTGAAATTCTTTGGTTATTTTCTCCATCAAGGGATGCATCTGTTCTGTTTTTGGAAACATTAGCTGTAGATTCACAGACTAGAGCAAAAAAAGAACTACTCTGCTTTCCCACAAGGAATAAAAATATTAGTTGCTTGTAACAAAAGACTGCAATGGTGTAAGACTAAGGAAGCTATGGTAGTAAAAGAGATTTTCCCACATGAGATATCCTGGATCCCATCTTTGTCGTGCCAGCCTACTGTAGTTCCACAACATATTAAGCAGTTTTTCTTTACTTTTAGAAAAGTTTTGAGAAGCATTTTGTTCCTGAAGATATAGCCACTTATGTGGTAAAGACTGTTTTTAGTATTCAGGGTCTGAAAAAAGTTTTCAGTGTTCCTGCTTGAAAGCACTCAATACTAAACTGTAGGACTTAGGCAGTGAAATTCAGTCAAATCAGGCTCTTAGACCACATACTGCAGTAGATACATAACATCCCTTGTTACAAAAAACTCTCTAAGATGAATAAAAAGTAGAAAGATACAAAGGTCACAAAACGGTTAAACAAGAAAACCTACTGAAGATATCTCATAACTTTGATATTCAAAGTTATTCCTCTTTACACATACATTATTTTTCTGTATTTACCCTGTATGCCTATACAAAAGGTGACAACAAAGACGTTTAAAACTTGACCAGAATCCTTCATTGCTAGACAAAAGCACAGTATGTTGCACATTCTGGGCTAGGTGAGACAGTAAATGACAGAATGCTCTGGTTTTTTTCCCTTTTTTTTTCCTTTTGCTCCCATATTTGCATTGTGCCTGATCCTATCTGTACAACTTTCCACACATGTTAATATGCTTCATATCCTCCCCTCACATAGTACATCTTCTTGCCATAATATACTGGATAGGAAACAGTAAATGGCATTAGATTATTACTACCATTTTAATAATTCCAAGACTGCCACTGTGCACCGGAGCCCAGGCTAGCTCTCTGTTGTTTCAGTGGAGTGACAAGTGTGGGGAACTGCCTTGGCTGGGGTGAAGCCACAGGCGGAACCTTAGAGCTATCAAAGCTCCACAAAGAGAGGTGGCACTCCTACGAGGCAGGGCAGGGACTGGGCAGAGAAGCAAGAGGACACTCTCCATTCTTGAAGTTCCAACAACTATAATGAGGTAAGAGGAGCCAGGACAAGTAGAGCACCGAGCACCTCGGTGCAAGGATTATACAGCATCACAAAACAGAGGGTGGATACAACAGGATAGCCAATGAGATCATACTTGATCTCAAAACTTGAGTTTAGGGGCAGAAACCAGGATAGGGGGATGTTATAAATAAAACTTTTGTAAGCCAATTAAAAATTTTAAAAATTATGATTTATTATCAGTCTTTTACAAATCAGATAGCCAACCGACCGAAGGACAGCTCGATGCTGGGTGAACCAAAAAGCCTGGCCTCTCTCGCACCAAGCCTACCCCGCTCACGACTGCGGCATGTTGGAGCTGAGTTTTATACTCTTTTTCTGCCCTCAGGCCTAGTTCTTTGTCTTCCTACAGTGTCTTTTCATATTCATGTAGGTTTCTTCCAGTTTCTTCTTACATTCATGTTGGGCTCCTTTTGGCATTCCTCGTGGTGAAAAGTCCTTCCGAGAAGCGATGGATGGTATCTTCCCAGTTACGGGAACTCGGCATTCAGCTTGGATTATCTGCAGGATACATCTTGATCGCCCATCCGTACCAGGTGTTCCTTGGGCAGATTGATGGTGATGTTCGCCTGTGTCGGGCTAGATTCTTGTTAAAATATTAATGTGAGTCCCTCCACCCATTTCACAGGTTTCTGTCACACTACATTCCAGTCTGGCCCCGAGTATTCAAATGTTAATAACACCTCCTCCACCCATGGCTGCTTCTTCCTTGTATGTGCTGCAGCAGCAGCCTGATAACATGTTAATTTGTCCTCCAGCTGCAAGCTTCTGGCAGTGACTGCCAAAGCCCCACAGCCTGTTCGAATGGAAATGAAAGGAATTTGACTTGATATATTCCTTCCTGTGGTCTGTCTCACCCAGTATAGTCACTTACTATTTCTAATATTAAAAAACATCTACTTCAGCATGAATTATCAATTACCTATTAACAGGAGAGGAGACAGGTCTTGGTTGTGGATTGGTCTAAACAATGAGTGGCAGGGAATGTTCTGGAAGAAGGGTCAAGGTTGCCTTGATAGGCAGGGAAGGGTCTGGATTAGGGAGAGGGAATACCTTGTGGGACAGCTGGAATGGAGGGCACGTTAGGGAAATACCAACTAGGGGAAAACATGGGGGATAACAGAACATAGTATTTAACAATCGACTTAATAATACAAACATAAACCACAAACCACAACCCAAGACCTCTGATTTTCAAAGATTAGTTTTCTATGAGAAGTAGACTGAGAGTTAAAACTATCTGGGTTCCTTCATGTTTTTTCATCGTAAAGGATTTAGTTTCTTTACAGTTAAATGTAATTCTGCTGTCCCAGGATTTGTTGTATGAACATGAATCAGACTTCTATTCTTTGTGAAGAATTTCACATGGTTTGCTGAAGTTACTCTTTGCTTGATAAAGTACCTTTGTCACTCTGCAGTGAGCCAGGCAATGTGGAGAATGCCATAGCTAACACTTAGTAGTGGAGGCTGCAGTGCTGCCCTGCTGTGGGATGTGCAGCAGCAGGCACTAAAGGACAATTACTGGGATTCCTCCACTACTGGAGGGTCAGTGCAGCATGTGAAGCCACTGTGCTTTCTGTTCTGGGTCTTTTCACCTGTGTGATGGACCCACAAAAAGCTATCACACAGATACAGCTACAGGTAGGATTTATTAAAATGTTTTTGGTGTCACAGGATTTTTAACTCTCTTCACAATAGGTGCATTCTGGTGAGTATCTGTTGGGTGCACATACAGTAATTCCTATTCACACAGGCAGAAGTATGTAACTCCTGATGACATAAAAGCAATAACAGAAGCATTTGATCTTTAGTCATAGTTCATGAGAGATTGAAAGGTTGTTTGTTATTTATCAAACTAGTGTATAAATACTATCTACTTTATACCATATGTACAGTCTAATGCACAGACAGGCACAGTATGTGCACAAATAAAGCCACTGGGTCACTAGTCCTACATTTGACATACTACTCTACTACAAATTAGAATTATCTTGAATCATGGCAGAAAATCAATGTCTGCTATTTTCCTTCAGTGTGATCAAACTAGGTTGAATTGTGGGTTCAAAAGACAATATCTAGGTTGCAGATGGATTTTATAGTTCTGAATGTTGGTGAGATTCTGGATTTCAAAAGTGCTTTTCCTGGCACACAGTCTTCGCAGCATTGGGGTGATAAAACTTTGGCTAACATTACACAACAAAACTAGTTTGTGCATCAGAACATGTAATAAAAAGTGTGGTTTTCAGCCTGTCTTCTGATATTTTCAGATGTTAGTTATAATTTTGGTGTTTTTAAAAATAATCTTTTAAAAGGATTGAAAAATTTATATATTAGCTCCCTTTATCCTTGTGCTGGGAAATCAAAATTATTATATAATGCCTAGTAGATGAATATTACTGAGACAAAAATATATCTGGGATCTGTTAAGTGTTTAATCAATTTAAAGTGTAATGAATGACTGTATGCTGGGAGGAAAGAGACAAGGGAAAACCCAAAGGTAAAGCACAGGTACTCATTAATTTTACACTGACTTACAGATTATGAGCTTTTGCACTTGCAATTAGTACAAAAGACATTTTGAGGTGTTAAATCCATGTAAGCATAGAGATCCAGAACAATACTCTGTGGAAAATTTAAACAATCCTTGTAGGCCTGATGCCTGAAGATGCTCAGCATAGGATAGTCTCCACTATAGCTATTTAACCACGTATATTTTATAACCTTTATATCCTTTAAAAAATTGAATTCTGTGTTCTTTGATATGGGACAAGGAAATCAATACATGAAAAGGTAATTATTTAAATTTAAACATATTTCCATTTTTCTTGAAAATGATTTTATATATTAGACAACGAGATAAAACTATAAAAGTATGTTCCCTTTTAAAGGCACATCTTGTGCCTCAGTCTGATCATCCAGTGCTTCAGATAGTGACAGTGATCAGAACATACTGCCTCAAGATATTTTTCTTTTTTAGTATCCTCTAGTTCAGATGATCTCAGTGCACTGTTTGATTTATCATTATCCACTCCACAGAGAGTGTCTGACTGAGGGAAACAGGATGTCTTAAGGCTGGCCTTAGGCCCTAGAAAGTGGGCAGCTACTTGAGTCAGAAGGCTGCTGAGAGCAGAAAAGGCCTTTTTTGCCAATGCCCATGGAAACAAGGAGAAATACTTAATGTAAAAATGTTTACCCCAAATACCCCATCTGCTATTGCTAGTGAGAAAGGATTGAGAATGTATTAGGGACTGAAATGGAAGGAATGCAAAAGACACTTAACTAACCACAGCCGCCTGTAAACCCTTTTGTCTCAAAAAAAATGGCATGCTGTTGTCCTAGGGATTGTTGCCCTTATCCTTAGGTAAGGCTTTGTTTCTGCCTGCCCTGTCTAAGACAGCTTTCAAGCTTAGAAACCTACAAACAAGATTTTAAAGCCCTCTAAAAGTTGTCCTTAGAATTTGCATCTGCAGTAGTAAGAGAAAGCTGATTTGTTTTAGTTTGTTGGTTTGGTTTAGGTTTGTTGTTTGTTTGTTTTTGTAGTGGTGGTGTGATAGGGCTTAGGTTTTATTGGGTTTTTTTTTCCCCCTCAAATGCAGATAGATTGCATTTCCTTTTAGTTTTTAATGTGAATAATTCTGCTTTGAAAACAATTTCCTTAGACAAAGTCTACTGTGTTTCCAAATATGTTATATGTGACAGCAGTGATATTCAAACTGCAGGAGACTACAAAACTGTTCTGAATTGTTTCTGGAAACCAGGGCCAGGCTCTCAAAGCACATGTGAAATGTCAGGGTGACAGAATGGGGCTGTGCAAAGAATGCACTCCCTCACACAAAAAAGCCCTGCACACAGCTGATGGGAAAAATAAAGCATGTGAAATTGTACAGGAGATTGCCAAGATACCTGAGATCTGCACAGAGGAAGGATGACTTAACAGTAAAATAAACATTGCTGTCTTTTACTTTAATAGTTTTGACAGTCTGTGTTATAGGCTGTGTCAAAGACAGTCTATGTGGGAAGAAATCAGCTGCAGGAAGGTCACAAAGTTAACCTGGACACCATCTTGATTTAGCACAGCGGCACTTATCAAAGCACACAGAATTCTACTCCAGCACACAGAACTTTCCTGGGCATCAGGGGATATCTGGCTTTTTTTTGTTTCCTACAGGTCCCTGTGTTTTGATGACAGGGAAGGCATCTGCAGAAGCTGGCTTACCAAGCTGGTAGACTGTGGGAAGTGACAAGGAGAGTGATTTATCTCCTCTAACTCATTTGTTGGAGATCACTGCCCAAATGTTTGTAGTAAAAGGTCAGGGTAATGAAATACTTAATAATAAAACTTTTTATGAGTTTATCTTTAAAAAGAAAAGAAAATAATATTGCAAATCCAAAAAGAGACATGTTAGAATGAAGAATAAAAACTACATTGAATCCTATCCTTTTTTTCCCCAAACAAAAGAGTTAAACCATTATTTTGAAATTCAAACTTCATAGGCTGCATTTTAGTTTTATGTTTGTGTTCTTTTTTTTTTTTTTCCACTCATAGAAAATAATGGCAATAATATGAGAAGATTTCTACTTTCCTATAATTACTTTCACTTTAAAGTAATAGCCAATACATCACATAATAGAAAATGGGATTTAATTTGGCATAGTCTGACTTCCTATTTGTAAGCAGCTTTGCAGAAAAGCTCAGTTTATGAGCTATGCTCGTTTCATAATTTATCACCCTGGGAGCTTTAGTTTTTCTCACTAGGAATAAATCTATGATGAAAGTTTGAAGGTAAGAGATTTTATTATATTAACAGAAGTAATGTACACAAGCTTTCAGGATCTAGTTATACTATTTATTCCTTCCTTTGATTATCACCAGATGTTGGATTTGAGACGCTTTCAGTAAATTGAGGGGAACGGTCTATGGAAAACAGAAGAAAAGTTGTAAGATCTTAAGTCCATGCAAAGTAGTTTAAAATGTAACACACTCAGTGGGGCAATAGCAAGCCCAGGAATCTTACGCCATACAACGTAAGTATATAAGGAGTCTGCTTTTCACTCAAATAAAATCCATATCCCATTGGAGCAGTTCTTGTTTTCTGAACAGTTCACAAAGGCACTGTGATGCCCTCCACTGTTTTCAAGCAAACCCTGTGCAAACAAGCATTTTCTTAGATCTTTGTGGAATGTGGATTTATCCCGTGTGCCTCAACAGAAAGAAAATGTTGAAATGTACACTAGAAGGTCAAAAAGGATGGCAAAAAGACAAAGTTGGTATTTAGAATTTTAAATTATAAGGTCTTTATAATGCCATGCATGGGGATAATAGAAATGAAAGGAAAATACATGAGAAAATAAAGGATTTCAATTATGTAAGCTTATATGAGATGTTCAAATGGCACATATCATAAAAAAATAAGGCATTACAATAAAAACAAAACTTTTGGCAAAAGTTTTGCATTTTGGAGCAATGTCATATATTAAAAAAAATTTCAGCCCTAGTAGCTGAATTCTTGATAGTGGATTTCCACTGTGATATAAAACAATTATCTATCAGCTTAGGATTATTAACATAGTAAAAAACCCCAAAACTTAAGTACTTCATTATCAGAAGTATTAGAACAGAATGTCAGATCCGTTCTCCATGTGCTCCAAAGGCGGTTTGTACTAGCGCAACAGAATGGATCTGTTTGGAATGTGATAACTGATATTTCTGCATGTGCAGAAATAATTCTGCAAGGTCTGTGTAGGTGTATGGTAGCACTTCCAAGAAACTTGGAGCCTGAGGAATTTTTGACAGAGACTATCTGTTTATCAGATACGTATCAAATATATAAGTCCTGCCAATAGATCCACAGCTTTCCAAGCTCACTTCAGTTGTACTACTTACTGCAAGTGCAAAAATCTCCACTTGGCCAAAGAAAAGAAAATAGCAAATGAAAACAACTCTTTACAAAACCAGCATGTGCAGACATGTTAAATAAGAAAGATGTTTTCCGAGTTCATCACATAGGGGTAGATTGGCCCCCTGGTATGATCGCTCTTTTGCTCTTTTTCTCTTTCACCCACTTAGTCAATAGTAAAAATATCTTGGTTTTAAATGGCAAGCAATTCAATTTTCATTCCTAGAACATCTTACACGATTCTCTACATTGTTCCTGCAGTTTTCTGAGTTTATAAAGATGCTACTGAAACACTATGTACAGTTTCATTCGCTGCTGGAGTGCACATTCAGCCATGACTTAGATATGTTAAGGAAACAATAGAAGTTACATATCTAAGACCCTCTAATTTAGCCTGACACATTGGCTTCTTATTGAAGTGTTTTTGAGAAGATATTTTCAGCCAGTAGGCTATCTTCCAAAAAAAATCAAACTGGCTTTACCTTAAAACATTTTAATACACCCCTTTGCCAAAATTGGAGGCATTCAATATGGTAGTATTATACAAAACATAAAGACTACACTTAGACATGAAAATTGCTCTGGATTCTTTTTCCTTTAGTCTGAAGTTTTCTTTGTGATAACTGACATTTCATTTAAGTTCAACTTTTTCACAGGTGGCCAATACTTGTATGTCTTTCGTTTTGCAGGGTTCTCTTTTAATCTCAGGGTCTGTAATTTGCCTCAGGGTCTGTAATTTGCCTCAGGGTCTGAGCCCTTGCAGTAGCTGACGCCAGTAGTACAATGCTCTGACAACATAAGATACTATGAAGATAATATGAAGTGTTATGCTAGGTCCAATTATGCCACTAGCAGCTGTGTAAGTTTGTGACCACAATCACAGGTATGTCGAATAACAATGAAAGCTGGTCCTGTATATTCCAGATATATATGCAGATGTCTTGCAGCAGTATTTAATGGAAAACAGGTAAATCAGTGGAGGCTTTTTCAGAAAGATGTAACAAGGCAAAGGACTGTAGGATATGCATCTATCCCAGCTGCAGGCTTCCTAAATTAAGCAGTATAGCAATGTCATATATGAGCCTGTGATTGCTTCTAGACTAAACAATGTAAACACAGTCTGCATGTAAAAGAGGAAGTATGCCCAGAGTTGTGAAAATAAATTAATTAATATTACCAATTTTATTTTTTTTCTAGTTTATATTACCTGCATTCACATACTTTAAAAAGGAATTTGAAGGAAAAACTTTTAGGAAATCAAAAATTCAATGTCTAACACAGTAGTGCAGGAAATATGCCCCGGGCCATATTGAAGTAATATGATTAAACAAATCATTGCAATAGGGGTTCATTAAGTGAACACTGAACACTGAATGAGACAAGGAAAAATGGTATGTAATTATGAAATTAAAGATAATTGGTATGTGTTTACACATGGATGCTATTACTCTTTTTGCAACTGTTGCCAGCTATTGTCTGCCATGACCCACTCTTACAGGGTTATTTTTAGTTTCTTTGGAGGACAAAATGCTACTCTGCAATGTACATGGAAAGTTATTTTTCACAGAATAAAAAGATAATTGTGAAGGAATAGTTCTCTTATGCTTTTCCCATTTTATAATAATAAATTTTTTTTATATTTATATTTGAAAAACAAGTGCCCACCAATGTCAGTGGGAGAATTCTTGGAGATGACCACAAGACTTGACTGTCAGGGGTCACTGAAGACCTAGGCATACTAAAAATTATTTTTGCTTTACATCTGCCTCTACAATTCTGCCCTACAGTTGTGCAAACCAAAAGTTTGATAACCTCAGAAATATTACCCAGCTCTAAAAGCTCTGCAGAGATTTTTGCTACAGCCAAATTTGATTTCAGGAGCTACCGCATCACCTGTGCAGCTTGTTTGGATGTTTTTCAGCTTCTGACAACCAGGTCAGCTTCACATTAGAAATTCTTGTGCAGATGAGGTGAAGTCTTATTAACTCCAAGAACCAAAAATTAGGACCACTAATCATTTAAACCAAGGGCTGAATTGAGAAAGATTGTTCCCTCTTCACTGTGAAGAATATCCATGTCCGTAAGAGTGGCAGTAAGAAGTATAAAATTCCTTTGACCTCCATCTTCTGTCAAGCTTATTATGCAATTTTTTTCCCTCTGAAAACAAGCCCATACTCTAACGAGATAGTGATATAAGATTGACCCATAAACCTATTAAACTAAGTGTCACTCAGGATTATCTGGAGGCTATGTAGGAACTTACATCAAGAGATACTCTTTTTTTTTTTTTTTTTTTTTTTTTTTTTTTTTTCCCCTCCGTTTTATTTCATAGTTCATAGTGAAAAGTCTTTCTTTAAAGAGTTAAGTTAATTAGATTCAAGACCACTTTTTTTGTCTGCTTTGGAAATAGTCCTAACTTTTCACACTCTGGAGAGAATTAATTATTTTTCAGCACTGTAATCAAATAAATGAAGTTATAAATAAAACTTTATTGCTTCACTGATCCAGATTTTTATTTGTATGGTTTGGTATAGCCAATTTCAGAACAATTTGATCTAAACTGTCACTGGTGACCAGCGCTTTCTGAGTCATGGTATTATCTTCTGTGACCAATAAAGATGCTGAAAGAAAGGAAATATACAATGGACATTTTTTGTTGATTGGACAGTTTATTTATATTTTGGCAAAATTATAACAAGTAGCATGTTATTGGTATGGCCTAAAGAGCAGAAACCTGCTTTCTCTGCTTTTCTGTCAGCCACTATTTATTGTAAAAAGGTAATTTTGTTATTTCTATATCACATGCAAAATTCAGCTAAAGTCAGATAAGATTCTCCAAATTTTTTACAATGTAATTGGGAGACAAATTCTTTCAACTAGATGGCACAGATACAAAACTTATAAAATTTCAGAATGAGAGTTTCAGGACTACTGTTACTTTTGTTGCTTGTGAGCATTGCAGGTGCTGCAGCTTTGAAATCTGAGTTGTTTTGCTGTTGGTTGAAATATTGACAGACCCATAACCTGACGCTGACTATTTGAGTGATCAAGTTCTCCTTTTGGACCATTTATAATGATTAAAAGGAAATACCTATTAAAACGGTATTGCAGTGTGACCTCAGAAACTGTATCCTTTAGGAAATTCCCTCCCAGGTGTGTCAATCACACACCTTTCCCCACCCTGACCCCTGCCGAGCACTGCCTGTCAATCCTGAAATTCCAGAAGGGTGTCGAGTGATTGGTAAATTCAAGAGATGCCCTCTACCCCCCAGGGGGCATTGGGCCATCCAGGTGTCCTTTATCCCTGGAGACCTCCTCCCATCTACCTGGTTGGTGGGCTCCCCATCCCTTCCCTCCCCTCTCCCCCGGGTAAAAGGACGAGCAAGCCACGCGGTCGGAGTTCTGTTGGAGCTGCTGCAAGATTCAGAGGTCTGCAGGCCAGAATAAAAACCCTGGATTGGAACCCTCCATCAGAACCGACTCCTTTCCTTCACTTTGCCTTAAAACTTCTCCATCAGAGGGAACCCTGAGGAGCGGATCCTCCGGGAGGAAGCTCCATCCCGCTACCACCGGAGCTCCAGCATGCCTGGACTTGTCTCCGCTTGCCCAGCTGCAACATCCAGCCAGCCAAAGGTGTCTCTGGGGTGAAGCACCACAGTTGGCAATGCTTGGTTCAGCAGCAAGGGCCAGACAAACCAAGGCACGTCCTGTCTGCATATTGGTAAATACCAATAAAACGGTATGCCTGAAATGGCATGTATTTGTATTTGGATTTTTTTCTCTGCTCTCTAAGGGCGTCAGTTTACTGAAGAGACAAAGGCGACATGGAGCTACACTGCCAAAAAATGTTACTATCTTTTTTCAAAATCTAATATTTAATGTTACTGCCAGCATAAAGACACTTTCATTTCATATTACTTTAAACATCTGCAAGTTTTGCTTTGCTGAAGCAATTTTTTTTTCTTTCCTGGAGGGAAGTTGAACATCAAACTGTGTCACCCAGCAGTATTTTTGTTACTTTTGCCTTTCAAGAAGTAGTGTTTTTATCCAAGTATTTTAATTGTGTCTAGGAAAGAACATGCAGGAAACCCCGTTTAAATTTGTGGAATACGTATTCACAGCATAAAATGAATACAAGTTGCATAGTAATATATTTAGAAACCCATTCCTTCTACAATGTCAGTTTCCAAGAGGACATTCCAAATAATGGCTAGCTAAGTCAAATGTGCACAGTTTCCAAGAGTATATTGTAGAGAAGTTTTACATTCAGATACATACTTTGCTGATTTTTTGAGACACATAATTACTGACTTAATATATTTGACTGAAGGATTTTGGGTCATTCTCACAGAACAGACTTACACTGATTTCAAACTGATCCCACAAGCAGTGCAGTGCCCTCATCTGTAGTTCTTAGAGATTTGATAGCTTTTCATAATTTGCGGGAAGTTCTTTGGTCTTGCTCTGTACTTCTGCCAAACATGCAGAGAGCTACACTGTTTAAAGCAAGAAATAAAAGAAATTAATTTTGCATTTATTCTCTTTGTATGCTCTCCATAAGTAGGCTTCAACTTTTAGGTGACTTTGTTATTTAGGAAAAAATCTTGAACACTTATATTCCAATGTTAGGCTGTATTTTAAACTTATATGCCACCAATATGTTTGGTTATTTAAGATGTGATCATCAAATAATTGAATCTGGAAGGGACCTCTGGAGAAACTCTGGTTCAAGCCCTTTACCCAAGCAGGGCTGCCCAAAGGTGCCAATACCATGGAGAACCTTTCAGTATCTTCAAGGATGGAGATTACACCATCTGGGCAATCTGTGTCAGTGCTGCATTCACCTTCACAGTGAAAATATTGCCAGTTCAGAGGGACACCCCTGTGTTTCAGTGA
Organism: Urocynchramus pylzowi; assembly: GCA_013397555.1. Lineage (NCBI taxonomy): Eukaryota > Metazoa > Chordata > Aves > Passeriformes > Fringillidae > Urocynchramus > Urocynchramus pylzowi. The sequence continues at coordinate 14,316 of VZRH01002148.1, forward strand.
GTATCCATCCCCTCTGGTCCTGTTGCTGGGCACCACTGAAAAAAGCCTGGCTCCCTCTTTTTCACTTAAGTTCGTCCTGATCACCCCCTTCTCTGAGCTGAACAGCTCTAACTCTCAGCATTTCCTCTTCAGAGAAAAGCTCCAGTCCCTTCATTATGTTTGTATTCCTCCATTGGTCTCCTTCCAGTGTATCCAGTATGCATGGGGAACCCAGCACTGGACACAGTACTCCAGATGCAGCTTCACCAGTGCTGAGTAGATGAGATGGACCACCTTCCTCACCCTGCTGGCAACACAGCTCCTTTTGCAGCCCAAGACACAATTGTTTAGTGCAAGGACACATTGCTGACTCATGTCATCACTCATGTAAACCCCATTTATATCACCATAATGAAAAATTCCTTAAAGAGGAAAGAAGAAAATTAAAGACATTTCTAGGGTATTGATTGATACTATTTCTGCTAAGAAATGGCATGTAAAACCAGCATGAAAGCAACTTAGAAACTCTCATTTTATGTGAACTTTCTCAGCAAAGAAAACTCACTGTTATATTTTGCAGTATGATGAGAAAGCTACTGAGTGGAATTTTGGAGTTGTTGCAAAAAAACAGTCACTTTTGTGAACAATAATACTTGCAATTAGTTATTTAGGACTTTCTTTCACACCTCTCATCAAAAACTTCCTTACTCGGATAGCCATCATTTCTCTGAAAAGAAAATTTATTCTTGCAAAGAATTAATGAATTGCAAGAAAATATATTCCAGTCCACATTATACATAACAGCTTAATGGATGCAGTGGAAGTGGAAAGGCTGACATCACTTGAGGGGAAAAAAAAATGAGATACAACGCTTCCTTCTTTTTACACTTTACACTTACTGACAATTCTGAAATCTCACTGGGAGGTGTCTGTAAGTCTGAGACATGCATCCTGCTTTTCAGTCTTTCCCACTCCTGTTCCATCCCTGGAGCAGCAGGTGGGTTTGTGTCCAAACTTTGTGCTGTGTAATGAAAACAGGATTATTGTGACAGCTCCTCATGCACTCCAAATTGAAAAAAAATGTTAATGAATTAGTCTTCAAACCTTCAAGACTGATAGCAGGCAGATACCACTTTCCTTCTCACCTGTGATGTCAAAATTGCAGGCATAGCTTGATATGCAACGTGGTGGGTTTGCAAGTCTTGTCAGTTCACCTCCAGCCCTTCTCAAGAATTTTTTTGTTTGCACCCTGAGGTCCCCTCTGTGCTCCACCACACATCATCAGTCCTTTGGCACTCAAAGAGCAAGAGTTACTTCAACAGGGGAAAACTCTCTGATTTTTATCAATAAGGTGGTAGGTAAGCGGGCCAAGCAGCAGTGTTCAAGCCAAAAAGAGGTTAAAATTTCAAGGAGTTGGGGACCAAAACTTTAATAAATCACTTACAGCAAAGCTAAGCTGTTATATTTTAGAACTTTTTACACAAACGTAAAACTGAACATTAAAAAATATATATAAAAATGTTAATACTAGTGATACAAATTATATCTTTTATTAGCACTGGTGATTTTCAATAGCTTTGGCACCCGCAATTTCAAAAGTAAGATAAATATTTATTGTATAAAATTACTTTAGAGTAAAGCTATACATTCTTGTAGTGAGTTGACTGGAGCAATTTTCCATTTTAAGGAGTAAAACCAGAAGGCCATGACACAAATTTAAAACCTCTCTGAACTAGAACTAAACTTTCTGAAAACCTCAAACTAACAAATCATGTGCGTGAACATGTGGAAAGGAAACCAAGTTAAATCAAAAGTAAATGCCATGACAGTGCTTTTAAATTCAGGATTTTAGTCTTCATCCTAACATCCTCAATCTCCCAGGTCAGATTAAATTTTCCATTATATACTGTGATGTTGTTTCCTGATCAAAAGTGGATACAGAAAACTGGTTCTGTCCCAACTGATCTGCATCAGACGAAATGCCTTCCTACAAAGGGCTTGTGTAATATATTTAGATGGAAAGATTTTAATTTCTCATCTATAAGTGCTCAGCAGACTCATTCTTTTGTTCTTCTTTGTGACAATGTGCCACACACATTTTCCATAGAAAGTCAAAATTCAATAATGATTCCATAATTAGGAACATTTAAGAACATGGAATAATTAAACCCATACAATTTTATTTGATAACAATTCTGACTTTTGAAAAAAAATTGATGTGTGTATGTATTTGTTTTACACCTTCATATGCAAGCAGACACGTATTGACATGTTTTTGTGTGTAGGTAGCTTTATACTTGCATAGATCTATGTATCAAGAAAGAGAATGGTGACTAATTTTTAAAAAATTTTTAATACTTTGCCACTACATTCCAGTAGTTTCAGTCCTTCAGTGGTGTCTTAATGACATTACCACCATGCAAATGGAAAGATTTTATTTTGGTTGGTCACCTACATTGCTGCTGTGGTGTCAGGCTTAATCATGGCTCACATTTCAATAGCCTTTCTTACCTTAGGCCAGGTCTAAGCAGGAACATTCAGTTCTCTCAATAATTTTTAATTAGACTCTTTTCACTGGAGGTGAGACTAACCTCCTAAATCATTACTTTCAGGAGTTATACAGGTTTTGAAAATCCATTATTTACAATATAAGGTCTGTTTCTGTTAATCCTGACTAAAACTTTTATGTTTATTATGAGTTTCTCTGTGGACTCTATTAAATTAGTATTTCACTGCCTCACAAACTTGAAAGACTATACTCTCACACTATTTATTTGACAAGTGTTTTAATGTTTTGAGGACAAATTTAAGTCATAGTTTAAGTAATTCTCAAAAAATTGTGTAGGAGAAATATGTCAAATGGGTGCTATGTCCCTATCATCTGGTCATTATTCAGTGTCTTAATCACTATTAAGTCTTCTGGTGAGTCATAATGGCCTTGATCCAGCAATCAATAGAACCATTCAGGTGCTTAAAACTGTGCACAAGATGAAATACATTGCCAGATCAAAGGGTCAATTTCCTTACCAATTTATGGACAGAATATAAGGGAAGTCAAGGAGAAATTAAAAGCTTCTTGAAAAGGTGCAATATGTGTGACACTGAGTGTGGTGTAGTAATTGATCCTGAATCATTAAGAGTAGGAAAATGTCACAGCCTAAATTCACTTGTGGTAGTAGAACTACTGCTTGAGATTTTTTCTCTCTTCTATTGAGCTCAGTGAACTCTCTGCTACAATTCCAGATATACATATTACTCTTACACTCTGAGGGAACAATTAAACTTTATTATGTAATTTGTAACCCCCACATAAGTGGTATAAATCTCCATCTTTTTCTTTTGGAAAGTTGAGGTAATTAAATTTGTAATAAAAAAAGAATTAATTAATCATGATTGTTGCAAGTTAGTGTCAGAGACTCATATTAATGGCATAGACATGAAATGGAAGCAGAAGATAGAATACAACAATAGATGTGGCTGCACTGTTCCTCCTATTGTTGCTGGCAAAACTTCAGAACGTAGAAAAAGAAGTCCTTTAACAACTATTCCAGCCTTGCCAACCTCACTATCATATGAATTTTTTTCCTGTGCTCAAGACAATGAGATATTGCCAGGATTTTCTTCTTAGTTCTTATGAAGTTCTGCTGAAACCTATAATCTCATGAATTTTCAATGATGTAAAATAATTTCAATTTTCAAATGATGTAAAACAATATAAACACCATGAAAAGGAAAAGAGAAGAAGATAGTTATTCATATTGCACAAATATCATTAAGTGTATTTTCTTCCTTGTGAAGTACAGACTATTGTTTTGCTTAGGTTTGAATTTTAAATGTATGGTTTTGATATTCTCAAGGAAATTACTTTGAGAAATTAATCACCCTGAACAAAAGTTACACAACAAATTGAATTACTTTGCCTTCAAAATAATAATGATAATAACAACTATAATTATAATAAGGATTAATTAAAATAATGTGACTCATGACCACTGTAACTTACCAGTAAATATCAACAGAAATAAGTAGTTTTTGGGATAGGTTTGTTGATAAAAATGTGGTTTGGTGTGGAGAATAAAAAATCCACAATTGTAAGCTTAGTAATATTTAATGATATTGGACTGATAAATAAATTTGGAAAGTGTTATTTTTTGTATTTTCTTGGCTACCAATGAAATAAAGGAAAATGTTTGCAAAGACTAAAGAGATAAAACAATTTATCAGTAGCTAAGAAGCTCAAAGTAAAATATTTTAGATTTTGTACTTTGTTGATCAATTACCACCAAGCTAAAAAAATTGAATGATTGGTGAGGTATCCTTTTTCTTCATTTTTTTTTTTTCTTGAAATTGATCCTACTTTTTTTTTTTTTTAATAAAAAGTCAGATATATGTGTTAAAATGGAATTGTCAAGATAAGTATTGCACTGAAATGAAATTTTAGCAACTAAGAAATATTTTTCTTATTCTGATTCTTTTAGTGAAATCAAGTTAACGTTTTAGAGCTGAAGTCAACCAAGATAGACAACATCTGAGCACTGCTGCTGAGACTAAGGGGTCAAAGCTCTAACAAAAATTACTCTACAGATTATGATGGCTAAAAACATGTAGTGGCTTTTTCAGTCAAATTTAACCATGACGTGAAGTTTAGTAAAAATCTGAAAATGTTAATAAAAATGTAAATTAAATGCTGCTGGGTATATTTTATGTATTTTGTTTTAAATTATTTAATAAAAATACTTAATGCAAATTTTCTTTTGTGATATTTTCAACATGAAAGTCAATATTATGTGATGGCATGAAGATATAAATACCAAATGAAGCATGGAACTAGGAAGTTTAAGGAAACATTCTCGTTGAGATCCTAATGTAGAATAGCACCTGCATGTAGGTTTCAGTTATTTTATTCTTATCTGTTATTATCTTATGTATTTGTCATTTAAAAAATAACACATATGCAGAGATCTTTGCTATAAAATTCCGAGGCAAGATTAGCTCTGTTCTGTTGATGTATATATGAGGCTTTTGATGAATTTTATATGATATTAATGTCTTGGCAAAGTTTGGTTCAAAACTGTTTAAATAATTTTAAGCAATTAAAGTGATGTCTCATTATATTAACAATATTACCAAATATTGAGTTATTGGAAGGCTTCTAAGGGATTATTCAGATTAATTACCCTTTGTCAAACATGACATGCTGACTTAGTGCAATTTTACAGAGAAAAGGCAACATTCAAAAAATGACTTGTTTATCACATTCTTTAGTGGAGAAAGCAAAACGTGTGGCAGGTTTAGCGTGTAGAAGTTAATGCACAGAAAAAAAATGAGCAAAAGGTAGTACAAGATAGAAGACATCAGAAAAAATAAAATATCAAAATCTGAGGAAGATACACAAACATATGGAGGGGTTTTTTTTGCTTTTTGGTTTTTTTTTAAATTGATATATTGTGGCTCTTTGTCAATATTTCTACAGACAAATCAGACATATGTATGTTTAAAAGGCCTTCTAGGAATCATTTCAACCTATTGGTTTCCATTATGTGGACACAAAATAATGTAAAAAAAGTACACATAATAAAACCAAATACATACACATAATTACAGAAGTTGTACATGCTTTCAGAAAAGGAAATTCATGTTTAGTGGACATATACATCCAAGATAAATAATATGATCTCATTGCTTAGTACTGTTGAAAATGTTGAAAATTGTGACATCATTTAAATAATCAAAACAGAGCAAACATTAACCCACCATTGGGAAAGATAAAAATTTTATGCATGATATTATAGGTTGCAAGAAAATATTGTACTGAATTACGTCTCTGAAAACATGTGCCAGAGGTGATATCTTTTATGTTACTGGAAGGAATCTTCTTTTTCTCCTGTTAGATGCTTTTCATCATTCACAGGACGGTAATAATCTTGGTGCAGCTGGTTAAGAATTCACAGCTTTCAAGTAGTGCAAAGCCCTCATAAACTTATATATTGTACACTTTTTTTTAAATAAGCAAGTGTCCTTTATTAAATTAGTTCATTTTTCTTTAAATGTAAATATAAAAAAACTGGATATGGTTGCAAAAGAGCATGATTTTAGGATACTTGAAATATCTCTGTCTCTTTCTGACTTCTGAAAATTGCATTATTATTTTGAATGTATGGTCCTAAACATCTGACTCCAGAAATCTGCACTTAAATTAAAGAAATAAGATTTAGTATGCGTTATGCTTGAATTTCAAATTATTATTCTGTGTGAATAATATGGCATCTTATAATGTGAGTATCTGTCCTTTACAAAGGTGTTCCCAAGCTTTAAGATTTCATATCCCCTATTGGAATAAGCATGTACAAATTTTTGCACAACAGTCTGTGCATGACTAATATACATGAACCATATGCTTCTACATGTAAATGGATGACAATTGCAAAATTCATTTATGGCCCCTTCATTTTTGTATCTGTAATTTCAAGCTGAATTTTGGGGGAAAAAATGACATCTAAATATAATCCCTTGTAGCATAACTAATTACTCAAGCATGATCTTCTAATATTGTTGCATCCCAAGGTACAGATGGGGATGCTGAGACTGAGATGCCCTGGGAAGACACACGCTTCTAGGACAGGGTGACCCAAAAAGATGCTGTATGCCGTATGTCATTATCCAAGTTACATCATCCCCTCCCCGTTCTCCTCCCCAGTTCTAGAATGTTCCCTGCTCCCACTTTCCCTATTGGTTCCCATTCTTTGCAGCTTCTCTCCTAAATCCTAGTTGGTTATTCCCTTGTAATCTTGCCTCTGTGCTGCCCCTGCTTCCTTCATCCACTGGCCCTAAGACCCAATGCTCCACCTCCCTTCTCCCACACATAACACTAGACCCTCCTGTATTTCTCGTTCTTTGTCCCTGGACCTCTTAGGTGTGTAGGTTTAGAAGTAAACTACCACTGGAACTCCACTCAGAGAACCCCTCCTGCCTGTTTTCTTCTGATGACAATTATAAACCATGGCGCAGCATGAGCATATTGTGCTCGCTGAGCTATCTGTCCTTCATCAAAGATGCTCTTGGGAAGGTGGTGGCTTTGGCAGCTCTTGCCATGCTGCTGCATAACAACCCTTAAAATGCACAAAAAGCAACTGTAGTATTTATTACCTGAATATTGATGAATTTTCCTCATCTGCTACTAACACTGCTCAATTTGGTATATCTTGCCTGCTGAAAAAGTTGATGAAGAGATGTCATTTTATGTCAGTGGGGCTTTTAAATTGTCGAATTCTGAAGTATATGATGTCTAAAAAACAACCTATCCTGAAGTCAAACTGGAAATGTAACAAATAAGTATTCAGGCAGAAATTAAAGTCTTAAACAAATCAACATATTTCAAATAATCAGGACAGCCACTTCTCTATTTCAGGTGATTTGTCTATTGTTTTCTCTCTTTCTCAGCAGTACCCAACCTCTGATTTAGAAATTTTTTCAGAAAAATTTTAAGGCAGATGTAGAAATTCATGCTACTTTCTTGATCACAAATTTTCTGAATCTTCTTGAATTCAATCTACTAGGAATTTCTTTTCATCAAAAAGGGAGAATTTTTAGGAAAATTATTTGAGGTATGCAATAGCATTCCTGATTAAAAAAAAGAAAGAAAGGGGAACAAGAAAGAAACTGAAGAATAACAAGTAGACTTTGTGGTTAGAAATTGTCTTTGCTACTTGATTAATTAATTCCTGAAGATTTCTGAAGTGTGAATGACCCAGAATTAGTTTGTTGCACCAATTTAAAGTGCCCCAGACTTTGCCCACACAGTATTGAAAGTGAAGCAACCTGAAATTCTAAAAAACTCTGCAGAATAACAAAGCAGTCTTTATTAACTCAAAGTGGTGACCTCTCTTCTGTCCCTCATCATGTCCTATCTAGTACTAGAGACCTGACTTATCCATCAGCATCTAATTCTTTGTTTTGCTTGTGTGCCCCTAATGGCTTATGTCTGTAACATGGAGTAACTGCAGGCTTCAAGGAGAAGCTTGAGCTCCTGTTTTACCTTCTTCTCCTTGTTTTGGCATTTTGCCTTTATTTTCTCTCCACAAAACCATGACATCAGCTTCTTCCAAAATACCATGCAGTTGCAAGGCTGTCCAGTGTAATTATCTGATGCTAAAAGTCTCGTTCAAATTCGTCCCTAGGTACTAAAATATCTCTGTGTACTCTATCTTCACAGTGTCTTGCTTCAGGGATTCACTGTTCTACTATGCAGAGATATACCAGCCTAGCAACTACCTTCAAAAAAACCTCAAAGTGCTCCTTCAGAAAAGCACTAATATGTAAAAAGAAGAATCCACATGACAGTCCTTTCTGGAAGGCTTCTTCAATTCTCTATGTTTTTTCCCCCCTACGCTTTCATGCCCTAGCATCTGCCCACTCCACTAATCACACATATACCAATGGGCCACAATTTTTTGTTCTGCCTTATGCTCATGATTTACTGTCTGACCTGACTTCCTTAGACCTTTCTGAGACTGTCTCCAGGGAGGAGTACCTCTGCTTCTGCCCTTCATTTTCACTTTCCCACTGTCTTCTTAGGCTGAAAATGCACCTCTCCTGGGAAAGGCCAGAGATAACCACCTATAGATGAAGTCACATTGGCATATAGCTCCCATACTCAGAGGTACATGTATTAAAGCTGAGTCCTTCTAACAGAAATTATGCCCCTCTTTAAAATGTGCTAAAATAAATTTACTACTCTCCGCTATTAAGCTGTAAAGCACAAGCATACAGGCATTTAGCTAAGATTCAGATTGATAATCCAGTCCATATACCATCACATCAGTCCAGGGACTGTCTGCTCCATCAGGATTTTAATAAAACTCATGAAAGTTTTACAGACGAGCAAATCCACATGACTGTACAAGATGCAATTAGTTATAAAGCTCACAAGTAAAATGCTTTGCGTATAGGTAAGTCTTCTGATGAGTCAGGTAAGTTCATTTGGGACATAGACCTACCAGGAGTGATTAAAAGACAAGTTCATCATTCTTTGGTATTCTGAAAATTGTCCGACAGAGCCTAAGAGCCCACATGCAATTAAAACACATTTACAGGTCTTCTGCTGGCTTTGGACTAGGATGGATTGCTGTCAGAAAGGTAGGGAACATAAGATTGGTTTTGCTCACCCTTAGAGTAAGATGAAGAATGAAGAATACTGCTTTAGGACAGAGATGATTTACATTAATCAGAAGGAAGGATCACTACCGTCCGTTGCTGCAAAGTTCCAGGACTCACATCCAAATGAGATTTCTACATGTGGACCTATAAAATACTAGTCTGTGAATAAAGATAAGACATGTCTCTCAATGTGAGAACACATATGACTACATAAACCTGCAGAGATGCAAATACAAAACATATCCATGTGTGTGAGTTATGTGTTGATATGTTTTTATATACTTACATACTTATATTGATACATACACATATGCACACAAAAACATATTTCTGCTCATTGCTGATGCATTATTTCATTATTTCAAGGAACATAATTCATCTAGTAGTTTTGAATTAATCTATTAATTTTTGGAAGTTTTTGTTCTCTGATAATACACGTATGGATCATGCACTGAGTTAGAATTCACTACCCATGAACAGTGTGCTCGCTTAGAGCCCATAAATTCTAAGAGAAAGCATTTTTACTTTCTTTCTGCCTCTGAATCAGCATTAACATCACAAAGTTCAACAAGACCAAAAGCAAGGTCCTGCACCTGGGTCAAGGTAATCCTCAATATCGATACCATCTGGAGGATGTACAGATTAAGAGCAGAACGTCCTGCAGGCACTTGGGATCTGGGAGTTGAGAATCTGGTCATAGTGTACACTTGCAGCAAGGAAAGTATTGTAGCCAAGGTCGATTGAGTGGTTTTCCCATGTGCTTTGCCCTCATGTACCTCTCAGAGTACTGTGTTTCATTCTGGGATCCCCAGAACAGGAGCAGTGGGTCTGGAGAAGAGCAATTTAAATGACCAGAGGCTGGAGCACCCCGCCTATGGAGACAGGCTGAAGGAGTTCGGACTGTTCAGCCTGCAAAACTGAAAGCTGTGTGAAGACTTTACTATAGCCTTCCTTATATAGCCTTACTGCTATAGTATTTAAGGGAGGGTTATAACAAAAAGAGATAGAGAGTTCTTTGAGATGGTCTAGTAGTAACAAGACAAGAGGGACTGGTTTTAAAATAAAAGAGCTTTTATGAAAGGAATGGTGAGACACTGGAACAAGTTGTTCAAAGAAGCTGTGGATACCTGATAATTTGCAGTGTCCAAAGGCAGGTTAAATAAGACCTTGAGCAATGTGATCTAGTGAAAAATGTCAATACATGGATTATGTGATCTTTAAGGGCTTATTTTCATAAAAATAATTTTATGGTTTTTTTATTTTTTAAAAAATTATCAGATATCAAGAAAAATGCACTTTCATTTTAAACCTGAAGATTTTTCTAGTGTCTTTGATGTGTGACTTCCATGGTTTTTACTGTTTTCGTTGGTCTGTTGGTCTACTGTTGTTCATATCTTCTTTTTCTCACCTCTCATTATTTCTATATTTTCTTTGGCAATATGTGAAAGAAAATGTGAAAAATATACACCTTGCCTAATCTGTTAGTCACTGTGCAAAAAGGAAACAAATAGTAAAATTTTTATAGATGTTTTCAATAAAATACTAAAGACTGTGAAAGCAGAAGACTACATCTGTACTACAGAGTAAGTTCTTTCTCAACACATTGGTGACCTGAAGCAGGGTTTTTCATAAGAGATGGAAGATATTTCCTTTCTAAGGAAATCTTTTGGAATTCTACTGTCTCAAAAAAGTTTCTGGGAGAACTGGACGTATACAGAGCAGTAGCTACACTTGGGTTAGACAATTACTGACTTGATCTAGCTTCTTTTAACTGAGTTTGTGTACCCTTACACCTACAGTGTGAACAAAGACTCACAGGTGAGATGCTAAAGCTTTGGACAGGAAATACGAGTCCACAGTACAGCCAGTGCTACTCCATCTTGTCTGTGCAAGTTTTTCTGGCATGATTGAGGGCTGCTTCACTGCCCAACTTGTTACATAAAGGCCAAAGGTTCATGGGAATTTCTGAAATCATTTGTGAGGCAGAAAAAGTGCACCATCACACACACCTCTTTGTGGTTTGTTGATTTTTACATTTTGGTTGTTTGGGTTGTGGTATTTTGGGCTTTTTTTGGTTTTTTTTAATTTTTTTTTTGCTTGCTGGGTTTGGTGTTTTGGGGTGATTTTTTTTTTTTTTTGGCCTTTTTCAAAAATACTGCTGTTGCTAATCTTAGTAACAATAAAATGGATATTGGATACAAGACAACTTTAAAGCAATATATCCCTGTAGGTCAGCTGACACTGGTTTTTGTTCTTGGGAAAAACCTCACATAACTTTCTGAGGTTGAATTTTTAGGAGGAGCTATTCAAATATGTTTGAAATTTTGTTGTACTCAACCCCCCCTTCATTAATCTTTGCACCTTTATTTCCCTGAGAAGAACTATAAATCATTATATTGTATTTCTGCTATTCATGTAAGATACCTTACTTTATGGTATATAATTCATCATAGAATGGTTCTTTATGCATATATGTCTCTCCTGGACAAAAATAATTCAATACCATAAACAAACAGAGAAAATCAAGTGAAAAACAATATTAGATTACTTACAGGGATTTTAAAGGACTATTATATGCCATCTTTAACTCAAATTAAAGAAATGTTACTTCTTAACAATTTTTTCTTATCACAGAAAACCATTCTTTAGCTTATTTTTGAAAATAAATTTGTTGATCTTACTACTCAAAGATTAAAAATTCCCCAAAATAGAGCTGGGCTAGTTTTTGTTCCAAGAAATGTGAGTCTAAATGGAAATGTTTGTTATTTTCCTTTGCAAAAGTCTTTCACTTGACATTGCCAGAGAAAAATTTCCTAACTTGCACTATAGGCTACATGTGACTTGAGAAGTATTTATTTAATTCAGGAGCATTTTCAAACATTCTCCTTTGGTAATAGCTCTTCATTTGTGCAAGAGCTGTGTAGAACATGGAGTCTGCAAAAGATACCTTAAGAAAGGCTAACACTGAGTGACAGACAATAGGTAGACCTTGGAAGCTTCCCTTCCTCTCTGTGGTTAGTGATATGCAATCAACTCCATCAAGAAATAAGTAAATGTCATTACAAATACCAGTTTATTAATAATTATTACCCAGTTTATTAATTATGGCCAGTACTTCCCAATCACTTCAACATAATTAAAGCCTGGACGTGATTTGATCAAAGTGTTTAGAGGTAGTTGTTCAAGTGTCATGAATCACAGACATACTGTATATCTTGGGAGATAGTCAATAGGTACTATCCATTTTAATCCTTTCTTTTGCACACAAATATGCCCTTGGAGTTTCACCTACTGATTCAATGATGCTAATTGACAACTTAAGATTTGCACATGCCATGCCTCTCTAATCCCGAAGCCATATCTGTGCCTCCTGGAAGTCATAAACAGGCCAAGGACACTGTTTTAACAGTTTAAACAGCCTGTGGGAGTCTTTAATTTACATTAGTCTCTCCACAATACAATCTGCTTAAAAACTTGATTTTCAATGGCACCAAGACTGCCTTTGTCTTGTAGTGGACTAAACAATGTTCTTCCCTTTGTGGAAGAAAAATTACACTGTAAATTAGTCAAATATGTTCAGAGTAAGAAATAAGTCTCATTGGCACTGTGGTATCAAAACACATGTCATGATTTTCAGGATGTTGTGACTTCTCATGCTTTTGCTAGACCTTAAAATAAAGATTGGAAAGGAGCTAATTTTGAAAACTATAATTTTCTGGGGTTTTTTTCATATGAAGCAAAAATATTAATACAAATAAGAATAGCTTAATTTTTGGTATGTCTGTGTCTAATTGAAGGTTCTCCATGCAGTTAAACTATTTTTCTAATGATAATTTATAAAATTAATGGTGAATTGATAAAGACTCTTTTGCTCAAACAAGCAGACAAAGTGGGGGGGTTTTTTGGTTTGGTTTGGTTTGATTTTTTGTCTGCTTTTATTCAGAAACTCAGCTTTGAGGTGGATAATATTAGGTTGTATAAATATTACCCTGTGTTTTCTGGAAATTATGTGTCACAAAACCTCGCCATGTAAAGTAGCCCCAAGATATTGTTCTGTTACATTGTTTTGCTTTTGAGTGTTCTTCACTTGTGCCAAGTGCATTCCTACTTCATCTGAAAACTCAATCATACAAATTGTCCTAAATTCCTGAAAGTTGAAAAATATTTTATTGAATCAAGAACTAATAATTATTCAAGAAGTGTTATTTACCATCTACTTTCCATTGTCCCCATAAGAAATATTGTCATGACTTTGGAATGTGTGAGAATATGTATTTGAGTCAATGTAGTGTTATTTAGTTATCCAAATCCCACTGAAGTCAATGACTGTCATGTTGCTAAATGTCCACACAGTTTTTGGGAAAAGTACAGTTAGTTATCTAATGCTCTCTCATGCAGACTTAGGACTTTTGGTGCTGAGAACACCATTTAAAAATGTAGGGATCTCTACCTAAAGATCATTAAGTACCCAGATCACACCTGTCACAAGCTGGATCTGTAAGCATATAGGTAATGGGTACTATGGGAGCAAGAAACAGAGGCATGTTTTTCTTTTCTTTGAAAGAATGAAACAAGTCAACCACATTTTGTGCATTTTTTACCATGTCTTTATGGATTTATTATAAACTTCACAGAAATTTTGTCTGAAAAAGATATTTCACATACAAGAGAGTGGATAAGGTTTATTACTAGAGCTCTCCAGAAAGAGAAAAACTCTCCAGAGAAAGAAAAGTGAAATGACTTGCTGAGAACTTCTTTGCAAATCTTTGACAGAGAAAGGATTAGTAAACAGTACATTCCAGCACTCACTTCCTGTTTATTTCTCCAAGCTCGGCTATTCCTCATTTATAATTTAAAAAACAATATTATCCAGCCCTGTGGAGACTTACTGGTGAGTATGATGTTTTGTTCAGAAGCTTCAGTTTTCTCTCTCTGTGCATGTCTCCTTAATCTGGGACTATTCATCTGGGAATGAAACACTAAGGAGTAACAGATATTAAAATGTATTGCCTGTTTCTAAGACAAACCACAAGATGTGGTCACCCAAAAGACAGTAACTGTTACGTAACAGAAGTGAGTATGTCCTATTCCTTACATTAGCCATTTAGTTAAAAAAAATTAGTTGTTAATGGCAGTCTTCAGAAACAAACAAAAAACCAAACCAAACCAAACAAAGCAATCCAAAAAAAAAAAAAAAAAATACAACTGCAGCTGAACTTCTAGGTACCTTCCCTCCATCCTTTGCTTCTTTTCAGAAGGCTAAATCATCAAAGCTATGCTTAAACTAAGGTATAGTTAAAGAATGTAAATCATAAAACCTGAAAAAAGAAATGAAACTGAAATTTCATAAGAATTGATTCTATAAAAGTACTGCACCACAGTAACTGTTTTGAAAATTAAAACATCTTTTTACCATTTTTATTTTTGCTATGTAGATGATCTCAGGAATTAGAGGAACATAGTCACAATTCACAATACTCAATATGTGAACTTCTCTGTGCACACACTTGTATATTCTCATAAGAATATATATATTCTTATAAGTAGATAAATGAAAGCTTGAGCCTGGAAATTGTTGCTGATAAGTGTCATAATGCATGGAATATTAATGTATGATACTGTGTGTTTTCTTTGAATTTCCCCCAGCTAGTTACTTATCCTTTGTGATTTTGGGTCATGACAGAAGGACCTGTTTTCTAATAATCACAGTCTCACTGGATAGCTAATAAAGACATGGGAACACATGAGGTGTTAAAGCCTTTGATGGAATAAAAAATCAGAGGAGAGAATGATGTGAAATAATATTAAGTATGGCTTATTCCACCAGGAATTAAATAACCCCACTTTCTCCAATCTTATAGTTTTTATGTAAACAGAAGGAGAAGATATAAGAAAAACATTGAATGGTTTAGGGACTCAGCAAAAAAACAAGACCTTCTGTTGACAACTTTACATGGATTTTCTTATTATGTTTAGAAGTGGCGAAAGGTTTCAAAGAAGCATTTCTATAAACAAGCCGGAAAGACCCAGCCTTTGGGAGAAAGTGTAGTTTACAACTCCATTGCTGGATATCAGGATCACTCAGGTGATGCCAGAAGACGCAAAAAAACTGAGTTTGATGTGTATGGGATGTTTTTCCTCCGGTGTGGGTGGTAAAGCTGCCCTCCTGCACAGGACTACAAAATGATATTTCTATTGGAGTCAACTGATGCATGGATCAGTTAAACCACTGGCCCTCTGCACTCTGCTGAATTTTTTTTGCAGTAGTGATTTAACATTTTATTCAATTATTTCATGCTTGGAACACCAGAGCTTTCATGAGTTGCATTTTCTTATATCACTGCAATTTGTCATGAAGGAAACGGTTGAACATCTTGATGGTTTTATACATTATAAATCAAAGAGGTGTGAAGAAATGAAATCCACTCACCAACCAGGATTTAAAAAAATCTCTGTAATCTTCAGAGGCACTGTATTTACTTATTCACTTGAATAGTAAAACTCTAAAACAAGGAGCTATCTATGCCACTTTACTTGCTGTTCAGAATTGTCTTGGCATTAAAAAAACCTAAAATCTAAACCAAAATCAAACAAACAACAAAATAAAGGAGACCTCTTATCTTCTCCATTGCATCATTACAGCAGTATAATAATGAAAGGTTTTAACTGAATTAAACAGAGGTGTTATGAAATCTATAATTTGGATGTCTTTTGAACTTTTCATTTTTGCAAAAGCCTTTAGAGTATAAGTTCCTGTGTAATGTCACTGCTGTCTCATAAGTGTGCAGCTCTGAAGCAATGAAAATGGATACATACCTCATATAATTCCTGTGGGTAAAATTAGTTTCATGATCTTACTTCATAAATAGTCTTGTGTTGAAAGTTATATGTATGCTGGGGCTGTGTGAGTGCAAAATTTCTGTGTCTAGCAATACACTGACTTGAAGAAAGTATAAAAAGAGGCAATATACAACATGGGTTTAGCATGTGGTGAGCCAAGAGTCTTGTGCCTCTCTGTCTGCAACTTCTCTCCCTTAGTAATATCCGTTGCAGTACATGCTTTGAGATATGTCATGGCAATTTCCTTCATTGTAATCCTTGCTCTCCTTTCTCTCCAGTTCCACAAAGCTCCCATAGCTTTTGAAGTATTTACACAAGCATGTATTTATACATTTTGACTATTTTCTCTGAACTGCAAGTTTGAAAAGTTTCCAAATATGTAAAGTTTCTAATTCAAATTAATTTCTATCTTAATGCATGAGATATTGAACAAAAACAATACTAAGAACTGACATTATGCAACCTCCCTACAATCTGTTTGAGAGATAGGATGGATGAGGTGTGGTACAGAGGGAGAAAATCCTCACCAAGAGTACCCAATAGGATATGCAGCAGCATGCATAAATATGAAAAACTAGGATCAGAAAACTTCTGATTTCTCATTCACTGATAAATCTGATGATGGCCATTTTTGGGAACTGAGAGGAGGCTGACTTTTTTCAGGTTATTTCAGCTATGACTTTAGGAAGGTCTACATATTTGTAGGTATTTAGCAATCTAAATTCTTTAATCATCCAAGCTATAATGTCAGTGAAAATACTTCCCTCCCTCCTTTACCATGCCCCTCATCCACCCCTCCAAGTTTCACATTGCTCATTTTTGGCCTATCTGTGTAAAGAAAAGTGTACAAAATCACATTGCTTTATGTATTTGAGACTTCCCACTCTTAGTCATGGTTAATTTCAGCCAAATTAGCCTGAGATCCTTAAAATATGATGATACTATAAAGTTCATAAAATTTAGGATTTAGGTGATAGAAAGATTTCTGCTTCCACTGAGGGAAAAAATACCCTGATGCATAAACTTAAAAGCTCTATTTCACACTAGGGGAAACCTTAGCAGGAAATGTCCCAAGGTCAGTCATAGGAAGAGATTTGTCTAGAATATCTGCTCTTTCAGAAGTGGGGTTAATCGTACTGTGAGACTTGAAAGTGAAGAAGGAGACTCTTTATAACTTGTTAGTCACAAAACAACCCCTATTTTTCTCCTTTTTTTAAAAAAAAATGTTTTAAATATATTGCAATTTAAATTTTAAATAAATGGTTAGCTATCACCTTTGCTGTTGATTATTATGACTTGGATGATAACCTAAAGTGACTAGTTGAAATGCTTCAAGCTAATAGAACTGTAAAGCTCTGCAGTGGGTGGTAAATGGTCTGACAGCCTGAACACAGCTGAGAACAATTCCAGTGTCACACTGCAGTGCCTTATGCTCAGTTAGGATCAGGTAGACCTTTAATAGTTTAAAGCTAGGAGAAGCAGACAGTCAGGACTATGGTTTATTTTCAGAAATGTTATACAAGACACTGTTGGACAAATGTCCTAATTTGTTGTGAAAAACTTTTTTGAGGGTTGTGAGATGAGGTCCTCTATATGCAAGTGATTAAGAGAAAATATTTCCTCTAAAGATCTTATCAATATAGATATTTTTATTTCATTTTTTTTTCAGTAGTGATCTAGTTCCACAGCTTTTCAAAATAACAGGCTTTTTCAAGGTGAAAACATTTTTTTTTCACCTGTTAATTCGCGACATATTTGACCTATTCAGACATTTTTAAGCAGAGTTCTGAAAATATTAACTGACTTAATCTCCAATGTCTAGTTTTTCTTTAAGGGCATGAAGTGCTTCAAATGTTGGAACATTTAGACACAGAATAAGATAGTACTGCCTTCTGTGATAGTCTTTTTTTACATGGGTGTTCACTTTTTACTTTTATTGACTCTTGGAAGGTTTTATTTGCACAGGGAATACTGTTGCTAAAAAATGCATATGTAATTTGCATTTTATGAGCTCTTTTCAAGAAATTGCACCTATGAAAACTAGTGATGGGCCAAAAATATTCTGCCTGTGAAAACACATGTTCAGTAGAAAAACATGCACAGCATCTCATCTAACATTCCTTCTTACTACAGCACACTACTCTTTTCCACCCTCTAGGTTATTTGGGATATATATTTTACATCAATCTGCTACCCTAGTTTTATGTAACTAGATTGCTTAAAAACTTTGTTACTAAAGGTGGATATCCATTTACCTTTACAAAAGCTGATACCAGGGCCATTTTTACTGGAAGGCTGACTACTCACAAATTCACTGCAGATGGAATAATGCTCATAATCCTGAGCTTCACATGAGTTTCTGTTGGTTAATATTTACATTTTATGCTCTGACGTTAAAGCAGTCAATCATACATTCATTGTATGTCCACCTTTAGACCTTGTAGTTATTTCAAAAAGAAATACAGGCATCTTTTTTTTTTTTTCTGTTCCTCTTGGTACATTTCCTTTCCATCTAAAGTTACTTTCATATGTACAGGAGGAAAGAAACCCCAATACAACAAAAGTCCCAAGCAAACAAACTAACAAAAGAACCCCAAACCCCAAAAGAAACAAACCAACCAACCCACCAAAAGAAATGCAAAGGGACAAAGTATTGCAAAAAAATCCAATACAGAGTAAGTTTCCAGGGACAAAATTTGAAATATTATCTGGTTTGCATTGTGTCTGCCAGCCTTGGCACTTTGTGATCCAGCAGCCTTTTGGCACTATTCTAAGGCAAGTCACTCATCATCCTAAAGTTTATTTTATTATTTTAGTGAAGTGCCTGATTTTCAGTAGATTTTTAAATCTGCTTTCAATGCAAGTATAATGGAAAAACAGTTCACTTCATCTCTAGCTCCTGGCATATGGCATGCAGGAGAACAAGTCAGCCCATCAGATTAACCATGTAATAGACCCAGAAGCAGCTTTAGAACTGTAAAACAAAATTACTAATGGAGTCTGCCAAAGTACTAGATCCTGCTGTTGGAATAAATATTTTCCAGTGCTTAGCATCTGGGCTCTGAGGTTGCTGGAAAAACCTGAAAAAAATTGCTAGCCACTACCATTTTTCCTTGTATAGGTTTTTTAATGTGAAATTATTTTCATTATTAATATTACCACTGAAGTTCTATTCTTTCTGAATAGTTGAAAATGTTTCCTATTAGTTCTATCTTAAAAGTAAAATAGATTTGTATTTATTTTTTCTTCAGAACAACAATTCATTTAATGTAGTATTTATCTCTGATCAGAAATGTAACTAATACTGTGCAAAGTAATTTAATGCACAGTTAGATGAGTAAAGAGTCCTGGCATAGGTATAAAAAAACTTTATTAAACACAGAAAAAAGCAGCTCAAAGATAAAATAAAAAAGTTAGCACTATATTACCAAGTGTATATGCAAATTGGCTGTGTATTAGGAACAGCAAAGTTGCCTATACTATGGCAATTCCATGTTGTCTAGATATGGTAGGCATATCTGTAGTGATGCAAGCATGAATGTTTTATATTCTTCACAGATTCCTAAAAATCTAATTTTTTATCAAGCTGTGTGACTAGAGAAATTTTTTTATCCATTGAATACTTAATTTTACAAGGAAAGTCTAGATGCCTGAACCTTAATTACATTTTGTGGTGATTAATTTCATAAACTTATTATACACTTAATGAGCCTAATAGAAGCTATTTGGTGACATAAGTGAGCCAGTAGCCAAGCTTATGGTAGGATGGAGGATAAATCTTTGCATATATCTTTCTAATTACAGAAACAAATAGATCCTGCTTTTACTTTTCCTAGGAAAAATTTTGTCCTGAAATGCAATTTTAGCTAAAATGGACAAAAGAAAAGGTGCTTGTTTTCCATTACTAAGTATGACTTTAGGGATTTTCATTTTATTTTGTTATGAAATTAATACTAGTACTAACATGGTTAACAGTGGTAAGTTAAAAATAAAATATCTTAATGAAATCTATTGCACTTGTAAAACAAATTTGGAATTATCTGGTTTATCTTCTCTCTTATGGCATTTTGCATTCAGAGTATCTTCATTGACTTCAGCTGAATGAACAATAGAAGGCAACCTTTGTATTAGCTTTGTATTATCCCTTTAAAAACATGATGTATTAAGAGAAGCCATGATTAATTGCTTTTGAGCAAACCAGTGTCCTTATTCATCAGAATTCTGGTACAATACTGTAACATTGTAAGGCATTTTGGCAGATGCCATCCAACTCCTTCACAGCAGAATGATTGATGCTATCACTTTTGATTGATGTCTCTGACACTGTGGCATTCAAAATAGACAGAAACCTCATATGCTTCTGAGAGATGAATATAAACCTATGGTGTGAGAAATTACTATGGGCAAGAGCTGCAAACCTCCAGTGGAGGCTTTGCAACCATTAGGATGTCCTTCTCTGAAGGAAAGCAGACATGGAATTTTGGGATATACAGGCTACAAGAGGTAGGTGATATTTCTATTAAAGGATATTTTTAAGAAAACAACATCTTTCTCATTCTTTCACAACACAGAAGACTAGTTTTTGCAGCACATAAAAGGGAGCTTTTACCCAAAAAACATCTTTTCCCTATCATCTATATATATCTTGTGCTTGTCTCAGGGCAGGACTGAGGGCAGCTGGCCATAAATCAGCTCATCAGTTCAGACAGGTAGCAGTTCTTCAGAAATTAATAAAAATAAACACTGGGTGAACATCGTGATCATACCAGATCCATATGAGAGAAGGCTGGTGGGAACATGCTGAACTCATAAATATGAAATGCCTAATCTATGGCCAGGATATGAGTTAATCCATGAACTAATCTTCTGTAGTCACCAGGTAACCATCAAGTGCTTTAAATATTCATTTTTTGAAACATGTAGGTAATTTTGAAAACAGTAATGCAGTGGCAGAAGGCTAGCAGATACAACAATATGATTTGAACAATTGGTACTAGTCTGACATATGTTAAGTAAAAAGATGTATCTCAAAAAATATTTCAGAATATTATTAATTAACAATATTTAGCATGACTCTTAACTGTGTTCCTATGTTTTGGCCTTTTTAGGAAACTATAAACACTAATGTGAACACATACATAATTTTGTTTGGAGGTGAAATAATGAAGAAGGGCATTAATTTCCCTAAAACAAGAAATTCAAGGAGAGAAAAACCACTTGTAATGAAACAGAATCAGGATGTAAAAAATATATATTTGGCAGTAAAGAAAATAAGTTAAAACATTCTGTCAAGAAAATACTGTAAACCAGAGGGGTGAAGAAGAAAAAGATGCTGCTTTAACTGCAGAAATAGTGTATACTTCAAAGCCTCTGGTAGCTGACCTGCAAAGTTGATGTGCAGAGTAAAATCTTCAGTGATTTCAACAAGTTTTCATCTCAGGCAGCCGATGTAGATGAAGGAGTAGTAAGGGTCAGAGCAACTATGGCAGCAACATCAGTAGTGGCAGCTGTTCTTAGCATGGCACTATTTTTTGTGTTTGACAAGACTCAACCAGGGCAGAAGGCAATTCTCCTACCTGTCCTATGGACTCATTTACTTTTCTCCACCACTTTTCTCTTCAGTTAAGTATTTTGGATGCAAATAATAACTTACACAAGAAGACCACAGATTAAACAATAACATGAAAAGAATTAATGGTTCTTGATTACATTGGTGCACTACAGTAAATGGAACTGGAGTAACTTCCAGTAACCCTCCACTCTGCAGCTGTTTGCTAAAGCTAGTGAATATACTGGCATCAAAAAAGAGAAAGTGGATTTTTTCTGATTTGTAAAAGCCAGAAGAAATTAGGGAAAACTGTAGCCAAAGCAGCAACAGAGAATATCAAGTAGCCATGTTGGTATGAAAAATTTTACATTTCTAATTGTCTTGAACATCTAACCTCTAATTTTGTTTTTTTTTTTCTTTTTTACATTTCTAACGGTTTGGGGTTTTGAGTGTTGTTTTTTTTTTATTAATTAGTTGGTTGGGTGGTTTGTTTGTTTTGGGGTGTGGTTTTTGTTGGTGTTGTTGTTGATGTTGTTTGTGGGGGGGTAGTGGTGAGACTTCAAGGAATCTCCAAACAGTCTTTTAGACTGTTATGTATCAGACAGTTGCATTGCATGATTCCTTACAGAGATAGATTGTGAAAAATAGAATATCGCTATCCTTCTTTATAACCTTTCCTTGGTTCTGGCTCCAAAAATATTAGCAAATTCATCATGAGACAAATTAAGTTTTTAAAAAACCGCAAAATTGACATGGAGGAATAACCACTTCAGAGGTAAATTATTCAGATCTTCACTTGTCCAAACTCTTATTTTCTATAGGCCTACTGGAAGTGACAGGTCTGCAGTGCATTTGTGGTGGAGATAATTTTCTGTATTGTGGTCATCCCTTCCTTAGGCTCTATAGTGAATATTGTCTCATTATGTTCTGCAGTGGTCACATACTGTAAGGTAATTGCAATGCATTATAATGAAGTCCCCATTGAAAAAGTTTGCTCCTGGAACCCTAGGAAATGCAAAATTTTGATCTTTACTCCCCATTTACAATGAGGGAGAAGACACACATTTGCATCAGTCATTGCCAAAACAAAATTCAAGGTAAATCACAAAATTTGTACTTCAAGGAAATTACAGGATGGCAAATATACCCTTACTGAATTAGGTTTGCCATTGGGAAAAGTCACAGAGGTTCAGTCTGCCTTAATTGACTGAATCTAACACAGTCCATAGTAGGCTTAGTTAATTGATGTCTTTGTGATTGATAATATAGACAACTTTAATCCTGATGACACTGTAGTATCCTGGCTGTCATGCTCAAAGCTACTCAGGAAACATTCTGTAGATGCTAGAATACATATTTTTTTCTGTATATAAACTCTGAAAAAATGACATGGCAAATGCTTCTAATTCCTTAAAATCAACTTAGAAACCTTGCAAACTATTTCATGCCAGCTTTAACAAGTAGTCATAACGATTTAGAAGAATGTAATGGGGTGATATACAGCAAATGGTGACAGATTGAAGGTGTGCTAGAGAAGGAAGACAACTTAGATAACTTAAATAGATAATTAGATAAAAATTAGATAAGATAAACTTAGATAAGTGAAATTGATTTGATAACATATAAAGTTGGTTTTTGTTTTGCTGAGTTTTGGATTTTTGGTTTGTTGGTTGGTTTGGTTTTGGGTTGTCTGTTTTGTGGGTTTTTTGTTCTTGTTTTGTTTTTCTTTTTTTAAAATTGAATTTAGAATTATGCATTTGATTAATTTTACATTCTTACAAGTTTTGAAGATGAGAAATGACTATGAGAGTAGCAGGATAAAAGAACAGTATTCATTCAGAGTTATGGAAGATTGAAGGAAAGAATGAGAAATTGTGTCACAGGAACGAAGACAAACATGTTTCACTCCATGAATTTGTTAGATGTAACACAGCTTTTTTTTTTTTTTTTTTTTTTTTTTTTTTTTCCAGTTTACATACAGTTTCATAATTTCCACTAATTACAGGCTCTTTCACAGCCTGCACTTTCATTCTTATGATGTCAACACATGGATCAAAAGATTTGTATGTGTTTTATTCTGTTTAGAAGTATTTCTGAAACAAGACATTTCTTGCTTTTCCTCAATGGTAAATTGTATGTCTTTGTATCAAATGTAATACAACTTCTGAGAAAAATGTGTGTTAATGCAAATAAGAAAATGTAAACACATCATTGCTACACTTCACTTCAACAGAAAGAATAATTACACCTGTATGACCAATATTCATGAGGCTGAACTACAAAATCATGCAAAGAGCAACACACTTCCAGGTCTGAGAACTCCTTATTTATTCTCTTTAGTCAAGTCTGCTCCAGTG
This sequence comes from Urocynchramus pylzowi, assembly GCA_013397555.1. NCBI lineage: Eukaryota > Metazoa > Chordata > Aves > Passeriformes > Fringillidae > Urocynchramus > Urocynchramus pylzowi. The sequence continues at coordinate 38,196 of VZRH01002148.1, forward strand.
CACAACTTCGGATGGAGAAGAGAGCTTGGCTATCAGAACTGCATGAAGCACGGGATGAAGTAGGGGTTTAGCCTCTCCCAAACAAATGACCTGGTTCCCAAAATATGTTAAACCAGTTGCTCTCCAAAAAGGAATACATGAATTCAGAACTACAGAGAAAATGAGAACCACCAATTTCACGGCATCTCTCTTGTCCTCTCAGATTGCCCAGGGGTAAAAAAATAGAGTAGGCACACCTAGGCAAAATATCACTGTTTTTCAATCAGCTTTCTTTGCTTCCAGACACTATACTAAAAGACCTTTTTTCAGATTAACTTTATGTAGGACAACTAAGAATGTGAAAAACATGAGAACATAAGCAAAAGGCTATTTGCAGGAACTTGCAGGCAAAAGGAAGGCAAAGAAAGGGACAAAGTCTGCCAAAAAGATGGCATAAGTGAGGGATAAAAGTTGAAAACCAGGATTTGCTATGTAGAAAAACAAATTAAAAAAAAAAAAAGGCATTATAAGAACTAACACAGTTATAAGAAAGAAGTAAATAAAATGAAAGTCTCATGGGAGAACAAATTTCAACATTTCAATTTCAAATTTCAACAAAATTTAAAAAAAAAAAA
>VZRH01002148.1:43764-82774 GCA_013397555.1 Urocynchramus pylzowi
CAGGCGGCGGCTGGGACAGGCGAGGGGTGGGGCAGGACGCAGGCTACACACAAGGCTCGGAGGTCAGCCAGTGTCCAGCCAAATGCCCAGGGCGAGGAAGGGCAAGTACGTGCGGGAGAGTACGGGCCAGCAAGGGCGAAAGAGCCCAAAGGCAGGCTGGAGCCAAGGCAAAAAATGACAAAAAACAGGCTAGAGCCAGGGCAAGAAGCAGACGACCAAAAGACTAACAGACCTAGTGATGCAGTTACTCTTATGCTCCCTGATAACTCCCAAGATCTGCCTGCTGCCAGGAGGCCACTGGCACAGTGTTCCAGCGTTCCACTGCAGTCCATTGGTGGAGACCTTTTTCCATCTATTGCGGAACCCCTCTGGAGGGTGCGGTGTCCCTGGTGGTCTGCTGCCTGCCTGTCCCATGTGAGATATGAAATGGTTGCTGGGCAAAGTATCCCCAGAGACAAGGCTTTCTCCCATCTTCTAGTTGACTCCTGCAAATGGCCCATGTGCAATCCTTCCCCCACATGCCTCCGATAACCTGTCTCAGTGTTGAGACAGAAACCAAAATTACAGAGGCTCCTCACAACCCATACATACACTGTCAAACATGTTGACTCACTATTGTAGGTTTTCATTGCCAAGCTCTGAAGCCCCAAGATTAGGTTAGGTGCAACAAAAATCTGCTGCATTCAGTTGAAAATCTGGGCATAAAAATACTGAATGCAGTGTACTATCAGAAAATTCTAAATTTTAACAAGAGAAATTCTACCAGTGAAACCTGATTTAGTGAAAGGTGTCCCTGCTCATAAGAGTGGGGTTGGACTAAATGATGTTTAAAGGTCCCTCCAAACCAAACCTTTTTATGATTCTATGACAGTTTGAATGCTTTTTTTTTTTCTTTCACAATTTTCACTGTATTCAATTAGAGATAATTTACTATATGTAATTTAGGTGTCTACATGTTAGAGATGATTGGCAGCTAGTTATTGGAAGCCTATTTAAAGTAAGTTGCCTATTTTGGGAAGAAATTAGTTGGAACAACCTTATTGTCCATTGACAATTAAGAAGCCCCAAAGGCTTACTATGAAAAGTTCAAAACCAGTTGGTGAAACAGAGCAGAAAAGGAAACCACAAGGTAGCAGAACATTCTTTTCTACTTGATAGGGAAAGGCCATGTTACATGAGCTTCTTTTTCTGTTGTTCTGTGTATTGTTACAGTAAACCAAAAAGTGTAAATGTGACTTTCTGTTTATGCATAAATTGTAACAGGACAACGAGGACAAAGGAAAATAACTATGCAGTAGGCAAGGAAATCATACAGCATGTGGGATAGAATTGCAAGATAGAAAGAAGACAAAAGTGGCAGAGCTCTTTTTGAAAAAGAAGGCCCCATAAATAAAAACAGATGGAGGATGGCTGTTTTGGAGTTGAAGGGTCCATGGGTTTAGCTTATGCAAAAAGCAAGGAGCAAAAGTTCACAATGCAAAATATTCAAGTAGAGAATAAAAGAAAGGTATAGGTATGGGAAAAATTTGAGACTGGTTTTAAAAATGTCTTCGTGTTTAGTGAAAAAAAAATTGGCAAAGAGAAATATAAGTAATAAGTGGAGATGTAGAAAAAGTTAGTTTTAAAAAAAATTGGCTGGATATCACCTAGAAGAATGACAATATCAGTAAGAAACAGATGCAAAATTTACATTGGGCTTGTATCAAAATGCATACAACTGCACATGTTATTTGTAGACACAAAAGAGAAGTACAGCTATCTACAAAATAGATATTTCATCATTAAAATTGTACTTCAAAATTTGCTCCATGGTCTGATGGGGTTTCTTCTTGTCTGTTTGTCTGAATTTTGGAGTAAACAATCTGGTTTTATCTAGTGTTCAAAGTCAATAATAACATTTGGTAGGAAATTATTCTGTGTTTAGTGAATGATTCACTTGTTATTAATGATTGTTTTCCAGACAGTATGTATTGTAATGCCCCATTGAACTCTTTGTGGGTGCTCACTCCAAGAGATTGTTATTACTATCTTATCAAAAACCTTTTTGTATACTGCTGTTACCATTATGCCATTATTACACATGCACAGACATTTTCTTTAGCTTCTGATTTTGTGTGGATTGATCAGCTACTTACTGAGAGATAGACTTCTAGGTTAGAATGAAAAGGTTATGATTATTCCTGAAGGCAATAACCTCTGAACTCTGATATTGAAGGATAAAAACCAAACAGTAATGATGGTCTGCCAAGTCCATGAACTCTGAACTAGAGTTTTAAAATAGTTGATAAGGACTTACTAAAGGATGTTGCAGTCTGGCTCTTAACAAGCTACTTTCTGAAGTGTCTTATTATTAAGTGACCTTATAGAGGATTGCAAAGGGTCCTATTTGTTAGTTGTGTAATTTTTGCTATCCCACTGAAAAAGTGGAATTTCACAGTGTAATTGGCAGTCTGATGGTAAAAATCCCTTATCACTGTCCTTCGTGTCCATAAAAGCCAAATTCTGTGTAAATAATCATCCTTTACCTGTAGCATATGTCACATCAATTTAGTTCTGTGATTTTTGTTTTTTCTTTATTTTAGAGGTTACCCTTGTTAAATAACAATCTCATGAAATCTTGGAAATCCAGTTCTTACACAACAAATAAAAATTATTTTAGATTTAATGTATAGAAGCTTTACATTTCTCTTTGTATCTCTTAGACTAAATAAGTCATCAAAATACTGGAAAAAATACCTTACTGGGTTTTGTAATTTTGACTAGAGATAAATTGTGTGAACAATGAAGCAGCCTGTGAAGGTACCAAAACCAGGTAAGGCTTTCGATGGAGCTACAGTGTGCTCTGAGCATAAAATATGTTCCTTTAATTTCATAAGTGTTATTTTCTTTGACAAGTAAGCTATAATTGGAGGTCAGTCACAGAGAGAGACACAGTTTATACTGAGGACAGAACAGAAATGTTATATTGTCTTGCTGAAGAAGTTTCATCTACTTTACTGTGAAAGGCTGTGTGTTCTGAATAGCAATTCCTGACCATTATGAGGATGTGTATTTGAACAGTAGAGGCCATAGGGACAATATGACTCAGCTCATTACTAATTTTTGTTTTTCTCCCCTTGAATTAGTATCATTATTTTATATAGAAAGTAAAAGGGAAATAATAGAAGCTTACAAAAAAAAAAAAAAAGGGAAAAAAAAAAACCTTAAAAAAAAAAAAAAAAAAAAGAAACATGGTTGCTAAGGAATCAGTACACAGAAATATGAGGTGTATTGTGTCTCTGTGCACATTTCATGGTCTCTTGAGCTAACCATATGTTTGATCTTGGCACCATGACCAAATGACATGAGAATTTGGACATGTTATCATTATTTTCTTTTCTTTCATTTCCTTTCACCCATTAGAACCTGTGATTTGAAGTATAACTGCAAATAAGTGTGGATGAATAAATTCTATCAAGGAGATCTCTAAGTTCTAGTGTTTAGCTCAGCTGTTAGCAGGAGTGATTTCTACTGAAGAAATGGAGGAATGTTTGGTGAGAATTCAGTCAGCTTTACTCTTGAACTTTACGTCTTTTTCAGGAGCAAAAGTACAGAGAACTCAGTCTCAATTCCTTTTTAGTTCATGTCTATTAGGTAAGTATTGCTGAATGTCACCATCAGTTTGGTATGAAGTACATGCAAGTTAAATTCAAGGACAGTCAGAAAAAAACCCAGTTTCTCCTAAGATTTAGGAAAAAAAAGCTTTACAAAAAATTTATTCCTTCAATTTTAAAGGTATCTGTGCTGTTAACTCCAGCATTTTGATTTATGATTTCAAAGAGATAATAAACATCTTAATGACAAGCACAAATTATGTTAGATTAGAAAGACTTACAAGTATCCACTGGAAACCTAATTCTCCAGAATTATTAGAAATGTGCATTGAAAGAGATTTAGCTCAGAAAAAGAAGGTTTTGAAGACTGGAGAAATCAATTAAAAAATACTCGTAGGTAGGGGAAGAAGTTATTTTGGAGAGATACATCAGTAGTATTGGAAAACAGGTATGTAGTGAAAGTAGACAGGAGTCTACAGAGGCTTATCCCAGAAAGAAAGTTAATTGTAGATCTGGGACACTTAAGCAGAACCACTTAGTCACTCTGTTTAGTAGAAAAGAGGAACATATTTCTCTGTTTGTCAAATGTATTGTCAGTCAACATTTAAGAAAATTGTCTTCATGGAGCCTGGCTCACTTTGTTAAGAATTGCTTTGTTGTCCTTAGTGACATTGTTCTCTTTCTGAATTGGTGTATGACCTGCACAAATTTTTATTTTAGTCAAAAACCTTTCCATTGGATCTGGTAATATTCTGTCTGATTAATATGAATTCCTGTGCTCTGATATTCTTAAATGTAAATTTTTCTTCAGTCTATAAGAAAAGATCTTGAAGTCAGTAATGTCAACCTTGCCTCCAAAGTCAGTCCATTATTAACCTGCTGATTTGTCTTATTGCCTGTTCCACACTAGAAAGCCAGGATCAGTATTACTGGCCATGGTCACCAGTTCTACAGACATTACTAAGCACATGGAAATTCTCTTCTGACCTCTTGCCCAATCTTCCCCTTGATTGATTTCCACCTCACTCATGTAACTGAGGAGGAGTTAATATGCTAAGAGATGAAGCTGGGATTTATTTGTCAGTTTGTACTTCAAATTGTCTTCCATGCTGTAACTTGTATTGTATAGTTAATTGCTAAGAGATGCTACTTGTATAGTTAATATGCTAAGAGATGAAGCTGGGATTTATTTGTCAGTTTGTACTTCAAATTGTCTTCCATGCTGTAACTTGTATTGTATGTCACTTTTTTGTTTATAATATCTTTGAAGCAACAACTGCAACATTGGGTTTTCTAACTTGTGCTTCCCTGTGTGGCAGTCACATTCTCTGAACAGAGAGAGACATAATTCTCTCTCTCAGGTTTTTTCCTGGAGAAGCACAGAGATCAAAACAATTCTTATCTCATTCGCTGCTCCTGTGTTTGTGCCCAACGTGGAATGTGTTATGGAGATTGTTTACCCAAAGTGATGGTGTTTTGTTTCCTTGGCCAGTCAGGTCCAAGTGGTGTCTGGACTGTTGGTCAGCAGACAGTTACAAGTGGAGTTCAGTTTTGGTTTAGTTATAGTGTAATAGAGTGTGTAATATGGTACAATGAAGTAATTAATTAGCCTTCTGATATCATGGAGTTCTGCACATCATTCTTCCCACTAAGGGGGTCATCTTTTTACTATATCCCTGTGTATAATGTAAAAAAAAAAGAAAGTAACAATAAAAAAGTGTGAAAGAAAAATTGAAGGAATGCATTCTGCAGGATTGTAAGTATAGAAAGAGATGAAAATTGGATATATACCCTTGGATTACTTATTACCAGTATGGATCACAGTAGTTAGATCTACACTTAGAAAGGAACCTTGGCTAGTATTTTTAATATCTTCTTCTGTGATAAAATGTCAGACTTCAAGGCTTCCTCTTTACTGTGTGTGGATAATAATGAATAAAGAAACATGATGACAGTCCACTGCTCCTGCAGGGGTTTACTAGTAGGTAAGAGAAGAAATATTTACACAAGTTTATGGTGCATCATTCTTGAGTAATGAGATAAGATTAAGAAAGGGAAAACTCAAGCTGAATTTCATGTAAAAGCCACTTGACAATTAGATCTGTTAGGCCATGGAATATTAAAAATTAGATATTTAAAATGAGACTAAATGGTATGTCTTTTAGGACAGTGCATTGATAAAGATACAGGGGAAACAATTTCCCCTTGGAAGTGTGAAGGTCCAGATGTGACAATTTTTTTAGGTTGTATGAATCTGTGAGTTTGAATAAAACTGGCAAAAGGAAATACACTTCTTTAAATATTAAGCAGACCAGCAGTAGGAAAAGCTAACTATGGCATAACTTTAGTAATTTTATAGCTCATTGCTCTGCATGATGACTATCAATTTATACTAAACCCTTCACAATTTACACTAAATTAAGGCCCTCAGTAGTAACCAGCCTACTCTCCTTCAATGCTGTCCTTATCCATCATCCAAGCATGAAATGACCCCTTAGACACAAGTTCTTCCTTCACACCCTCTTTCCTCCATCACCTTTTCCAAAGTATGTAATCAGGAAAGCAATTTAATATTTTGGTTATGATATGTGATAAAGTAGAAAGACCAGAAAGAAGTGGTGAGGGCTCCTATAATGATAAATAAATGGTCCCTTTTTTGCTCATAACTGCCTGGAATCCTACAGGAATATGATGTAAATGGCACAATTCTGTGCTGACTTTGTTTAGGATGCAAAAAAAAAGGTACAAATACAAGTTAGCCTCTGGCTGGCCAGATTGCATTTCATGGCTTGACTTAAGGAAATTATTTGCTGTTCTCAAACTTGTAGAATGAACAAAGTAAATGACTTCATGTGTAAAAATCAATAAGGTGAAGAATTAGAAAACAGTCCTGGCACTCACAGTATATTAGGGCAGGCTAGTCATGTTCTGATTTCTTATATAAGGTTAAGGATTTTCTAACTTAGTTTTTTAAAAATATAAAATGATGCTTCAAATATAATAAAATACTTGATTAGTAATTAATTTTATATTTTCTATTTTATTGATAGGAAAGTCTGAAAAACAGCAGGAGCAGCTCATTGAAAGTTGCAACTGCAAATAAAAGCATGCTATGGTGTCAAAGCATCATTCCATCATATTTTATAGCTTGGCCTGTTAAATTTTAGGTTTGTAAGATACTGCTGAAGTAATTCAATCTAATAAAGTTAAAGTAATATTTATGAAAATCCCCTTCATTTTTATTGACCTATAAACATTAGAGTGTAAATGCATAAGATTATCTTCAGAAATTTGGGGGATTTTGATGTCATAATTCTAAATAGAAAAAAGGAACTATGAATCATATATTAGCAGATGAACTTAAATTCACTTGATCACATTTTTCAGTTATAAAACCAGAATCTGTTAATCCTTCCTATATCCTCATCTCTCATTTCCTTCCCATCCTGTATTTGAAACAGATACACTGTTTCTTAGGATTTCATATCCTATCACAAAAATGAAAGGAAACGTGGGGAAGAGTAAAGAAAAATTGAAGGAGATACTGTGAAGACATTTCTTTCTCCTCTCCCCCAATAGAAAGATCACCCATGCCTGTCTTCTTTTTCCATTGTAGTTTTAGGCCTCTAGTGCAATACAGATGACTCTGGAAACTATAAGCTTCTCAGTCTCACTTTCAGTGCCTGGAAAAATTATGGAGAAGATTATTCTGGTGTTATTGAAAAACAATTGAAGAATAATGCAGTCACAGGTCACAGCCACTGTGGCTTCATGAGGGGAAAGTCCTGTTTTTAAAATTTAATTTCTTTTTATGACAAGGTAAACCACTTAGTTAACCAAGGGAAACCAGTTGATGTTAATTATCTTTTTAGATTTGAGTAAAACTTCCAACACAGTGTCTCATTGGATCCTTCTGGAAAAAATGTCTAGCCCACAGCTGGATAAACACATCTTGTGATGGGTGAGCAACTGGCTAATGAGGTTATAGTGAATGGGGTTACACCAGACTGGTGACCTGTCACTAGTGGGGTTCCACAGGGCTTCATTTCAGGGTCAGTGTTCCTCCAACATCTTCATAACTGAATTCAGTGCAGGACCTGAATGTATATTGTTTGCCAGCAATAAAGGGGGAGGATCTGTCAACTCTCTTGAGGTCAGAGAGGCCCTGTAGAGAGCCCTCAACTTTTTTGAGGTTTGCTCTGCAGGGCAGGGGTGATTCCCCAGCTGCTACACGGGTACACAGCTAGCTCAGTACAATAAGTACTGCCTGTGCAAGACCCAGCTCCCAGCACAGNGCCCACAGCTGGATAAACACATCTTGTGATGGGTGAGCAACTGGCTAATGAGGTTATAGTGAATGGGGTTACACCAGACTGGTGACCTGTCACTAGTGGGGTTCCACAGGGCTTCATTTCAGGGTCAGTGTTCCTCCAACATCTTCATAACTGAATTCAGTGCAGGACCTGAATGTATATTGTTTGCCAACAATAAAGGGGGAGGATCTGTCAACTCTCTTGAGGTCAGAGAGGCCCTGTAGAGAGCCCTCAACTTTTTTGAGGTTTGCTCTGCAGGGCAGGGGTGATTCCCCAGCTGCTACACGGGTACACAGCTAGCTCAGTACAATAAGTACTGCCTGTGCAAGACCCAGCTCCCAGCACAGGTAAGCCTAGCAAGCAATAGCGATTTCAGCTCTGAGTGATTAATCAGCTCATCAAGTGATTTCTAGCTGCTTTGCTTGCTAGGCCCTCACAGCAGCAGATGATGGAAGAGAGAGAGAGAGAGAAGATACGTATAGAATTCCACAGATGGTAGCTTTTATTCAGATCTTCAGTGGCAGCTATCTGCAAAGGGTTCCAGGGACGTCTCTTCTGGGCAAAAGTAGGGGTTTTTATAGGGTTTAGGGGGATTGGAAACTGTCCAATGGTAGGAGTCAAAGGGAAAGTAGCCTATAGCTTTACAGATGGATAAGCAAGGGTCTGAAGATGGAAGAGGGACTTCTTTTTGTCCTAGTCAGCATGACTTGGCACTTTAGGCTGCTGACCGCCAGGGTGTTACACGCCCGGAGCCTGCTACGCTCAACAAATCAAAGGGCTGGGCAATCACTGATTCTGGGGTTTAACAAGGACAAGTGGCAGATTCTGCACTTCTGATGGGGCAACCCTGGATGTACAGATAGACTGGGCAATGAGAGGCTCCAGAGGGGCACCAGAGAAAGGAAACTGGGGGGAAATTGAATATGAGTCAGCAGTGCTGTGGTAGCCTAGAGGGCCAGCTGTGTCCTGGGGAGCATCAGGCACTGCATTGTCAGTCAAGTAAGGGCTGCAAGGGCAAGATTGACCCACTCTGCTCTGCACTGGGCAGCCTCACCTTAAGTCTTGGGGCAGTTTTGGATGCTACAAGATAAGAAAGATATTAAGCTTTTTAGAGAGTGTCCAAGGGAGGGCTGCAAAATTATGAAGGGTCTAGAGGGGAAGACATATGAGGAACTACTGAGGTCACTTGGTCTGTTCATCTTGGAGAAGAGGAGACTGAGGGGAGACCTCATTGCTATCTGCAGCTTCCTTGTCAGGGGAAGAGGAGGGGCAGGCACTAATTTCTTCTCTGTGGTGACCAGTGGCAGGACCTGAGGGAATGGCCTGAAGTTGTGTCAGAAGATGGTTAAGTCAGATACTAGAAAAGGGTTTGTTTTTCACCCTTAGGGTATTTGGGCACTGTGACAGGCTTCCCAGGGCAGTGGTCACAGCACCAACCTGATAGTGTTCGAGAAGCCTTTGGACAACATCCTCAGGCACACGTTCTTGGTTCTTGGGACTGTGCTATTCCAGGCCAGGAGCTGGACTCAGTGATCTTTTTGGGTGCCTCCCAAATCAGGATATTCTCTGATTCTCTAAATCTGTATTAGTATTTTTCTGTATTATAACAAAACAATTGTATACACACTTAAGACATTTACACAAATGAGTTAGATTTTTAAGACTAATTTTATAAGTCTAATTTTTGAAAGATGCCTTCTATTTTTGCATCTTGCTTCTTCTGCACTCTGTGTTTTTAAGAAACTTATTTTACTTTTGCTTTTATATTACTCTTTAATCATGTGTATCTTGCTATTGTGGATTAAAGAGCATTAGCATATGTGTTAATGTGCTGTAATGGGGATGAAGGATAGTTGGGTCTTCACTGCCTGCATGTGTTGCCATTGTATGTTGTCTATTATAGTCTTGTGTTCCTGTCCATCTGTCCTGCTCCTGCCACATACCCCCTTCTGCTGTCTCTGATGGTGGTTTGTCCCAAGATGAGAACACCAGGTGGGTTTGCAGAAGGAACTGTGTGGATGTTTATACGATTAATACATTTCAGAGATGAGGTCATTGAGATGTTTGCTACAGACTTCAGAGGACATTGGCCTGTGTGATGGTACAAAATAATGCCAACTGGGCCAGCTGGCCTCCTGATGTATCAGAGAGCACCTATCTGATGGTGTTTTTCTTAGGCTGTGAGTTGAATCTCTCAAGGGTTAGATTTCTTATCACACTTACCCCTAGATTTCTTATCACGTAGATGAACTTGATCACATTATGCCATAAGTGAAAGTGGAATGCAACCTTTTAAGAAGTTCTGTTTCAAGATTACAGTGACCTCACTCAGTAGATGACTTCTGAGTGATGAGAATTTGGAACTTTTAGGGACCTGACATGCTGTTGTAGTTCACACTCCATGCAGAAAAAGTATTCTAGCTTTCCCTGGCCAAGGCCTAAGTGCCCATATTCAGTTTTTCAAGATGTTCCTCCCTCTGCCAAGACACATATATTGAAACTTCAGTAAAGCTTAAGAGGTCTACTATATTTAGGACATAATCGTTGGCAAGTTATTTCACATAAGATGATACAGTAGACACAGGCCTATGCCTATAGTATTCTCAGCAAAAATGTGAAGTTGATTCTCTGAAGGAATTAAATTTTGTTTAGTTTGACTGGATAGGCCATGAGGGAATGCTAATGAATCTCCTGGGTGCAGCCCCATACAGAGCACAGTAGCAAAACTAAAGCAGGCAGTACAAGTCTTATCCCAAATTCTAAAACCTAGCCTAAAAGTGATGTTTTGATAATTCCACTGTCAGTGGTTGAATTTGTGATAATACCAATAGCCTTTTTTTCCATTTGTTCAGGACTTGAGGATATAACCCACAATTTCAGAACAATTAAAATATTACGTAAGAACACAAGCAGGGAGTCAGCATTCCACTACTATTTTAGTGATGTTTTTATGTTTAGTACTCTGTCCCTTAAAAAGTTGCTTTGCAGCCCATATTAAAAGTCAGATGATAGTCTTACAGTCATAAATACACAATAGGAAGAGAATGGCTTGTGATCAAGGCACTAAACAGCAATCTCAGGTAGCATTTCTTTCAAATTGCTTAAGCTTTAATATAAAGCATTTTCAGAAAATTAAGTGAACCTTAATTTTCTACTTTTGTCCCTCGAATCAGAAAATATGCTCACTGACTTCCTAAATATGCCATGAGGAGACCTGAAAGCTTAAAATTATTTTATTACCAATATGAATCTTACAAAATGAGAATAGGTGTGAATCATCATTTATTCAGGCTATAATAAAGGCTTGAGGCTATAATAAAGCTTTTCAGATCAATTAAATCACTGAATAATGCAAGAAGGGAGTCAACATTCAAGAAGCATTCCTACAACGTATTTGCATTTTTTATCCTTCCTCATTGAAACGACTGAGTGGTTCCATGATGTAAAGTCAGACAGACATTTTGCAGTAGAGTTGTTGTCTGCACATATGTAGTTGGAAAAATGTATTCTCCTCAGATTTGCTTTTCATAGTCTGTTCTTCAAGTCTCCCAGTGTTACCTGTTCAAAAAATCCCTGAATAATTTGCCCTCTGTTCCCCTTTCTATATATACTCTACCATATTATTATTTGGTGATAGTATAATGATATATAGAACAGAGGGCTGGATTTATTTTATTTGATTATGGTTTGCATACTAATACATCTGTGAAGCATTTTATTACCTGTCTATGAAAGACACTATTTATAAAATAAATGTACAGAAATTTAGATGGAAAATAAAATGTTCCATTTCACTGCTAATACGAAAACAGGATCTGTTTCTTGTCTGTTTGCCTCACTTACATTATATGCAATAATTATTCTTCCCTACTAATCTTTGCTTTGACTTTCATTTTCCTCTGGGTTTTAACATCTGGACTCTTTATTCTTCATTATTTTGTAGCTTTTGGAAATGTCTATTTTACTATCACAACAGTGTTGTTAATCATATTGGAGAGGACATTTCTGGCAAAGCCTGGAAATTTGATCATTCCCTCTTTTTGATACAGAAGCCGGAAATAATCTGATGAATTATTCCCAGTTTTAAATGACACCATCAGGTGACAGATGCTTTTAATGTGTTGGCAAAATTGGAGATTACATTTATACTTTTCGGAAAGCATTAAAGCCACAATCTCAAATGTAAACTGCAGCTTGTGTTTCATTTAAATCTGTTAGCAATGTTGGTTTTCTTTAGTCTTCTAATTTCCTGAAACTGTCACTGTGTGTCTTCCCTATTTACAACCTCAGCCTGTTTTGGCCCATTGTTGTTTCTTCTAACCTTCTGACTTTTTGAGGTTAGAATACATAGCTTCATCTTGTAGAGCAAAATTATTACATTTAGATCTTGAAGTGCTGTAGAAGCTGCAGCATGCAAATACCATCCTTCTTATGTTCTCCAGCACAGGTATAGTAGCTTTACAGCTAAGATCTCACCACTTTTAATCAAAATCAAAAGAGAGAATCATCTTGTTTCAGAGACATAAAATTATACTTTCTATTGGGCAATGTATCTCAGTGTACAGTATATTGAAAAAACATGAAACAATACAAAGCCATAAATATCATGGGAAACCCTCATGAGACCAGACTTTGTAACTGGCAAGTATGTTGTGCTTCTGCTTTCTTCCCGGGATTAGGATCTGATTTGGAAAACAGATTAATAAGGATGAAGAGGGTGAAGAGGAAGAACAGTACCTGCCTACTCAGATAAGATTTGGTTTCCTGAATATTGTGCTACTGAATTAAGCCATAAATAGAAAAACTTTGGATTTTGAGTCAGCAGAGTTCATCTTATGAAAAAAAGGTGTTTCGAACTCTAAAATTTCTTCTATGATGGAATATCTCTGTAATTTGAACACATATTCAGGACTTAAGGAATACTATATACCACACCAATTTCCTTATTTTTTTCCTCTTTGAAACAAAGGTAAAATTACTTGCTAAGGTCAAAGTAGAGACATGGACTTTTATGAGTGGATAGTGGATTAATTTTGTGTGTTAGGATTTTTTTTGAATGCTCCAACTCTTGTCTTTTACATGTGCCTAATATTAAGGATATAAATGTATAAAGACTAATGCAGGACAAAATTATTTTACTTTCCCAAAATATAAAAATTAAAGGTTTAAGGAAGTTGCTGGATAGATAAAGGATGAGACTGAGGATATTGATTTGTTGATTAAATAGGGGAGGACATAAACTCTTGCTGCAAGTATAAATCAAGACTTGGAGGAACTAACTTTTGGATCACTTCCAAGTCCACTCAGTCTGTGATATTTTTACTTGATATTTTTACTAAGTCTGACACGAAAGCTGACTGCTATACTGCAGTTGGACAGCTGGGCACTTCACTCCATTAAAAGTCATAGTGACATTATGAGATCAATTCACAGACTAACACACATCTTCTTTTAAAAGATTTTATTTGATTCTACAAGTTTAAATGCCCTGGTAACATATACACTGGCATATACCAATACCTCTTTTCCTAAATTTACGTAAAATAGATGACCTTATAGAACAAAAAAATCATAGAATCATTTGAAAATTATCTAGTACAACCTCCAGGCCATGGACAGGGACGTATTTCAGTGGATTAGGTGACTCAAAGTCCTGTCCAGCCTGACTTTAAACGCTGCCAGTGATGGGACATCTACAATTTCTCTGGAAAACCTCTTTCAGTGTTTTAACATCATCACTGTAAAAATATTTGTTCTTTATATCCAATCTAGTTTGAATCTTTTTAAATTTAAAACTATTTCCCCTAGTCCTGCAACGACATGCTTTGGTAAAAATTCTCAATTTTCTTATAAGATTACTTTGTCTATTAAAAGACTTCAGTGAGGTCCCCCTGGAGGGGACCTTTTTGCCTGCACAACCTCAAATCTCTGCACATGTTTATAGCAAAGGTATTCCAGCCCATTCAGAAAGCTCCATGTCTTTCTTGTACTGGGCACCCCAGGGCTGGAGGCAGCTCTGCAGGTGGGGTCTCGCCAGAGCAGAGCAGAGGTGCAGAATCCCTTCCCTCCCCTGCTGCCCACATATGCAGCCCAGGATTTGGTTGAATCTCAGGGCTAAGACTATGCATTGGCCACTCATATCCAGTTTTACACAGAGCAGTGTCCCAAAGTTTTTATCTGTAGGACTTCTCTCAATCACGTAATACTTCAGCCTGTATTGATACTGGATCTGTAAAATGGGTGTGAATGCCCTTTTCTCTAGGCATTTCAACTGTCTTCCATAACTTTTCAAATATGGTGGAGAGTGGCTTAGCAAATACACTTGCCACATCCCTCATGACCCTGAGATGCATCCCTTTGGTACCCATGGCTGACCAGTGGGTCTCCAACCTGAACTTATGCTGAGAGAGACTTCATTCCCCCAGTCCGTGCCTTGAGGTTCAAGGGCTTGAGAAATGTGGGAAGATGATTGCAAAGTAAAGACTGAAGTTTAAATAAAAATTGTTTTGTACCTTAGCCTTCTCCTTTTCAGTACCATTTTCCTTTTTCATTTATTGGAGGAGTATCTGTGCTTTAATTTTTGTTTTGTTACACACATATGTATAGAAGCCCTTCTTGTTATTCTTCACATTCCTTTCCAATTCCAGCACCCACTGCGGCTCAGATTTCCTAACCCCAGATCCATACATCTGTGTAGTATCTGTATATTCTTCCAGGATACATTATCTTCTTAGATGTCATTTTCACCACTAAGTCCTCACTTAGCAGTACTCGTGTTCTGCCTTCCTTGCCTGATTATTTCCACATGGGAATCACAAGCTCTTGGACTTTCAGTAGAAACATTTCTGTAACACAGGTGAGATAAATCTTGGTATATTTAATTTGAGCATATTTGAAATCTAATATTTGGGTTATTCTTCAGAGTGCTGCACACTTACTCTTTTCTATGAAGGTCATATGAAGGTCAGTACGTAAATCTCAAGCAGTTTTCTAAAATTGTGGTTGATCTTTGCTGTTGCTTGCTAATCTATGACTACCTCTCCAATGTCATTATTGTGACATACTGGTAGATAGCAGACCATTTCTTTTTACCTTTGCTGCTAACGGGGAAGTGTAAAAGTAGGCTTATACATTGAAAATACAGAAGTGTACCTTTTTCCTGTTTCTTTAAATAGGCACATTGCATTTACTGAAGTATGAAATGGCCAATGTGTTTGACATGTTCTAAGCTAGGGAAGAATATTTAATAAAAGAATATAATTAGTTAATTTTCTGGCAGGTCTAGAGAGAAAGTATTGGAACTTGTGAATATAAGTACCAACTTATATTTTGTGCAAACAGGCTGATAGCACGTTATTATGAAGTCTGGACCCACTAAATTTGAAGTAGTATTTCCCAGAGAAGACAATATTTAAGTGTTTATGGAACAGGTGTCCTGGTTTTTTCTGACAAATGAAACCTCACATTAATAACACTTCAGTTCTGCCACTGCTAATTTTAGCAGTGAAAATTTTCAACAGTAATGAACTTATCTAAGTATGACGGGAAAGCTCTGTTTATGGCAACCTTGGATTACATCCACAATATTTTATTAACCAATTCTCCACTTTTTTCCTTCTTTTTTTTTTTTTTTTTACTTACTGGATAATTGGAATAGTTTATTCATGACCATAAATATGTAGAAACCAATTCTTTCATTAAAGACATGCAATTAAGTGACTTTTGTCTTTAATGCTTTAAGCCTTTGGCATTTCTTCTATTGTGTGCCATCCATGCAGAAATGAACACTGCAGGGAACATAAAAGATAAGTAATAAGGCAGTAATAATAAAGTAGCATATATTACTTTCTACAGGAGAAATAATTGAGCAGAAATAATTTCCTTCGTTTTTATTATTTTAATGAGGATGACCATGACTATAAATTTTAAAAATTACAAAAAGTGCACTGAAAAATTCAGCTCATAAAACCCTGCCATTTTTGTAGTGAACTGAATGTAAGGTACATGCAGTATTCTTTTTATTTGTTTCTCTTTTCTTTTTGAAATGTATTTTTAAAAAAGTAAAACCACTTCCTAATTAAGTGCACTTGAACATTATGTGTATAAAAGCATGGCAGCTTTGGCACTTAGACTCTAATGAAGTGAGTGCTACAAAAATGCTTCCGAATAATAAAATGAAGAAGCAAGCATAAACACTTATTTCCCCCACTTTTGTTTTGCACAATTTAAACCTTAACCACATGTTAGTACTTTGTCAGAATAATTACAAATAGATTAATTCTTTATTGTATCTTTACATAGCAGTGATGGGATGAGTGCATTAAAAAAAAGAGTTCTGCTCAGAAATGTCAGAATATTAGAAAATATTTAGCCCCAAATGGCTATTAAACTTTCAAAGTCACTCAGAAGTGACTGTATTTCTCTTCACTTTATAGTAAGTGGCGCCATAATTGTAATTTTAATTTAAAAAGCCATCTTACTCAGTGTAAATAACAGAAAATGTCTGCTGTTGCAGTTGATCCTTTGACAAGTTAATAATTTCAAATTAGTTTACCTACAAAAAAGAACCGGCATGTTATTTCTCAGGTAATTAAGAGGTTAAAGACCGTCAGCATTTCAAGGTCAGGAAAGAGTGAGGCTATTAATAACAAGCACATGCTTTTAGGTTAAGATAATTTTCATTTTGCTTCTTGACTGGGTTTGAAAACATAAGGCCTTTAGGAAGAAGAACATTACAGCTGAGGTACATATAAAGTAGGAGAGGATAAAACAAATAGAAAAAGTCATTTTTAAAGGCTTTTAAGGTTTTTTAAGGGTTTTAAGTTTTTAAAATTGTTTTCTTTTAAAACAATTGTTTGGGATTTAAAAAAATTTAATTATGTATTACATAAAATGAAGATTATATCAGGTCTGATCTCCTTTTTTTTGGGGGGGGAAAAATGATGCAAATAAATAACATCCCAAAATGAAAGGATCTAGTCTTAATTCTTTTTTTATGCCAATATAAAGGAATAAAAGCAAGCTCTAGTTAATAGAATAAAAAAATCATCTGGGTAACAGTGATTTTTCCTTCATAAAGTAATATGGATTTAATGGAACTCCCACTGCATAATATAGATAGACATCCATCTGCCCATCTGTCTGTTTAGGTGGATGAATGATTTTTGAAATTTTTACTCATAAATACTTTTCATCACTTGAAGATGAACCTTTCTTTCAAAATTTTAGTTTTTACTGCACTACTTCAGTTATTTCAGTACCGATTCATTGCTTGATAGCAACTTCAAGGCAATATGAAAATTTGAGTCTTTTAAAAGTTAAGAGGAAATGTAGCTCTTATTAAACTAATATTGCTTTCAATGTTTTACCAAATTGACTGCAAATTAAAAAAAAAGTCACCAAAACAAGATGCTACTGTAATAACCCTACTTACTCTAGTTGATATGCTTTGGGAACAGATAATGTCTAGTAGACACTGGTTATAAAATAAGCAGACATTATTAAACATGTGAATTAAAATACTCATAAAATCAAAGGTCATATGAAATCACAACAATTACAGAAAATGTAATCCCCTCAATAATAGATCACCACAGCTATTTGTGCTTAAAAGCAACTATAGAAAATAGATCACAGTGCAAGCATCTAAACCTCTGTTGTTGTTCAATAACGTTTATAGCTGCTCCAAAATGGTTTGAATCACAGAACTTCATGCACATGGGAGTACAGAATCTTTGTTGTAGTTAAAAAGGTACTTGAAGCTGACTAAAAAACATGGATCAAAAAATCAGAGAGAAAAACTAGGTAATTATTGGTTTGTTTGCCACATGTGAAGTGTCTTTTCCCATTACACTTTGAGACTTTTTAGAGGTTTTAAAGTGAAATTTCTTTGGAAATTATTGGAATAACAGGTTTTAGTGTCTGTTTAGTAAAGGTTTCTTTACATATCATTTGAAGAAGGCATCCTGTCATTTTCATACTACCTGTTTCTGTAATGCTGAAGAAGATAGATATGTAAATGTATAACATATTATGAAAACTACCAGATAAAATTTTATAAATACAATTCAGATTTAGAAAGGTTAAGCATTGTCCCTTTCTTACCCTCTTTGGAAAGCTTATTTTCTTCCCTTGCTTCTGTTTTCTTCTATAAATATGTTATTCTTCCAATTGTATTGATTTTAAATTATTTTAAAATTAATTCTTATGGTCAAAGACCTGGAAGATTGAAGTGTCAAGTTCATAAGCCATTTTAAGGAAAGAATAACTGGTAACTGAGTGCAAATATTTCTGATGTAAACAAACATCAGGGAATTAATCTTGATCTATTCATTTAACGTTTTAAATAATGCTAGAAAGGCTCCTAAGTCTCTGCATTTAAAAATATCAGAAAAGGGAAGATTGTCAAAAATATATTAAAAAAGACCAATACCAATAAGTTTTCAAGTCTCAAGTTGATATGTGCATTGCATGGGAAGCTGTGTGCCATACTAAATGATGAGCTTCATTAATGTTGTTTTCCTGTGCTGTTGTATATCATTAGGTAACTTTGCCTATCAGCATGACTGAGAGCTTCTCAAAGTGTTCCTGCTAACTTGTAGCAGCAGTTTCTGAGTTCTGTTTATTTTACAAAACTTCTGAGTTTCCTGAGAGTCCTAATTATAGTAGTTTTTCTTTTCATTTGAATCTCATAATACAGGAGTCTAGACTTCTACCTTCAAATCACAAAACCATTTTGAAGAAAACTTTCATTTGTGAAGATCTGACACATTTAATTTATTACTCATGATTTTTCAACTTTAAAACAAATGCTGTTAATATTGACAAAGAATCTGCCTGTTAGTTCCACTTAGGTGAAAAAGCATCATAATTTATTCCTTGTGCTGCATGCAGAAATAGAGGTCTGCTAGGTCTTTTAAATAGCCATAACAAGCTACTAATGCATAAAAAGAGGAGCTGGTACTTTGTCCCACATGTAGTGCTCTCCCAAGCTAAAGCTGCATTCATCTCAGAGGATGTATGATCCTAACATGACTTCTCTGATATGTTTTACTGCTCTGAACTGAATTTCCATTCCTTGAACTTGCTTAGGCTTTCCTGGAAATTTTGTTCACAGCATCCTTTGTCAGGAATTATTTGGCATCATGCTTCTGGCCATGCAAAGAGACTTTCATCTGTGTTCAGTCTGGTTTTACTCCTTCTTCCACCAGTTTTATTTTATATATGTACTGTAAAAGCAAAGACTAGGTGTAATAGTTTGTGACAGTGCCATGAAGCTTTTTTTTTTTTTTCCCCCCCCGGGAAATTATTGATTTGAATGGCAAATGGATGGAGAAGCAGTGTCACAACAGCCTGCATGGGAGCACTGTGCTAGAAACAGATCATGGCAATAATGAAGACAGACTTCATCAGCAGACATGTTTGTTCATCCTTAGTGAACTAAAACTTCTTTAGGGGTACTCAGTTAGTCACAATTAAGTTTTAACTGAATCCAGCCAAAGCCCTTTGTGAGTTTTTTCACTTTAATTATCTTCACCATAGGTCTCTATATGTGTATGATAATGCCTGAATTTCAGTTTTTCTCATGACTCATCCAACTCTAGTTGAATTTTGACTCAGCATGATAGTTGCCAGTGTAAGAAAAGAGCAGAGGCATGACACTGTATCACCAAGACAAATAAGACGGGCATGGAAGGATCTACAGGAGTGTCCAGGGATGGGGGGGATATATAAAGCACAAGGTATATTTTCCTAGAGAACCTGTAACTCTAATCAACTGGCATTACTTAAAGCCTACATCCTAGCAAGCCCATTTGGAGCTTTAATATCAGGCTACAGTAGACATTATTGATAAGCATTTTGTGCATAACCATAAAGACACCTGAAGTCCTTAACAGTGTATTGTTTGTGTAAGAAATGGATATATGAAAAATATTTATATTTGAATTAGCTCCAGTATAGTTTCATTCTGTCACTGTTCTTACAGAAAAAAGCAAATAAAGTATCTTCCCATGGGCAAAAATTAGTAAATTTTGTGTGTGCAGATCTTCCTGTGGCAGTATAATTTTTTTACTGCACATACATGAGAGCTTGACTTTCATTGATTCTAGTGATGTGGCTCTGCAGTGGTGATAAAAGATATAGTTCTTAGCATTATTCTGCTTTATATTTTCCTGCACTGCTGACACAGCTTTTAAGAGTCACGTTAGATATGCTAATTGAGAAGTGAGGTTAGCTCTGGTGTCAGTATGGCAACATGAAGAATAACAGTGAAAATCCATATATCAACTGTTTAATTACTTATTTAAAATAGCCTTTACATATTATTATGCTTCAGATGCTTCACCTAATTTCCTACTGCCACTGGGTGATGTACTGCCCCACAAAAATCTCTTGAAATCCAAACTCATGAAATCCAAGTCTTTTAATACAGTAAGATATGAAAAGTATATTGAGACCTGATGTACAATGAGAAAAATCTAATTAAATCCTGATAAAAATGTTTGTCACTGGCTCCCTGCAGGCAGTGCCAGTGTTTTGTCTTCTCTGTTCTAGTGGTTTAGTGGCTTTAAAGGTCAGAGTAGAGTAGCAGCATAGAGATTCAAATGTTTGTGGATTTCTCAAAGACGTACCAAATACTATGCATCATTAAGTAATAAATGTGCTTACCTGCCTTCAAAATGGAATGAGTGGAGAAATTTGCTCCTGACATGCATGTTCTGTGCCCAGATTCTTCTGTATATTCATGTTAAGATCTTACACATCTGTTTTATGTAATGAATCTATATTTAGCGAGAGAAAAAACCCTCAGTATTTTGCCCAAACTCTTACTGAACACTCTTACTGAAGTATCCACAGTAACAAAGTCTATCCTTTGGGTATTCCAGAATGATTTTCAGCTAGAAGACAGATTTTACTTGAGCAACGTTCATGCTTCAATGCTTGTCAGCCTCAGAAAACAAATACCACTTAAAATATAAACCAAATAAAAACGGTTCAGATAGGATGCCAGAGAAGAGACACACTATTAGAGAAAACAGAATTGAGAGGAAGATATTTCTGGTGGTCTAGTTCTGAGTCACACAAGTCATGACATTCTGTAATATGAGTTCAGTAGAGAAGAGAGTCAGGAAAAAAGGAATAAAGGAAATTGAGAGGACAAAGATAGGGCCAATTTAAGAGAATGCATGTAAAGGACAAGAAGGGCAAAGAGTTAACTTTTAAGACTGCTTAAACAGAAAATTATTGTTAGGATATTGAGAAGAGCAAAACATGTTTCTGAATGGTATTTTTCTTTTTCTGCCAGATAGAGGAAGGACTGCAGGTCATGAATTAAATGAAAAAGAATATTTTGTTTTTAAGGTTTTGTTACAAAATTGTTGTTATAACATTTTATAGTGCTTCTTTTCATTTTGATTGTTTTTATTTTTTTTTAATTTTTTTTTTCTTTTTTTAGAGGACTAGACAATCCAGCTTAGATAATAATAACATTCCTTTTGAAACTGTACCAATCATATATATCCTAGCCTGAGGTATAACAATATCTTTTGGCTTTTTGTCTGCTTTCCTCTACAACACAAGTAATTTTAAAGTCCATTTTTGCATCATACTAATGAATAAGATTTCAGCAATTAATATCAGAGTTTAAATGTAACATACTATATATACTTAATACACACTGGATTTCTTTTTGAATGCTTTCTTTTATATTTTATGGAAGTGTTTTCCAGGGGAATAAACTGTCAGTTTTACCCAGGTTGTTTTTTGCTCAATCAAAAGTAATGATTCATGCTACCCACATGGAAACCAATTTACTTTTTAAATGGTTGTTTTTTGTTTTTTTTTTTTTTAATCACATTAGTTTGGATTTAAAACCAAATTATATTCTTCTTTCTCTAATTTCTCCTAGATCTCAGGTTTCTGTTTTCTGAGAGCAAAATGATGTAGTTTTACTCCAAATAACGCTCTCTTTATCTATTTCATCATTTACACTTACTATTTTTTAAAGTATTACTGCTTTTCTTTACTGGTCCTAATGAACTTAAATATACTCCTGCTAAACAATTCACTTTATGGCCAGGAACCTTTTAAAATTTCACAAGAACTTTAAAATACTTAAGTACTTTCCCAAATTAATATTCCCAATATAGCACTTCCTCTTTTGCATTTAAAAACAACACATTATTGTTAGTCACATTTTCATTAGTGAGTTTACAAACTGACCTTAAATAAGCTTATTTAGAATAAGCTATGAAACAATCACTTAGATTAGTTATTTCCTTATCTCAAAAATGCTGTAGAAATTTTCTGTATTCTCAGAACACAGCCATGTTCCATTGAATTCAGGTGGTGTTTATGCATATGTTCATATTCCTGAAATATGAAGTCTTGTGAAAATAGACAGAATTTTTCCCCATGGAACAGCATTAAACTTTTCTTTCTAATGCTGGAGAAAACACCCCACAACGGTTAAAAACATTAAGAAATCATATTTTGCTCACTACCTGTTGTGTAATTTGATGGGAAATAATCTGAAGTTACACAACCTGATTATTCTGTTGTGAGAAACATGAAAGATTTAGAAAATATTTTTTCAGCCAGGTCTCGTATATGTTCTGTTTAAGAAGAAACACCTGACTAGAATCTTTTAGCATGAAAAGGAGCAGAATATGTTATACATGAAAATCAAAATGCTGACAGGTAACCCTATTTACTGTCATTCCTACATGATGTTTGGCATTTTGGCATACTGTTAGTACACATGTGGAGAGTGTTTCAACAGCTGTTGGGAGTTAGTTATCCTGACCTCAGTACTGCTCCGACAGCTCTTGGCAGTTCCATTATGTACACCTATTTTTGTCCTCTAAGCACGATCATAAACCTGTTTTGCTTTTTTTTTCTGGAAAAAAACTCCAATAGCTAATAAAGTTATAGTGTAGCAGCATAACCATAACAAATTATGGCTGATTAAATGTGTAAGGAAAACAAATCTTTACAAAAAACATCTAGATACCACAACTGAACTTCTGGACACAGAAGGCTTCAATGGTTGGCATCACAGGGACATATGTTTCTGTTACTGCAAACAGTTGAACACAAAATGTGCAGATCTCAGTCTTTGCTATAGATGCTGCTGTTTGTGGCACTAATACAGAATCATTAATAGCTTCTCTACCTTTGGGGAACTAATGTGATGATGCTCCAGTGCCCTGCTCTGCCTCCCCAAAATATCTCCATCAGGATGCATCAGAGGTACACATCTCCCTAATCTGACACCTTGCTCAGATAGTCTCTGGCTAGAGTGTAATCTAAAAGGCATACAGAAATTTTAAGTAGCAGTCTGGCTTGCCTCTGACTTTGCACTGTGCCTTTGTGGCCCATCTCCACATATCTTGATTGTAGGGAGGATGAAAACTGTTCAGCACTGAAAATCACAGCTAGAGAAAATGTGAAAGAATTTCTCAATTATATTTAACATTTAACTGTTTACCTGATGCAAGGTAGAAACAAGTTATATAGCAGCATTAATCATCATATTTTTTCTTATATGTACATCCCATTATTAACACTTTCAACTGCTGACTACCATATTTCTCAAAGAACAAGGTTTGTACCTGTACTGTATGCTAAAGATATTATTTAGTGAATACTAATTTTGAATATGAATAATTTCTTCATTGATCTGCCCAAGTCCCAAATAGTTCTCCTGCTGTGGAGAGCAGATTAGTTATTAGGAAGAAATTCCTTCCTGTGAGCCTGGCACAGATTGCCCAGAGAAGCTGTGGCTGCCCCACCCTGGAAGGCCAGGTTGGATGGGGCGTAGAGCAACCTGGTCTGGTGGAAGGTGTCCCTGCAGGCAGAGGGTGGGATGAGATGAGTTTTAAGGTCCCTTCCAATCCAAACCACTCTATGATTCAATGATTCTATGATCAATTAATCACATTCTATGATTCTATGATCAGTTAATCACAGTGCATTATCATTAGTTCTTCCCTTTCACATCATCACACTCAGCTTGGAAAAATAATTGCATGCAATTTTTCTATTTTACAGTTGGGCCACATGACACAGAGTTCTTTCTTTAGAGCTCCTACTCCAGTTCTCACATCTTGTCTTTTTTGTAGTCTTTAGCACTGCTAGTAGCCTCTCACATGTCTTCACTGGAAGCTTTTACAGCTCTGCACGCACAATGCCTTCCATGGCAAGGCTCTGAATCATCAGGCAGAACTTTTAGAACCACAGACTGCTGTAGTAATGTTAATGAATATAGATAACTATATATATTTCACTACTGTAGGAAAATTAAGGTAGAGAAGGAATAAGTCTGATGATGTAGTTGCAGTGGAACAGATCTGAAAGAAGTGGGAAAACTGAAGAATGAGTAATACTGAAGCGTGAGAAGAAACATTTAGAACTGGGATAAAGTAAATAATTCAAGAAAATTTTTAGTTAGGTTGTTAAGGGAATGAGAGTACTTAGGCCAAAATAAAAATACTCTATTTAAACACTACACTGCAATAAAATAATTCTAAATAAAATAATATTTACAATGGAAAGGAAACATTTTTAAATACTCTGTGGGAGAATCTGCAGGTCATAGTGCTCTAATCTTTCAGATCATTTGAGATCCTTTTGAGTATTCCAGTTTTCAGATTACAAAAGTAGCTTTGCCAATGGTGGAAAGAATTTAATAATTAAGAAAAAAAAGTCTACAATATTGTAGCATGTATTTTAGTATGGTTTAATATTATTCATTAACTATTAAATACTCTAAAGATTGTCTACCAAAAGAGAAATACTTAGTGGCTGGCCAAGACACTGAGTAGAAGTCAGCACACTGCATGTCTATATTATGACCATCACCTCAAAGTGAAACTTGATTGTCAATATCACTATAATTTCAAATAGTATACACAACATATCATATCCATATACATATATGTATATACATGACTTAAAATTGCCTGAAGCCCAGTGGCATTTATGTTCTGAGAATGTAATCTTGGTAACTTCCTCATTTTAAGAAAGTTTAGGGGTCTGAAAAGTTGATTAGGATTTGCTAGAAATTTTCAAACTACCTCTCCTGGGGGTTTTTTGTGTCATTTTGATTGATCTGGTTTGGATTGGCAAGAAAAGTAATTTCTTTTTTACAGAATTACAGAAAATATTCTTGTTTCATGCCTGCTTATTTTATAAGAAACACGTGGCATGTATAAATGAAGAGAAATTTTGTTAGAATCTAGGAGGACAAAAATAACTCTAGGTGATTCAGCTTCCTGTCTAGGATAAAACAAAATTGCATTCTGTTAAAGTAGCAATTAACTCAGATATCAGGCACTGCAAAGTTAAAGGGTCTTCACCTTTCTGCTGACATTTACACAGGTAATGTTAGTGATTGTTACAAACCAAGGAAAGAAGAAAAAAGGAAACTAAGGGTCTGTGAATAAAACAGATCGAACCCAGAAAGGCTTGAAATATACCCAAAAAACATAATTAAAACCAAATTAATTTAGAGGTTCATGCAAAAAAATGATATGTTTTACTGAATAGTAAAAGAGACAAAGAGAAAGAAAGAGAAAAGAAACAGAGAAATAGAAAAAGAGGTGTGCAGGGGCGGGGGAGGGAGGACAGATAGGGAGAGAGTGACAGGGCTTAGATTGAAACATATCACCCTTCTGAGGATCCCAATGGCATCTTGTTGTTCCCCTCCATCTGGCCTTCTTGTGGTGAGGGTCCCCCATCACCTGTTGCTGCCACCAAAAAGTATATAATGGAATTATACACGTTTGGGGCAGGTGGCAATGCCCAGGTGCCTCCTTTGAGGAGGCCAGGTTTGACCCTGTCCCTTGCAGCACTGTGGACTTGTTGCATCATTTGCAGCGCTCTGGTCTGGGGACCCCTTTGGGGGGGTGGCCTTTGATGGGCCATGACAGCCCCTCCACTGTCCTTCACGTGGATGTGGCTGTTTCTGGGGTGAAGGCACCTCACAGCTGAGCTGGTCAGCAGAGCAGAGGATGGGTGCCGACTGCCTCGGACCAGAGGCTTTTTCACCACACACACCCAAAAACCTCTCCTTTCCCCGCCTTCTGGTGTGAGGGTCTGCTCAACCCTGGCAGCTGACAGCCCTGGGGTGTGGTCTCCACCCCAAAGGTGCTAAGCTTGATCTCTCTGTGAAAGTATTCTTCTCTTCATCAATGAGTAGTTGATCAGTAGGAGATCAGAAGGCCTATTCAGGGTACGGTGATCTCTGCAGTTTTTGTAATACAGTTTTTCTGTCATAGGCAAAGTTCCTTCATGAAGATATTTGAGCTATAAATTATAACATTCAGTCTTTGACAGTGCTGACCTATAGTGGAAAAGCCAGAAGAGTGCAAGAAAACCCTTTTAATAGTTTCCACTGTTTATTTAGAATGAGCAAATTAAAATAAAAAGAGCATTAGGGGATTAGATATACCATCCGTTTGAGTAAGCTCAAGACCTTACTAATAGCTTAAATATAAGAATTGTCCTGGTTGCTTCATGGATTTGGCTTATATGATTTGACAAGATAATTTTGCTGCTCTACTTCACAGAAGAACAGCCTTATTTTGTAATTTTATATATATATATATATATATATATATATATATGTAAAATGTATTACAGAGGGAGATACAACTGGAATTCACAAAACCCCAACTTCTAGGAAGAAGTTTCATTTCAAAACTAAAACTAATCTCATCAAATAACTTAATGCATCAAATCCAGATTTACCTTCAAGTACAGAGTACCTTGTTCTATGCTTGGAAGAGCAGAGGGATTGTCCA
The DNA here is from genome assembly GCA_013397555.1 of Urocynchramus pylzowi. Lineage (NCBI taxonomy): Eukaryota > Metazoa > Chordata > Aves > Passeriformes > Fringillidae > Urocynchramus > Urocynchramus pylzowi. The sequence continues at coordinate 70,477 of VZRH01002148.1, forward strand.
GTCGACAAAGCAGGGAAATATGTGTATGTTAGCTACCTAAAACTGTTGCAGATTTTAGGCGTTCTCTAAACAGAGACACAAAGTCCACTTTAGAAAGGAGACATCATTTATTCTGTGCAGGGTGCAAGGCTCATGTTTCTACAAATCAAGCCCACCATGGGGTAAAATGTTGTAATTTTTTAATACAGTAAAATTTAATGAGACCAAATAATCTATTACATATTCTCCACCTACCTAATGTGAAGAATTTACCTATCCTACCTATTTATGGAGAGATGTAATCTTTTGCAATTCTTGAAAAACAGATTTTTTCATTAAGCAATTTCTGGTGTAGAATTAATCTGATATCTGTTACATTTACAAAAGGTGAAGAATTTCATCCTGGGACGAGGTAAATCAACTTGAAGACATCAAAATCTGGAAAAGCATAAGTTCTCCCTCTTTCATTCCCTTTCCCCTCCTCAAAAATTGGTAAGTATTGCAATATTGTAAGGATTTAAATTTAGACACATAATGAGCATAAAAAATTGTTGAAAAAAATACTTTAAAAGTACAAAATTGTCTGGAAAACAAAAAAAAATGTAAATGCTCCTCAATATAATATTTCAAGGAATTTTTTAAATTTATTAACAGTGTAAAACTTATTTTAACAAGTCAATCACATTCATGCCCATTTTGCTCAAACCTCCATGCCTAAAAGGAATTGCTGCTCAATCACAGGAAAGGAAATCAGCAGCTGTTCTCCAAAGTATGAAATCTTTATTTATAAATTCTTGTTTATTTGAAGAGATGACAAATCTTTTTTTTATGACACTATATGGAGCGAAGTCCACAGAAGATATGAAAGATTCTGCAAACTTAGCTTGAATTTTACTCCCATATGGAGATAGAAGACTTATCTCACAGCTTAACTTAAAGCAGTCATCTAGGCAGTTTAAATGTCAGAGAGATTACACGGAGACATATCTTTTGGAAAAAAAGTCTTAATGGAGGACTGTGCAACACCCTTTCTCAAAATATGTAGGAAGCAATAGCTGGCACTTTTCAACAAAAAAAAAAAAAAAAAAGAGAGCAGAGCAGTTGGAAAGCAACTTACCAGTTGGCTTATTGAAAGCAAGTATTTAAGTTTTGATTTTTATTGGAAAATATCTTAAAGGGGAATAGCAGTTACTGAGAAATACTGTTAACCAGCTTGTTTCTCCTGTGTCTTTCAGTGTGATTTCCCACTATTAACTCTTGGTCTCCCTTCTGAGGTATTCAGAGTGGGGAGTGGGGTGGGAAAGGAACTTCACCTTTCTTCTAAATGCATATTGCAGTGTACTTATTTGTACAAGTGCTCCACTCCTGGCAGGTTTCTTCTGCTAGAGGGCAAACTGGTTGCAGATATGGAGCAGCCCTTGGATGAAAGCTCAGTGGGACATCTGTAAAGAGTGGGAATTTTGTCACTGATTTCCTGGAGAAAACCACAGCTTGGATTTCACTTCTAAAGCTGTTGTGGTGTTGTCTCAAACCTATATTCCAAATTATCATCAGGATTTGTAGAGGACTGGAGACAGGGCAGCTCTTCATAATGGATGAAAGAACATTGTCTACATTGTTGTACACACAAATACAATTTAAGCAGTTCTTCCAAACTCCTGCTGTGAAATCACATGAAGAATTGTTCATGGCTTGCTTTCAGCAGACCCAAGACAACAGTCTCAAAACAATTGTGTTAGCAATTAAAGAAGTGGAAGATTTGAAGCTGTCTACAATGGAGGGATTATGTATAAAGCAACTCCTTTTGCTTTAACTCTGACACATCACTGCCCTCTAACAACTTTGCAACAATGCTGAAGAAATCTCTAACTTTCTAAGATATCACAATGTCTCTAGTTTTGCTGTCTACTAGTCTTTTTCTACTTGTTTGTGATAGCTTAACAGTCCTATTTCACTATCACACTTGAAAGTTTTGCAACATTGCTGGTACTCTACGGAGGAATTATTTTGCTTTGTAGTGAGAGTGAAGAAACAGGATTATCCACAATGTTTGAAATTATAAGTAGGAAAATAATTTAATAATTTTTATTTCTGATCTATCATCAGCCTAATGCTAAAAAGGAAATTATTTATTACAAGTTAAAAATCTTCATCTAATAATAAGGAGAAGAACTAAGACAAGACTGGTTTCAGGAATTTTAAACTTAGTAATAAAAACAATGAAAGTTATTAGGAAACCAAAATCAATTTAATTTTAATTGTCCCACAAAATTAATTTTTATGTGTTAAGTGTAAGGATTAGCAAAGTATACAGTTGTGAATAGATTTCACAAAGTAAAGAAGGTCTGAAGAAGGTGTTTAGTCTATGAAATTTATTTCACTCCATGGCTTTTTCATTTACCTTATGCTCTTCTGTTTATCCTATTGGCCTTCACCTCTGGTCAGAAGTAAATGCAAGCAATTAACTGTGTTTTATTTTATTACAGTGGCTCTCTCCATGAGCTAAGAACTGTGATGCTGTCTATGTTGCCTGGAAGAATTTTCCTGAAACTTATTCAGCTACTTTCTTCTTTGGGGTTAGGTCTCAAATTGGTTTTGAAATGCATTTCTGTGATGGTGAGGACAAAATTCATTGTAGCACCTGACCTCCATCCATCACGATTATAAACCTAAAGCCTTAGGTTTTTGTTCCTGACATTTCCTGCTCTCCCTGTCATTTTCACAAGTAGGGACTCAAACTGTTCTTCTCCCAGTTTTCATTACAGTCTTTGTCATGAGATGATGAGACATTTAGATCCTTATTCACTGCTCAACCCAGTTTTAAAACAATATACTGATTGAATATATGTACAATGATGATTTAAAGAGCTACACAGCTGTGTGTGCATTATTTGCTTCTGAAAATAAGGCACCTAACCTCTTTGTTGCCTAACTCCAAATAAATAACATTGTCACAGTTTTGGTAAAATGTTTTCCATGTAAAAGACTGTTATGCATTTGTATGTTTAAATGTAAAGTGGACTGTCTAGGAAGGAAAACAGGACAGCTAATCAGCTGAAACTCACAGAGCTAATAAAGAGATTAACAGGTTGTTTTTAGAAAATCTCATCTGCAGATACATTGGAGCATGAGTTGATTGCAGGCAAAACTGAAAAAAAACTGGAAATTATATCGAAATCAAATTCTGAATTCATATTATCTTTAAAATTCATGTTACAGTCAATCTTCAGAGCAAAGCAAATATTATCATTTCAAGAGAGGAACTGTGCTGATCTGGATAATTCCTCTCTATGAGATAAATGTTTTTGATCAGTGTGATGTGTGAAGCAATGTCTAGACCACAAAGGCTGTGAGGCTGTGTGAAAAGAACCACAGCCTCATCCAGTAATTGTTTAGCTCTGGGACATGGTTAAAATATCTTTTCTTGGGGTCTCATATAAATATTTCTCTCTTTTTGAAATAGAGGAGCAGAGAAGAAGTGATGGTGTATACTTAGGGTTGTGGCTGTTGCTTACAGTCTTATCAAAAAAAAAGCACTTATAGTTCTTTCACAACTCTTCTTTTCATGCTCAAGAACCTTTTCTTACTCACTTCTACTTGGAATCAAATTTTTATCTAAACATCAGCTGCTTCCAAATAGAATAACTCATCAAACCTCACAGCTACTTCCAGGTTTCCTGTCACAAATTTTTACTTGGGGATAGGGAAATCAAGTAATATCTGTAAATAAATAGCTTTTTTTCCTGAAAGGGAAAACAAAGCTGCAGTTGTATAAATTATATACAGTATAATTTATTCAAAGTTTAGCTATTTCTTATTAATATTTCATGAGAAATAATGAATCCTGTTTTTTTGTTGTTGTTTTTTGGTTTTTGGGGGTTTTTTGTTTGTTTGGTTGGTTGGTTTTGTTTGCTTGGGTTTTTTTCTGTAGTATCACTTCCTAACTGTTAGAATTCTTTTGGTGTTTGAGCTTCTAGCCTTGGAAAAATAGCTGGGTAATTTTATCCAAAGCCTCAAATTAGCTTTGTCATAGCTATTAGCTTGGGTGTTGCCTCACTTCACCAGATGCTTTATCTGGATCTCTTTTATGGCTTCACTTGTTCATTTCCTAACAATCCTGCCAGAATGCTAAATAAATCACTCAGCAGTAAATGCCCAAATACCCCATTATAACTTTGCAGTAACACAGTAACTAGAATATCTACAAAGTTAATGAATTCTCATTTATGTGCATCATGTTCCTTAATTCATCCCCATGGGATTTATTGTGCATAGTTGACATCCTCTGCATTTTTGTTAGCAAGAAAGATGCCTCACTGAATTTTGAATACCTGACACTGGCATCACGAGATTTCAACTGTCCAACAGTCAGCTGTCTTCTTCTAAAGAGGGATTATCTCATCTGCACAAAATTTCAAAAGCTGGTTAGCACAATTTAAGCATGCCAGTTTCTTGTAGCCAGGAATACATGGCATGCCTATGCAGTTAGTACCACATGCAGATGTGGAGTTCTTAGCCCAGATGAACATGCTTACAGCCAGGCAGACCATGAGTCAGCATTCAGTACTTATACAAAAAAGGCTCAGAATCAGTTCTCCAAAATTAAAAGCAGAAAATTGTTATCCTTTTGTCACAATGGTCCATATTTCTGGGATCTGCAATCAAAAGCAAAATGAACCAGCTGTAGAGAAGGAGATTCTTTACATATGTGTGTGTCAAGAATATATCAGAATGTTACATTGCACTCATATGTGTTTTCTCTTTTACAATGAGGTGATCTATTTTTCAGGGAATCCTTAGCTCATCTAGAAGCCTCATCATTCCAGAATCAAACTTCTTCATGTTAATTTATTCAAAACCTACTCAGTTCAATCACAGATCTAGTGTCATGCCCTTGATAGGAGAGATTTGTCATTCATAGACAGTGAAATACGATACTTAGCATTTAACGGTGTTTTTCAGAATATAACCTTCACAGTAGATCAGATATTATAATAATAACAATGTTTTACTATGTATTTAAAACTAATATAATGTAGTTGGTGGTAATTCATCAGAACTCTTTATAACAGGACTGTCAAAGGTCTTTTTGTGCACATAACTTTGAACCCCCAAAATATGTTAGGTATCTTGGAATTTAATCCAAGCCTGCTTTGAAATCTTAGCTGTAAATCTCATATAGAAGATTTATTTTTTTTGTATATAAAACATTACTTGTTCAAACAAGTAGGGTTTGTTAAACCATAACAGCTCAAAGTATAAATTTTTCATATTTAATTCACATTTTTTCACCTTCATCTATCACACTTTTTGAATTAATATAATAATCCTAAGGCACATTACCAGAATTCTACCATTGGAATCTATATAAGAAACATTATTGTCCAAATGTTCCCTAAAAGCTGGTGGCAAACTATTTTCAAACACAGTGCTTAAAAAAAAAAAAAAAAAAAAAAAAAAAAAAGAAAAAGGAAAAAAAGTTTCTGGAGTTGGCCATAAAAGAAATTACATTTGGTTTTGGCAAATTCCAATAAGGTTGTCATCATCAAATGACCATATGTGTAAAAATTACTCCTAAGCAGATTCAATAAAAGGACATGCAGAATACTGGGCTGTTGTTCAGCCAGTTAAGGCTGTTTATCCACATTGATGTTATGAGGCTTGGGGCTATCTGAATCTATATTGTTTCTCAACAGTACCTTTGGATAGGCCTCTCCATATCCCACACAGCAGGGTGTGAAAACGTAAATCAACTCCTGCGAAATACCAGATAGATTCTCTGTGTTCCTCCTCAGTTGAAAAGTCCTACTTAATCATATCAACTAGTTATTCTGCCTTCATCAGCTGTCTTATCTGAGTTCTGAAAGTTTCAGCCTTTCATCTTGAAATAGGCCTGCTATTCTGTTGAATTCTTTATATTGTGACTGAAGAAAAAATCTCCCGTGTATCTCCCAGGGGTTGACCCAAAAGTTTCTCAGATTCATTCTGCACCTTGGGATTTTCAAATAACAGCAAGCTTCTTTCAAATTGTTACACATGGCTTGTGCATAAATCCCTAGTTATAATCAATGTCATTTATTAAAAATTATTCCAGCCATTTCCAGTGATACGTCTCAGGAATCTATATGAAAGATGATTAGAGTTCCTCATTCTCCTTTGGTACTTACCTGTAAGCAGTTTGAAATTCCTGATTTTCTATTAAAAACAGGGCATTGACTAGTGAAAACATCTGGGTGTACTTTAAAAAACTCTGATTTTCTCCTTGGTTGTTTTAGTAATACCAGTCAATTAGGAAATGGTGTCTCCCTTTTAAAATGAAATGCAAGAGGATCATTTACAAGCTACTATAGTCCCAAATTTTTTCCTTAAAACTAAGTCCAAAAAATGTAATTAATATCAGCTCCCTGTAATAATTAACTTAACTTTAAAAATAAGTCCTGAATATTGGTATTTACCAGTATTGCAGACAGGACGTGCCTTGGCTTGTCTGGCCCTTGCTGCTGAACCAAACATTGCCAACTGTGGTGCTTCACCCCAGAGACACCTTTGGCTGGCTGGATGTTGCAGCTGGGCAAGCGGAGACGAGTCCAGGCATGCCGGAGCTCCGGTGGTAGCGGGATGGAGCTTCCTCCCGGAGGATCCGCTCCTCAGGGTTCCCTCTGATGGAGAAGTTTTAAGGCAAGGTGAAGGAAAGGAGTCGGTTCTGATGGAGGGTTCCAATCCAGGGTTTTTATTCTGGCCCGCAGGCCTCTGAATCTTGTAACAGCTCCAACAGAACTCCAACCGCGTGGCTTGCTTGTCCTTTTACCTGGGGGAGAGGGGAGGGAAGGGATGGGGAGCCCACCAACCAGGTAGATGGGAGGAGGTCTCCAGGGATAAAGGACACCTGGATGGCTCAATGCTCCCTGGGGGGTAGAGGGTATCTTTTGAATTTACCAATCCCTCAACGCCCTTCTGGAATTCCAGAGTTGTCAGGCAGTGCTCGGCAGGGGTCAGGGTGGGGAAGGATGGGTGATTGACACACCTGGGAGGGAATTTTCAGGGTGGTACCAGGTTTCTGAGGAAAACCATGAAATCACACTGCAACAACTGAAATTGATCAAAACTCCTCAGGTCTTAGAATTCAATGTTAATTTGGCAAAGAGTATTTAGCATGAATTTTCTAGAGAAGGGTCATGTCAGCACTTTCTTGAACTGTGAATATTGCTTCTTTGAAATAGTATTCAAAGGAAAAGCACTAATTCTATGTTACAAAGACAATGAACTAGTTATTCCCATCAATTCCTATTAAAATTATTACAAGATTTTGCAGAAAATAACAGTAATTAATATCTGATATTTATTAGCTGTGGACTTTCCTAGAACATCATAAACCTTGGAGCTTCTTAGGCCTTTTCAGACAGATCTTCACTGGAGGAGAAATTAAATTTCAGTCTACAAAAGAAGAAACAGCAGGAAAAGTTTAAGTAATGACACCACATGTTAGTTCACATTTCTTAGTTAGTTCATAACAGAAGACACTGTTATGTGTCCGTGGTCCTCATGATCAAATCTTTTAACTATAACCTTAATCACTAGAAGAAACTGTAAGAGCACATACAGTGATTTGTACAAGTCTTCAAAGGACATTTATTACTTTTTAAAGGTCCAATTGGTTCCTACATGCTCTGAGGAAATTTCTGGGGTAAGGTTCTCTTGTCTGAAAGACAGCTGGAAAGGCCACAAATGTAGCAAAAAAAAGGCAAGGCTTCTAGACATATTTTTTCTCCCTTCTTATTCTCAAGAAGACATTATACCATTGGATTGACTGATCCTTTTAAAACAGGAATCAATTGTCCTGCAGCAACCTCATGTTATAATAAGATTTTATTTTCATGTAGTTTTAAAAATTATTGGATGTTTGAAGAGATAGTAAATTTTTATGTGTTGCCAGAGTTTAACAGGTTACATCTCACTATGGCAAAAAACCAATTAGGATATATTTTAGTGATATGCAGGAGGACTATTTATGAAATAGGAAGGAGCAAAGTATTTATTTGCTCTGTAGGCTTCATCTATTCTTATTAATTTGAAATTTAAAAAACTGACACTACAAATTTGGCAAAGATTGGACATTCAGATTTCTGTAGGAAGGCAGGGAGGGGAGGAATGTTTTCTTCCAGAAAGAAAAGATCTTTTACAAGTGGGGTAAAGTAGAATATTATTGTCATTAAAAAATTTAATCAAAAAAAAGGATAAAACCCCAAAACAAAACAAACAAAAAAAATCAAACCAAATAAATCCTCAAAATTCCCCAAAACAATGCATNGATTCAGGGCAGAATCTCAGCAATGTTTTTATAGGAGGTTTGTTTGAAATGTGCCAAATTCTGATCCTCATCTGAGATTTATTCACATTACATTTATCAAGAAATATGACAATAAGTGAAACAAACATAATATTTCTCAAGCTATCGAAATTGTCAACAGACTGGTAAGTTTTAAATACTTAAAAGTAAGTATTTAAAGTAAGTAAGTACTTTAAGCCCAGTACTTAAAAATTAAGGGGCTTTACCTTTGAAAGGACAGTAAAATATGGAAATAGCTATTAGACTGTTAGGGAAGTCAGGGGAACTATATTTAAAGTGGTAATGTTTATTAGAATGTATTAAAGTGGTAGTGTTTATTAGAAGGAAAATATAGCAGTAAAAATCAAACCAAACTAAAACAATGCAATGAAAACCAAGAAAACAAAATACATTAATAAACAAACTACATTCGAAATGCTTTCATGTTTTGAAAAGAAATCACAGGTAAATAATTAAATGGATCTGCTACTGAATTTGTCACTTCGGAAGAAAAAATCAGTGAGAAATCTGTAAACACTTAATTACTATTCCTGTGTTAGAAATCATTCAAAGACACATGGCTCAGGAGGAAGGTTTGTGCAAAAGGACCATGACAAACTGAGTGAAATCAGAAAAAACTTTTAATCAAAGTATGTGTGGTAGGGTGTTGTAGGCACTTTAACAAATTTTATGTTAAATATCATTCTGGATGATGAACAGTGATCTATGAAGAGAAATATCTTATTAATAAGCTCCTTTGGATGGACAACATTGACAATGAGAGTACTTGCATTGAAGATACAGTGAAAACAAAAAAGAGAATAACTAAATTATTCAGATCACATGCAGTCATTTTGAGACATAGTGTTGAATTATTAAAGAGGGTACCAGTGTCTGCAATTAAGTGTGTGTAAATGCTGATTTTATTGATGTGCATCTCAGGGCAACTTCAGCTTGAACAACATGCTTCTGTCTGTCTCCAATCTTTCTTTAAATATAGGTCTATGCTTTGATTCTGACATTAGCTACCACCTACTACTCTCACCTCCCTGACTTCGGTTTAACTTTATTTATTTTCTAACTTATATAGTTAATATTCTTGTGGCACTGCAAAAGACCTTTGAAAACTATTGGAGAAAGAAATATGGATCATGAGGCTTAAGCTTGTTGAATTTTTCTTCTCTTGTCTCAGCCATTGCAGAGATTTATATCACTGACTAAATTTGCTCTGGTAGTTCCATAAATTCTAAATCAAATCACCTTAATTGCTACTCAAAAAAATAATCATTTATTCACTGTGATTATTTGATCTAAAGCCAAAAAATTTTAAACAGATCTATGGCAGTATGCTCAGAAGTGTATTTGCAGTTTTTATTTTTATGTGAGTCAGACCCAGACTTGCACTGTGCATCATATTTCTACATCAGCATCCCAAATAGAGAAGTCTTCCTGGTCTGAGTTTCGGCCACAAGCAAAAGTGAAGCTGTGGTACAGTGTAGGCAACTTGGGGTGGGGGAGAGGGCTCCCCTGGGGCATGTAGGACAGGGCAGGAAAGGGAGGGTAGGCCAGGCTGCATGGTGTTCTCCACAATTTTATTAATGTCACATTCATGTCTGAAGAAGTCTTGATGATTTGCATCTCACAAAACTGCTAAGAAAAAAAAATATATGTGCAGCAGTTGATCAACACATTTTTAAAAGTTTATTTTAAAATTCTTAGAAGTAGGGTGGAATCACTTGCAAGTGATTGGTAATGATGAAAATACATAACAATAAATTGGTTATACTAATGGTTATACAAAAAATAAGATGGGTACGTAACAGATGGACTTGGACCTTTAAGCAAACAAGCAGCTGTATTGTACAAATTACAAAGGAGAGAAAGTGCCAAGCTGTAGCTGAGTGAGGAACCCCTGTAGGAAACCCACAAAGGAGCAGAGTGACCCAGTGAGCATCCATGCTCATGAGCTTGGAACACTGATCAAGCAATTAACAAAGGAATAGCAAGTGGCTTTTCCAAGCATCATTATTGCTCAAAGAAAGTTGTGGGCACAAGTAACCTCATGAACATGGTTACATTTCTGTTATATGCAAAATGACTATGAGCCAACCATTTTATTCTGTAGATGTGACAGCCTAAGTGAGCTCTTCTAAGACAGCCTTCTTTGAGCTCTCTCTGCCAGGCAGTGTGGCTCATGGTGGGGATCTCCCCAGGAGCTTTTGTGCCTCTGATCTCTGTGTCAATCATTCTAGTTAGATTCTAACTCAATTTCCATTTGTGTACTCTTCCTTGTAAATAACCAAGTGAACCTTGCCATTGAACTGTGTTAATTCATGGTTTACCACATCATATTAAAACTAATTTTGCTTCTGCCTTTGACGGTGGTTCTTTAAGAAATCTAAATCACCCATTTGTGACAAACTGGCATAGTTAGCAGAATCATAAATCAAGATTCGCAAAAGGGAGGAATCTAACCTTTTATTTGAAGTAACCTAAAATTTATTTTACAACTGGAACCAAAATACCATAGATTTATTTTCTGATAGCTAATGCTTTCCAAAATTTTAAACTTACTTTCTTCTGAGTTGCCCAGGAAAAAACTAAGAAAGCACTACTCCTAAAGCTAAAAAATTTCATCTCAGACTGGAAAAGCCCTTTAAACTCTACTTTCAATTTAGCAGTAATATCTGAAATATGGGTTCTCATAATCTCTATTGCATCAAGTTATACAACACATTTTTGATTTATATTTGAAGACACAGAGTCTTCAAAGAAGCCAACATATGAAGCTTCTTCTGCTTTATTACAACTCGATCAGTCAGTTATTTTTAGAAGCATATTGTAATGTAAGCATATTTCTATCTAGGAGTAAATGGTGAGTTTTAATCCCAGAGGATTTCCAAAATCTTTCAAATCTTTCCCATTTGAAGGTCTTGCACAATATACCCCTTGAAAGTAACCTTTCAGATGTGACTGAGGGCAGAAAGAGTGGCTCTTTACCTTGACTATGTGAAGTAGACAAGTCTGCCTTCCAAGATATGGACAAAGAAATTAAAAAGCATTAACATTCTTATGTAAATAATAGCTATTTTTTATTTCACATTCGAAGACACATGTTCCTTCATACTGCACGAGATTCTGGGTTTACTAGTGGTTTACCCAGTTTTGGTGATTCAATGTGGTACTGCAAAATCACACATTATTTTTAGATAGTGAAAATGAAAGCTGCTTGGATTGTGTCAAAAGTGATAGAGAGAAATAAAATAGATTTTTTTTTTTTCAGGAAAAGAGTAATATTATACATGGTTAACTAAGATGTTGCTTATTTGCCTTTAAAATAAAAATCCTTTATCATTTTATTTTCATTAATTTTTCTTCTCTTCTTTCCTTAGATCATTAGGTGCAAAAGAGACATACATAGAATCATTAGAAATGTTAGAGATGGATGTGTAAAAAAACCCCAGCTACCAAAGGCTATTTAAAAAGAAGTATGTTTTCTTACACATCAGAAATGATGCTTAAGGGTAAACAAACAAAAGCCTGACTTTTTAAAAGAGATGATTAAAAAAACCTCAAACGCTTGTTGTAAAAATACTTGTTAAATTTTTCATTAAAGTTATTGAAAAAACAGTTTGATAGATCCTTCTAGCTGTCACCAGAACAGTATGTGCACTACTAACAAATTGCTTGATTTGGTTTTATTTTTCCAGTTGCAGAAAAAGTCACAGTAGGAGGTGAGGTGAAATTGGATAACTTTATTATGGAGGATATTGAATTCAATATCCTCCATAATAAAGATTAAATTTGGATCCGAATGAAAACACCAGTCAAAAGTTGCCTAGAATAACCTTGGCACATATTCCATTTCTCCTATGAAAGTCTGTAATGAAATGTATATACCTGGTCTTAAGCATCAATTTTTAAAAAAACCTAAGCCCTTTCTTCTTGGCTTTTTTTTTTTTTTTTTGGGGGGGGGGGGGGGGGGGGCTGTTG
>VZRH01002148.1:82800-180505 GCA_013397555.1 Urocynchramus pylzowi
CGATCGGGAGGGGGGTGGGGTTGTTGTTGTTTGTTTTCTGGGTGGGGTTTTTTTGTTTGTTTTTGTTGGGTTTTTTGTTGTTGTTTTTGGTTTTGTTTCTGAATAGGAAAAGGAACACAATTCTGTATTTCTGGAAGAGTTATGTACACTGCTTCATCTGTATTTATGTTTGTCATGGCCAATGCATCATGGAATCACAGAATCAGAAAGTGGATAACATTGGAAGGGACAAGAATGGGACATCTAAGCATATGGCACAGGATTGTATCCAGACATCTTTTAAACACCTCTAGTGAGGGAGACTTCACACACTCTCTGGATAATCTGTTCCAGTCCTCATTCACCAGCACAGTAAAGACATTCTGCTTCATGGTCAGGTGGAACTTCCTGTGCATCATTTTCTGCACATTACCTCTTGTCCTATTTGGCAGCACCAAACAGGCTTGACTCTCCCCTTCAAATAAGCACATTTACATAATCACATTTACATTGATGGGGTCCCCTCTCAGTTTTTTTCCCTAGGCTAGACAAATCCAGCTCCCTCACCCTTTCCTCATGAGATGCTCCCATTCCCTCATCATCTTCATAGCCCTCAGCTGGACCTTCTTCAGCACTTTCTTGTTTGTTTTATGCTGATGAGCCCAGAACTGGACACAGTATTCCAGATATGCCTCTATCAGGGCTGAGCAGAGGTGCAAGATCCCCTCCCTCACCTGCTGGCAGTGCTCTTCCTAAGCACCCCAGGATTCCTTGGCCCCAAGAGCACTGCTGGCTTATGGTCAGCTTCTTGTCCACTGGCACCCCAAAGTCCTTCTCCTTAGAGCTGCTTTCCAGAAGGTCTGTTTCCACCCTGTCCTGGTGCCTGGGGTTATTTGTCTTGAGGTGCAGGACCCTGCACTTGCTTTGCTGAACTCCACTAAGCCCATCTCTGCCCATATCTCTAGCTTGTTGAAGTCTTTCTGAAGGGCTGCACACCTCTCTGGGGTATTGGCCACACCTCCCAATTTTGTGTCACCCAGCAAACTTTACTGAGGAGACACTCATTATACCTTTGTTTCAAAACTTCTGTTGTGCTGCAGGGTGAGAATGCAGTTTCAATCTTTAACATACTTTTTTTCATAGCCCTCTCTTCTTTATAAAATAACTGTCAAAATACAGGATTTCGTAATGATTTTGTTTTCTAAACTTTTTTAGAAATCAGTTAATCATTGACTGTCTTTCTCTTAGCAGCTGCTTTTTTGATTCTCTTTTTTTATTGTGTTATTTTTTAAAAAGCTATTATGCTCCTTTGCCATTTGTTAAATTTTTTTGACCACTGCTTTGCGGTATTTTGCAATTCCAGGATGAATGTATTCCTCAAAGAAAATGTGTTGTACAATTTTCTGTGATATTGTCTTGGTATGTGAGATTTCCATTACAGGTTTTAGCAGTCTGAATACTTGATATTCAGGTTTTTTCCCCCTCTCACATCCCTACCCACTCAACAAAACCGTGGTTTTTCTTTCTTCAAAAACTGTGTGTTTCATTACCTGGTGAAACTTTTGTTGCTTATGTATACTTATCTAAGTCAAAAGTTGGATTCTATTTTAATTATGCTATAAGTAGTCACTACTTCAGGACCAGAAATACCTGGTTTTTATCTGAAACATAAATTTTAGCATCAATTCCTTATGTTTTTAAAAATCTTTCTCATATACAATAGTCACCTACTTTTTTGATAATAGCAAGTTATTTTTTCAAGTTCTTTTTGAAGCTCTCTGTGTTTGCATAACAGTATGTAATAATTACTGGTTGACAACAAGTGCTGTGCTTTTATTTTTCTGAGCAATTTAATTTCTCAGGCTGTTTTCTTAGAAAAAGAAATAGGTAACATACTAGCAAACTGTTGTAAAATGTTATTAAGAATAATTTTTTCTGTCTGTTCTCTAAACTGGGTTAGTAATTTTTTTGTGATCTGTTGAAATTTAGCAGAGAGATTTTGTTTTCATGCCTAAAACTGGAAAAAAAAAGCTTTCCAAACAATATTAGAATTGATAACATAAAAAGCAGTCTTTTATGAAAGGTTTCAGGTACACAGATAATACCTGTGCACATGCGCAGGATCAAATTTTTACAGTTTTTATAATTTTAAATAATTGGCATATACTGCAGGTACATCCAATAGGAGAATGTTTACCATGGTAACCCACCCTTGGATCTTCCCCATTAGAATCCTTCCAAGGGGTTCTTAGCCTTATATATTGTTATGTCTCCCAGGTGCTGGTGCAAATCACGATGTCCTTGTTATAAATTCTTTTCCTTGAAAATAAGACCAAACAGAATTTCAAGAGTATTACATAATGTGTGAGAGAGCGTAACTTGTGTTAGAAAGTATAAGAAGGTGCTAGAAACTATAAAGCTATTTATTAAAAATCAACAAAGCTAGAAATGTATGAAAAGACTAAAAATCTTCAGGCATCAGTTTTATTTCACCAGAATTAATTCATTCAGGTTCACGTGTTCTAATTTGTTGTTCAGAATTGTTAAGTGAAAACAGGAATCCTGTATTATCCAATTTTACATTGACTCAAACTAGGGTTGTTTTTTTTTTCTTTTTTTCTTTAACAGGAAGCTCAGATGTTAAGTATTTCAAGCATTAAAGTTTTTCATGAAATATGATAATGATGCTGCTCTTCTTGCATTAATTTCACCAAGACCTTTAAACCTGACTATATATCTAATGGAAAAGTAAGTATCTTACTCTTTTCCTAATTAGTTTCCAATGAAATAGATACACATCAAGTCAGGGTTTTATGAAAATACCATTTTATGCCACTTAGAAATTTAGTTGAGAAACCCAGGGGATGTCGCAATTGCAGTTTTCTCAGGTTTTGAAGGTGTTTTTAGGTGGTTTAGTTTTTTTTTACCTGTTGACTTTTGACAAGTTCTTTATCAGAGCATCCCTTTTTCTTTATGTATTCCTTCAGGAAGAAGTAGGGGAAAAAAATGTTCTCAAAATCTAATTGCTGAATGATTAGCTTAATCCTTATGTACCAGAGTATAGAAGAATTTTGTTTTGATGGAGACATTTTCTACATAATTCAAATTTTGTGGCCACTTCTCTTTATTTTTTTATTAGAAACTAAGTAAAATTGCATGAATTAATTACTCCTTTCAAATGTGGGACTTCTTTTTTTTTTTTTTTCCCCCTAGGATTTTGTTGCCAATGTTCTGGGAGTCTTTTTAAAATTATTCTTGTTCCAGAAATGAAACAAACAAAAATAAAAGTAATCATAATAACCTAAATTGAAACTAAGTTTGATTGATTGTTTTTGGCTTAGCATGTACAGTATGTGCCAAATGTAGTTAGCCAACATTCTCAATGACATATTTTCATTTATAATAATGTGAGAAGTGAGTAATTCTTTAAACGTGATTTCAATAGGTTTTTAAGTTAATAGTATTCAACCTTACTTTTTTGACTCAAGACATTGCCATCTTTTCTAATTCTACATATTTTGCTGTATTTACTAGTAAGATTTTAGAGCATTTGTTTTTAGAGTATTTTAGAGCATTTGCTCTTAAATCTTAGTAAGTTTTAAGAGCATTTGCTCACTACTTTTCTCTACATTTTTATTTAAAATTGCTCTGCATGCCAAACCACAAACTTTTCTTAATACCAAATAGTGGCCTCTCAGGATCCAGCCCAGATGAACAGACCCTTAGACCACCTGGGAGATCAGGGAGAGGTCTCCAAACTTGGCGATCAGAAATAAGGGACGGGCACAGATTGGTGACCCAGAAATAAAGAGGATTTATTAACATGAAAATAGCAAACAGGCTGAAGGCAATCACAGTACAAAGGGGTGCACCAAAAGAGCCAAGGATAAGGGTAAACAAAACTTTATAAGGTAGCATAGAGGTGGAGTTTGAGGGTGAGGGTCTAATAGGAAAGAGGGATTAGGAATATGCAAAATATTGCAGTACTTTTAAACCAATAATCCTACAGTGAATAGAGAACTTTCTGGAGGTAATGAACATGTACGCACAGGGGATGCTGGGAGTGAACCAGTTTCCTCACCATAACTGAAGTGAGTTTTCCCATGCCCTTCTGCTTTAGTCTTGGCAACTTTATTTCACCCCAACACCAAATTAATTCTCACAATTGGTTTTATTTGCACACAATCTTGAAGTGAAAGATATATGACAGAAAGATTCTTGGCATTATTTTAGCCCACATTACATTCCACTTGAAAACAGTAATCATTGACTTCAAAATAATTTAAATTGATCACTGTCAGTATTCTTAACACCATACATTTGCATTTTATGGTCGTTGTGTCATTTGGCAATTCGCAAACTGCCCTGCTAAAATCAGAGGATTATAATAAGTGTATGAATCTTTGGCTACCTATATTAAATAATACACTTCTAAATTATTTCAAACCTTTCTCATGGTCATTCATACCAATGACAAAAGTCTCCTAAATGCCTTGATCCATTTCTTAAATGCAGATACTCTCAATATATATCCCATAGCATTCGTATCCTGCGGATACAATTTACTGCATCTGTTTAAAACAGCTCCATCATTAAAATCAGATGGTCTTTTATTTATTCTTTCTATTTCCTGTAGGAACTGGGAATGTAATTAATCTGGGCATGGTACTTTCTCACCTTTTCATAGTTCTCATTTTCTGATGATCTGCTCTTGTGTAATTATCAGGCCTCCATACTATGTTGACAGGAGCTTCTTTAACTAGTATCTCATTTAAATATCAAGAAGCTTCTTTGGTGAACCACTATGATATTATGAATGCAGAAAAGAAGTCTGTGGTTTCTATTTTTCTTTGCAAAATACTGTTTAGAAAGCAGAAGCTCAGTAGGAATAGACCAGTCATTGTCAATATCAAAAAGATTTCATTGTGATCCCTTTTCTAATATCTTCCTGGTTTGTTTGGGTTTTTGGGTTTATTTTTGGTTTCAGGAACTTGAGAAATTTTTTTTTTTTGTTCCCCAAAAAAAAATACTCATTAGTATGAGTGCATACTAATCACTTGCATAAAAAGTTCAGTTTAGTCTTAATGACAAGGTAAAATCAGAGTGAGAAAGATAGAGATACAAATTTGAAATTTGGTGTTCTAGTGAAGTGACACTAGCAACAGATATTTCTCTTGATTTAAAATATTCTCTTTTTCATACCAACTTTATTTAAAATACTATCTTATTATAAATATATACCTAATAGATATTTATTATAAACATTAAAATTTCATTTTAATTACAATTACTGTATTGTTATAAATATATATTTATTTANACTAAAACCATGGCTACTTTTGTTCTGCTGTGTCAATGTGGCAGTAGAATCATCCAAGTAGGCTGCATTTCCAAAATCTACACTGGGAAATGTCTAATGAGTCAGATCTCATTAGACTTTTAAACTCAGTTTCTGACTGATCTGTACATTTCATAATATATAAAGTAGAAAATTTACAAACTAACAGAAACATTATTCCCTGAAAACAAATAAAAATCAATACCAAAAAAACCACACACACCAAAATGCAAACCTACAAAAAAGTGGAAGAACTTCCTGTGGTGCTGGAATATCTTTATTTTAATTTCCCATCACTGATATGCAGCATTATTACTTGAAAAAATGAACAGAAATTTAAAGTTTTAAAAAAATTTAAAATCTACACCTTAGATGTAAGTAAGACTTGAGAAATCCTGGAATTTTCAGAATAATACAAAGTCTATGAAGTATAATGCAGTTGGTGAAAAACAGAAAAGAAAGATTCAAGAAACCATTAACACCGGGTTCTATGAGTACTGATTAAAAAGTTTAAAAATACTCTCACTGACGGCACAGTTAGACCTTTCATTAACTCATTGTGTGAGCCAGCTTTTACCTAACTAGATGACTTGTTTCTGTGGTTTCTGTGGTCTGAATGTGACTGTCTTTTCATTTAATTGCGCATTAGAAAAGGTCTCTTGTCTCTCAGATCATGATTTAACTTGACATTGACAATACAATAAATTTCTGGGTTCTTATAGCTGCTCCTCAGGTATTTACGAGTTAAACATTTACCAAATACGGAATAGAATAGTTTGCACTCTTTGCCTTAATTTGTTTTTTCCATGTCATGCTGCTCCTAATTTTGAATAACTGCTTTTATGTACTGTGAAGAATAGTAGCCACTTTGTATTGTGTTTTTGTTCAAATCCTACTTGTTGTGGAAACAGCATCCCTATTATGCTTCCTGTTGTATATCTGCTCTACAAAACATTATATTAAATGTTCAGCAGCAAAGGTAGAAGGAAAATATAAATTCAAGTAATGCTTTGTTTAACTGTTGCTATTTTTCATTTTTAAGATGTTTTAAGTAGAAAATATCCATAGCAATTACCAGATGATTCTTCAGGTTTCTGAAATTGTTTTCTAACATTTGCCCAGTAATGGAGTTTACATTTTATTAGATTAAAGTTTTAAAAAATGCTGTCGCTATTTTTACATGATTTCATGTTGCCCTGATTGTTTCAAACTGTATTTTTAACAGGATGTATGACCAGTAAAGGTGCCAGTGACTCAGTAAAAATGCTTTAATTGTGCTGAAGAAGACTTCTTGTTAGATACTGATGACACTACTATTTCTTTGTGTCAATTACTAAAGCTAGGGAATTTGCAATTAATATTCAAGATTTTGATTTTGGTGAGTTTTTATTGTTGTGGTGGTGGTGGTTTTTTGGTTTAGGTTTGGTTTGTTTGTTTTTTATTTTGTATAAAAGTTAAATAATCGAGTACTCTACTTTTTGGTTTTTAATTTAAAAAAAAAAAAAATTGGCAGCTGCTCTCTGGGTACCATTGAGAGCACTTATAAATGTCTAGGTCCCCTTCTGGAAGAGTTTTCACGCTGAGCATGCAAGTGAAACATGACTGAGGGAATAATTTCACTGCACAAGCAACATCAGAGAAAGGTAGTTTGAAAGATTTTCTGTGTATGTGTTTGGGGTAAGAATCTGTCTGCATTGAGAACCTAATTGGAATCAGCAAGGAAGCAATACACTAAATAAAATGAAATGAGAATGAAAACAAAAGAAGGAGAAAGTCACAGATCAGGGAGCAAACCAAAGTGGAAACTGCTTAGCAATGGTCATTTTGGCCAACAGCTGTTCCTATGAACCCAGGACAGTGTTCCAGAGAGGATCTGAGGGCAGGGGTCTTAAAAGTAGAAGTTTTGAAAAATTGAACATGGATGGACAGGAAGCATTTAAAAAACTCTGAAGTTTATTAATCCCCACAGTCCATTATTTCTGCTGGGGGGCTTGGGGGCGTTTGAACAAAATGCAATAAATCTGTGATTTAAAAAAAATTGTGACTAAGTGTTAGGGGTTTTCTGAATGCCCACTCTCCATTCTTCCGCTCTCTGCTCCTGTCAGAAGATTGCTGTGACTAGGTGTGTTCTGAATTTCTTTCTCTGTCTGTGACTCTCATGCATATATTTATCTGAGTTCAGAATTTATTAGCTGTGGGCCATGGACCGACTTCCATTGCACCCAGCCATTTGCTATGTAGATTCCTTTACTGACTCAGTAATCCTAATTCAGATTACTTTTTTTTTTTTAATCAGCCTTGCAAATGAGCATCAAGAGACTGCACAGAAACAAAGTGAGCCCTGTAAGAAGGAGGCAGATCATATTAATATTCTTTTCAGTATGATGATAGAATCTTAGCCAGAGGCTCTCAGGAACCTTGAATAGTCTTATTTTCTACATCAAGACTGCATATGTTTTGTGCCAGTTGGCAAATGAACAGAGAAACCTTTACTATGAATTTCATTATTATAATATGTTTCTGTCACTTACGAATTAAAATTATACAGCCTGAAAGTACAATTAATTAATTAATTAATTGTAAGGTATAATTTTGGGTCAAAAACCATACAAATTTTGTGGGTTTTCTATATATACAGAGAAATATACATATCTGCTGTTGCTTCATTTTGCCACTTTGAAAATATGCCTACACAAACCAGTGTCAAATAACAAACACAACAAATTCTGTTCAGGTTTGAACTTAAGGACACTGAATCAAGCAGAATCACTCCTTTTGTAAAGAACTAATTGCATTAGGTCCTAAATAGAATTGTATTTCATTATTAATTTTGTATTGCTCTCTCTTTCATTTGTCACGAAGAGGTCTGCTAGAAATTTAACAAAATTGGATCCTGGCATTACATTTTAAAATCTGCAATAAAATAAAATAAATAATAAAATAAAATAAAAATTACACAGACAACATAGGGAAATTTAACAGAAATTACTTAATGATCTTGTATACTTTCCTGTCCAAAATTTTTTCTTCAGGAGACAAACATCTGTTGAAATATAAGGAAAAGATGTAGTATAACTTGTCATAGTGCTACTGAATTCCCACAGCAATGATTATAGAATCAGAGAACTATAGAATATGTTGAGTTGGAAGGGATTCATCAATAGAATTGAGTCCAGCTCTTGGCCCAGAAAGGGTCACCCCAAGGATCACACCATGGGCCTGACAGCCTATTGAAGATTCTTGAATGAATCTCATCAGGTTCCATGGATTTGTAGGGTTCTCCAGTTGAAATAGTAGAACCCACATGAGTTCAAGGTTCACTGGGAGTTGATCATTCTCAGAATCATGGTCCTTCAGTTAAGGGCACTGGGACTGTCTTGGTCCATCATCTGTGTTGTAGTCAAAATCAAAGAAAGCACTAAACAGCTCTGCTTTGTTCATGTCCTTGTTTGTGAGGTGACCATCCTCATCTTGTAATGTTATTCTGATGTTGTTTCTACACTGACTTTTGATATCAATTTATTTGAAAAAACTTTTTATTTCCCCCACAGTTCTGGTGAGCTTGAACTCCAATTGAGCTTTGGCCACAGGAATTTTCTCCCTGAAGTGACCAGCAGCATCTCTGTATTCTTCCCATGCCTCCTAACCTTGCTTCCCCTGGGCATACACATTCCTTTCCACCTTATTTCCAAGAAAGATTCCTGTTCAGCTTGTCTGTCTCACCTCTTTGACTTCTGACATTTGGGAATATCTGCTCCTACACCCTTAGGAGGTGATGTTTGAAAAGTGTGGACCCTAGAACCTGCAAAAATATTTTCCTAGGAGACATTAGTGACTAATTTCCTGAGGAGCCTGAATCTGCTCTTCTCATGTTCAGAGTTGAGCTTTTTCTGGCACTTCTTCTCCTGTCAACAAAAATTTTCAGCTCAATTGCTTTGTGATTCCTGTGTCCAAGACATATGCCAGTCTCCATTTGCTCATGAGATCCACTCTATTGACAAACATCAAATCAGGGAGGACATCTTCTTAAGGTGACTCTCTTAGGAGTTGTTCCATAAAGTTGTCATCCAGGTTTTTTACGAATCTTCTGGCCAGGGTTGTGCCAACTTTCTGAATGTCCCAGTTGATTTCAGGCAAGTTGAAGTCCCTCATAAAGACAAAGGCAGTTGACTTGGAAGCATCCTTTAGGTTCCTCAAAGAATAATTCATTGACATTATCATCCTGGCCAGAAGGTCTGTAGTTGACTTTCCCAGTGACATCCACATCATTTGTTTGCCCCTTGATTCTTACCCAGAGAGTTTCAACTGTTCCATTGACAGCTGAGAGCTCCATACATTCTATCCCTTTCATCTACACCACTGATTTCAAATCTTGGGGACTGGGTCAAAGCTTTGAGCTCATCTTGCTTGTTCCTCATGCTGCATGCATTAGTGTGGAAACATTTCAGTTGTGGTTCATTGTAGTCTTCATGAAGATTGAGGGATCCCATTATTGCTTCTTTCAAGTTTCAGCACAGCATCCCACTGTTCATTCCTGGCAAGCCTGGTATTTTTCCTTCCCCCTTTCAAACTACTTTACAGCTCCATCAATAAGCCTCGCTAACTCCAGGAAATTGTGCTAGAAATCATTTTACCCTCGGAAAAATGTGCATCCCATCAGGTGTTAGTGTCAGTAGAGCAGTAGAACAGAACATCCCACAAAGAACCTGAATTTTTTCTGATTTCACCAGCCTTGGAGCCACACATTTATCAATGGATCTGCCTATTCCTATCAATATTATTCTTTGTTACTGAAAGGATGAAGGAAATCATTACCATTGCTCATGATTCCTCAACAAAACATCTTAAGTCCCTGAAGTGTCTTTCAATTGCCTTTGGGCTTCTCTTTTTTATTTTGTTGCTGCTAGTTTGAACAGTGAATAATGGATAGTAATCAGATGGCCTTACTAGACTGGAGACTTGTCCTATAATGTCCCCTATCCATGACTGCCCAGGGCTTCTGGATCTGGATGGGGCTTAAGGCTGCTTCTTGAGTGTCCCTGAGCTCAGGACCTCTACAACTCAATGAAACCCTCATCCTTAGGTTTATCCCAGATGCCACTGCTGCTGCCTCGCTGACTTTATATGATTTACAAGCAATATATATGAAATATGTATGTATATATATGTGTGTGTATATATATTAATATATTATATGCTATATACAACTTGATTTATTCTTGTAGTTATGTTTTCAGAGATGCTGAGATTATGAGCAGCTTATTTGGTGCAATGACTTATTATAGTATCCTACTTCTTTCAGGTAATGGCAAATCATAATTTCCTATTCAGTCCACACGATATATGAATATGATATGAATGATTTATATAAGAAAAAAAAAATTTAAAAAAGAAAGAAAAAAATTGTATCAGGGAAAAAGAGTGTTTTCTATATATATTTAATGCCTTCAGCTCTGATATGTAACATAATCCATAGATTAGAAGGCTTCCTAAAAGTTTAAGAAAATATAATGCTGAAAAACAAATTGTATCCATTTCTAGTTTGTGTTTAGCTCTTGTAGCTCTTTTGTAGCTCTTGTTTGTGAAGAGCTACATGCTTTTCCTGGGTATAATACTGCAATTAATTTCACTTTTATTCTTGTTACTGAATTGTAACAAAGTAAAATTATAACAGATGTAAATCTTTTGTATAAGTAAAGTAGGTGAATTAGGGTTGGATGGAGTGACCTTTATTGAGATCACTCATAGAGCACTACTGTAGCTATATTTACATCTTAGATTAAGACGGGTAATTTCACATTTAAAGTTATAAATTCTTTTTTTAAATTAAGACACAGCAAATAGTATGTGCAGTCCAACATCTCATACTACATTGTTTTGACACTTACAGTGTTGCTCTTATAAATTGCTTCAGAGGCTTACACAACATCAAATGTTCCAAACTCTTCAACAGAGAAATGTAACTAAAAAAAAAAAAAAAAAAGTGTAATGAAGGGGAAATGGGATATAATATGTATACCAGCTGTTTATTAAATTTGAATTTTAAAGCCTACACAATTAATTTTAAAATTATACTAAAGGAAATAGCTCATCTCTTTTCTATTTTTATTCTGACAGAACTAGACAGGACAATCTCAGATATAAGTACCAACTGGGAGAACTCACTTGAGTTCTCCCTCTCCCTCTCTCCCATTCTTTCCCTTTCTTCTTTTCCCTTTCTTCTTTATCTTGTTTTCTTTTCCCCTTTCCCTCTTCTTTTCTTCTTTTTCTCTTTTCTTCTTTTCCTCTTTCCCTCTTCTTTTCTTCTTTTTCTCTTTTGTTCTTTTTCTTCTCCTTTTCTACTTTTCCTTTTCCTATTCTCTTTAATTCTATTTCTATTTCTGTTTCTTTCCTGTAAGGCTTTCATGTAACTGTGATTCATTTGCATTATGGAAATGACTAAATGTCCTAAGTAGGACATTTGTGTTACACAGGTAATTAGCTTTTTTCTTCCTTTCTTTTTCATGTTTTTTGTTGGTTTTTTTTTTTTTTTTTTTTTTTTTTTTTTTTTTTTTTGGGATTTCAGGGAGGTTGGGCTGTTAAGACACAGCAGGTGGGGAGTTGGNTTTTTTTAGTTTTAAACCAAAGAATCTGTGTTCTAACAGGGAAATAGACCTCTTTTAATATTATTTTTTTTTTGTTTGAACTATTTGGACCCATCCCATTCCTAAGGATTTTTGAACTTTGGTTAGTGGTTTCTTTGTAGTTGGACCCTATTTTATTCTGCAACATTATTGTTCCACTTACAGGTTCATTTTGGATACTAGTACTGTGCTATAAATCAAGACATAATAGAGATGCAAGCAACATGAGCAAGAAAAATATATGGTTGATCAAAATAGGTATCTCATCAAATTTATCAGATTTGCCGTTAGAGAAATACTGCAGTGGTGTGTGTGACTGCAGATTTCATTCAGCCACTGTGGTTCAGTCTGTGTCTATGCACCACACATCCTCCAGAAGAGACAAAAAATTATCTGTGCTCTCTTTCTTTCTAGTAGTAGTGTTATCTCTAGCATTTCAAATGGTTCTTTACCAAGTTTGAGGACCTGAAATTTTCAGGAATAGAGTAAAAAAATTACACCAACACTTTTGCTATGTGGTCTTACTCTGTCACTATCTTTATTTCCATAAGCAATGCATTGATTTTCATGATGATTAGCAGACCTTGTCAGGATTCACTTTGTGATTTTATTTGAAGAAGTCAGCTTGCTGAAAGTAATCATTGGATGGAAATTTATCACCTGAGCAATTTTTTTAATTCAAGGAAATGGAAGGCTTTTAAGTATTATCAGAATGAAATGGCTCAGTTATAAATAAATAAATAAATAAATAGAGAAATGGATAAATAAATAAATAAATAAATGTTTTTTAAAAAATACATAGCAGGTATTTAATTTCATTTTTGCCCAAATAAAGTGTATTAAAAATAAAACATTTAAAATACACAGTTAATTTTCATGACTAAAATTATTGTTTTCAGCATGAAACTGAGTGCCATTGCCAAAATGAAAAATACGAGGGGAAAAAAACCTCCTTTTTTTGCATGTTGGGGTCTTTAACAATTGATTCTTTTAGATCTTCATGCATTCAGGCAGAACCAAAATAAAAAAAAAATTCAATATGGGTCAACCTACCAGCTATTTAATAGTTGCCTGCATTTTTCACCTACAAATGTTGATTCTGTTTTCCTAAGTATAGAAAAACATTTCCATTTGGTTGTCGTTATAAGCAGTGAGGCAAAATTATATACAAATATTGTGTTCTTCATTAACCTATATCAGGGCTAATCTTACAGAGTGAATCTTAATATTTCATAAGATTGTGTATTGTTTTTGTCTACCAGAATAAAAAAATATTACTAATTGTACTCCAAGAAACCTCACAATGTCTCTCCACTGTTATGTTTCAGCTCACACATTTTGTTGCTCTATTTTTATGGCTTCTTGCCTTGCATCTCAGTCCCAGTTCTTTTCATAAATAAGGTTATGCAGTCTAGTGGTGTGACCTTCTTAAGTTTAGAGAATAGCTCAGGGGCTTTGCACAGTGAGCTAAAAGAGTGATGCAACTGTAGCCAAGGTTCTGACTTTGAAAATGGAAGCCCAGCTATTGACTAGATTTCTAATAACATGACATTGAGGTTGATGAATTTTCAGCAACCTGTATATTATGCAAACAGCCTCCTGTCAGCTCAGGAAACAAAAGGTCTCAGCAAGCAAGAATATGTTGATACAACCAAAGCTAGAATTAACAATTCAAGGTCTTCCAGAGACAATGTTAACCTCAGCAGCACAGCATTGAGAAATAACAAATGAAACTTTCAAAATATTGCAGAAGTGGGTCTCAGAGGACAGCTCAAGTCAAGCACAAAAAAGAAGATTTCTAGCTGACAGAAAAGTGACGAATGTGTTGCCCTCAATCAGGATAAAGCTGGTCATCTGCTTCTTACAGTAGAAACTCTTGCTACCTTTCTAGAAAGCTGAGAGATTTGAAGAAAAATCTTCTAATGAAAGAACATGAACAAAAATCTTCTACATGAAAGAACGTATTAAAAGTGCTACTTATTACATAACATTTATTACCTGTCCATCATAAGCACAGTAGAAATATCCCAAAAAACATCTGAAAGACATGTGCATTGTGAAAAGGGCACTGACTATTTCACAAAGGAGGAGGACAGTTATTAATTTAATAACTTCAAACAGAAATGTCACACAGATCTGTTGTTCATGCTCCTTGGACCAACCACATTTTTTACTTCAAGGAGAAGTACTAAAGGCACACAGAACAGAACAGACCAGAATACTCAAAACACTCAGAATTTCTGTCAAGACTTTTGCCACATTTTTTCCCCAGAAATTACAAATGTTAAACTAGTTAATGAACATAAGTAAGGAAAGTGTACTTGATGTTCCTGTTATAACATTATCAACATCTTCAACAAGCCACTGGTAATGTTTAGAAATTCATAATATGCATAACTACTGTCTCTGTGAGTAATTGGAAGGTTATTGATAATGTAATGAAGATCATGAAAATTATTAATATTTTTGTTTATGCTTTAGACACCTGGCATAAAATTTTAGGTAATGAGAAATTTCTGAATTTAAGAAAAACGCACCTGTCTTGGTTTGGAAAGACAAGTGTCTGCTCAGGAAGGCAGGAGCCTCCCCTGAAATGGAGAATGTAAACCCCCTCCCTCCAAATTGCTATAAATTTCAAATTAAGGGGCTCTCAGGCAGAAAATATGGGAGCAGGAATAACAGTTCTTTACTAGGGAAGAAAATAAAAAGATAAAATAAACAATGCAGTAAATTAAAACAACACTGACAGAATCAGAACACAACCTGACACCCTTTTAGTCAGGGTGTTGATAGCAGTCCAATTGGAATTGTGGCTACAGTCCTCCCAGAGTGTCAGGTGTGGTTCTGTTGGAGCCGGGATCCTGTAGAAAAGGTGTAGTCTCAGTGCAGTTGGAATTGTGGCTGCAGTCCTCCTGGAGGGTCAGGTGTGGTTCTGTTGGAGCAGGAATCCTGTAGAAAAGGTGTAGCCTTCCTCTGAAGATCCAGTGGAAGATGTAGCTGTTCCTCTGGGAAAATCCAGTGGAGAAAAGCTGTGCTGGTCTTTCCAGACTCTCCAGCTATATCTGGGTAGGAATGCTTTGCTCTTCCCTCTGGTGGAGCATCTCACAATGGGATGCTATTGTTCTTATCAGTCATGCATTGACATTCAATAGCCTGTTATCAGCAGATGTCTCCCTGGAGGGAGGAGTGGTTGTGGAAGAGATAAGGAAAACTGCCCACTTAACAAAAGACAACTGCCATACAGATGGCAAATAGAATACAATTTGCTTGACAATCCAGGACACCACCTATTCCTTATACTTTAAGAATTTATATCACCAGGAGTGTTGATGATGTGTAGTACATAGCACAGTGTGAGAAGCTGTTGGTTTTCTCCAGGACAGGCAAGGAATATTTCTATCAAGTAGTGACAGGCTTACTTGCATATTCAAACATAAAGTCCCAAGTTATAGGAGGCGATAACTGGCCTAGGAACTTTGTGCACCAAAATGCTTCCACACATCCTGACAACCAAGGAATAACTACTTCAGGGCAATTTTCAGTATTTCTTCACCCAAAAGGTTGCCTTTTCTTACACCAGGACAAAAGCAGATTACACAGAATCCATGATATGCTAACAGTGTTAATTATTTATTATATAATTATATAATGTTCACTAGAATTGCACTCTAAACAGCTCACATAAGAGTGCAGGGCCACTTGAGAAGAGGGAGATGTATTCCTTTGTGTTCCCCACAACACATCTTCCTCAGAACAGCAAGGCCATCATGAGGGCAAAGCACAGAGCCATTGTTTGCATTCAAATGTTCCTGAGCTCAGCAAAATCAAGAGACAAGTAGTGTGATGCACAAAAAAATCCTGCTGCCAAATAACAGCTATAACTACAGCATGATTAATGCACACCTGCCATTGCCTTCATGCTCCAAAAAACGTTGTGGCGAATTGACCATGGTGGACACTATGTGCCCACCAAGCCACTGCATCACTTTCCTCAGTGATTGGAGAGAGAAAAAATAAGATGAAAAAGCTTGCAGTATATAAATTCAACATCCCTAGTAAGAGTAACGTTTAGGTAAAAATCGCATTATTTGAAATTTCAGTATCGTGTTATGATGTGTCTTTGGACTAGTACTATTTTCAATGGCTGCAATATGCTATTAGTGAAGTAGATTGACAAAATAAAGGTGGAAAAAAAATTCTGAAAAGTAGTTTTTGTGAGCTGAGAGAACTACTTAATAAATACTCTTCAATCAGCAAATGGAAGTGTCCATATGACCTTATGGACTTTTCTTTTATGCAAATGGTTCCCTTCCTCCATCAACCTTTTGCAAAACAACTGTTTTCTGGGCAGCTATACAAAGACTCTCAGCTGACACATTGTGTCATCCAAAGGAAGCACTAATTCCAGATTAATTTATCCATGCTTGAGGCTGTCAGGTCTTGTCCCCACATCTATCTGAATGCAATGTGAGTAAACAATGCAATAGTTAAATCAATCTTATAACATGATAAATCTACTGTATTTAGCAAAATTAGTGTGTATTCACAACACAAATGTAAAATAAACTGAATTAAATTCATCACAAAAAAAAAAAAAGAAGCTATTTTTAATTTATTTGTTCTAATACATGCTTCACTCCATATGTTCTATAATGTAAATAAACACTGGAATAAATAAAAATATTTTTGGAATTGAGTTCAGCTTCATGTATTTTGTCATTTTAAGTAATGATATTAACATTCTTTATAAAGTGAGAAACTATTTTTTTACATTTCTTTTTTTGCCTTTCATTCCTCTGTGTACTGTTTATAGGTAATTTAGATGAGTAGTTAGTCTTTTTTTTAAAAAAAAAATCTCTTTTAGCAGTACTACACTGAACAAAGTGTTCTTTGCCTCTACACATAGTATTACACTTCATTAATTGACTTACAGTATTTTACTGAGCTGATGTAGTTGACTAATAGTCCTTAAGTCAGAAATAACTACATTACTTTTCTTTTAGGTATATCCTCTGATAATTGTGGTTTTTAAAAATCATTTGATTCTTGAGACTACTTCTTATTTATTTTGTTCAACATATCTTTTAGCTAAGCAAAGACACAAAATGACTAGTGAGGGCTTAATATCTTAAGTATCCTTCAATCATTTAATTAGACCCATCTGCTCTGTCAACAGAACAGTGCAGGATCCATGTTGAGAAGGATGTTTAACTACACAAAGGTAGATTAGATTTGGAATTATAGATTAGATTTGGAATACAAACTATATTTAATTTTGCCAAGCTGACTAAATGGAATAGAGCTCTGTGTGACAGCCACAAAACGTATCTGAAATGTAAATCTATATTCCACTCTCAAGGACAAATTTCTCCTCTTGTCCTATTGACTGTGATCAGTAGTATCTTACAAAATAATCACATACCCATGTAAGCAGGTCTTCTTTTTTTCAGAATCAAGCTGAAAGATTTTTACTCATCTCCTGTGTTCAGATACAATTGTACATTAGTCATAATCTCATTTGAATTACATTGGCCTTTAATCTTATGTGAGACTGCAATCCATGGATTAGAAGGCTATTGCAAGCTATTAATTGCTGTCCTTAAACATCTTTTGAATTATAGATAAGTGACATTTTGAATTCTTTAGTATGAAATTTAAAACACTGATAGATATTTAAGTATTAATGATGTACTTGGTCTTTACCAGTCATTTAATGACTGACTAGAGGAGTTAAAGAATCTTAAATGCTATAGAATTTAGTGATTTAATAAAAGTGTCTGATGACTAGAAACCCATTAATGACTTCTTCATGTCATTTCAGCTTATAGGAAAAGTTGCTTTCCCCAAAAACATCTTGGCACTCAATGCTGAAACTGAAAAAGCACAGTTAAAAATAAAGATGGGAAATTTTATCTGGTCTTCCTTTTTCTTCCAGTAAAACATTGCCTCTACCCTAAAGCATTTCTTTATGCCCATATATTTGTTATTGTCTTAAGAAATTATTCCTTAATCTTCTTCCTTAAGAAACAATTTCACAGGCAAGTAGTTCTCAGTGTCAGAAAGATTTTCTCGTTATTTAACTTAAACATTTCATCTGTAATTCCATCTCATTATTCCTTTATGTACCCTAGACAATATTCTAATTGACCCTTCTATCTCTTTGGTGTTTATACCCTTCAAATATTCAAGTAGAAAAACATTAATTAAGCTTCAAAATGTCCTTAAGGCCATTTGTCTGCTTTAAGCAGTACTGTGTAAATGTAACAGTATACTTGGCGTTTGAAGGATATATATCTAAGAAACATCAAAAAAAATTAGTTCCCCAGAGCACGCTACAAATAAAGTGTTAGCTGCTTCAGTGACAGTGATTGTGCAGGTCTTAGTGACAGCTCTGTTATTTAGAATATGTCCTAGCAAGAAAGAAAATGTGTAAAACCTGGGATTACACAATACTCATTTTTCAAATGTCTCCCTAATGCCTGGGGTCACTAAGAATGAATAGCAATTCACTACTAACAAGATAAATTTTTTCATGGTATAATAAAAATAATGAGAAACCAAAACAGCAAGAAAAATATGATAGTAATTTTCAAGGTTAATGCAAGAGTGTGAGCTGCTGACTGGTATTAAAAAGTTGAAGTTCTAGAAGCTGAATCGATTGTTGAAAAGGATCATGCAGGATCAAACATAACCACAGAACCATTGGTTGGAGGGGACCTCTGGAGACCATCTCACCCAACCTCCACTCCTACAGAAGTTCACAGAGTATATTACACAGGATTGCATTGAGATGGGTTTTGAATATCTCCAAAGAGGGAAACTCTGCAACTTCTCTGGGCAGCCTATTCCAATCCTCTGTCCTATTCCAATCTTTTTACCCTCAGAGTAAAGAGTTTTTCTCTCAAATTTAGACTGAACTTCCTGTGTTTAAGGTTGTGCCCATCACCCTGTTTCTGGACACAAGAAAGAGTCTGGCCCCATCCTCAGTCACCTGCCCTTAAGCTCTTGTATGCATAGGTTCCCTCTCAGTCATCTCTTCTCCCGTCTAAACAGGCCCAGCTCCCTTAGCCTTTCCTCATTAAGTGAGATGCCCCAGTGGCCTGAGCATCTCCATAGCCCTCAGCTGGACCTGCTCCACTACTTTCTTGTGTGTTTTGTGCTGAGAAGCCCAGAACTGAAGACAGTACTCCACGTACTACTCCTGAGCCTTCACCAGTGCTGAGTGGAAGGGCAGGATCACCTGCCTTGCTGCCAATGCTCTTCATAATGCACCCCAAGATACCACTGACCTTCCTGGCCCCAAGGGCACTGCTGGCTCTTGGACACCTTCTTGTCCACCAGGACCCCCAGGTCCTTCTCTGAAGGGCTGCTAACCAGCAGGTCAGCCCCCAGGCTGTCCTGGTGCCTGGGATTGTCCTCCACGTGCAGGATCCTGCACTTGCCTTTGCTGAACTTCATTAAGTTCCTCCCTGCCCATGTCTCCCTGACAGGCTGCAGGACACTTTAAAGTATCAGCCCCTCCACCCAGCTTTGTGACATTGGCAAACTTGATGATTAATAAAGTCAGAAGCAGTAACAGAAGAGATATGTTGACTTTCAAAATAAAGAGATATGTTTGACTTTCATCAAATCTGTGCATCATGAGAAATTAAACTGAGAAAAAGAATACTGTAGAAGTAGATGACCAGAAATTTAACATAAATGAAGGGAAAAATATATGTGACATTTAAAACATAAGTACACAGACAACAAAGACCTTTTTAAAGCTTACTCGATGCTAAAATGCTAAAAAAATTTGTATAGGCCTGATTAAGAATATAAAATCAATGACCCCTAAAACAACTTTAAAAAATAACAATAAATCAATTTTTTAAATAGAAATTTATAAGAAAATATGGTGTTTAGCTTTATTTACAGTGGCCTTGAGGAAATCAGATAACAGTTTCCCTGAGTATGCAACAAAAGCTGAACACACAAATATGAGAATGGTATTCATTATGAAGAGCATGTAAAAAGTTGTATTAGGTTGGAAGATGTAACTGGGAGTATGTATTCTACCACTACCTGTTAGACATGGGACAGTTATCTTCTGTTAATTGGGCAGTTTTCTTTATCTCTTCCACAACCAGTCCTCCCTCTGGGGAGATACCTTCTGTGAATGGACCATTGACTGTCATTGCATGA
Source organism: Urocynchramus pylzowi (assembly GCA_013397555.1). Classification (NCBI taxonomy): domain Eukaryota; kingdom Metazoa; phylum Chordata; class Aves; order Passeriformes; family Fringillidae; genus Urocynchramus; species Urocynchramus pylzowi. The sequence continues at coordinate 102,925 of VZRH01002148.1, forward strand.
CTGATAAAAGTACAGCATCCCATTGTGAGATGCTCCTCCCAGAGGGAGGAGCCTACCTGAATCTAATCTGAAATTTGGAACAACAGAGGCAGCCTTTTTCCACTGGATTTCCAGAGGAGCAGCTTTCTTTTCCACTGGATTCCCAGAGAAAGATCAGACCTATCTACACCGCCACTGGCCCTTCAGAGGAAAAGTACAATCTTCTACAGGCTCATTGTTCCAACAGAGCCACATCTGTCACTCCAGGAGGACTGCAGCCACCATTTAATGGGACTGCTACCAGCACCCTGACCAACAGGGTGTCAGGTCATATTCTGACTCTGTCAGTGTTTTTTTGTATTATTGCATTTTGAATTTTTTTTTTAATTTCCTAGTAAAGAGCTGTTATTCCTATTCCCATATTTTGCCAGAGAGCCCCTTAATTTAAAAATTATAATAATTCAGAGGGAGGGGGTTTACATTTTCCATTTCAGGGGAGGCTCCTGCCTTCCTGAGCAGACACCTGTCTTTTCAAGACAAAAATAATTACAGCTTTGGAGTAAACAATCAACATACTGGTGGATTGTATGTCAGTGTTTGTCCTGGCACATTTGTTATACATGTATGAGTTTCCCAGCGAACAGGATATATTCCAAGAAGAAGAAGAAAGACTTGCTAAAATAGAGAAGTGCTGAGGAATACACATTTATGGAAGCTAAAGATTAAATATTATCTTTCAAAAATGACAAAGACAGGTTAGTGCAATTAATTCAGTTTCTATAGATGTTTCTGATACAAAAATTTCATTCAATTTTTGCATCTCTGCTAACAGACATCATAAAGACATGATAATAAATAATAAATTAGAAATCATTCAGTGCAGATAACTGTTTAGTAGAGGCAGACATTGTAAAATATGCTGCCTCCCATTTACTCAGCTAAAACATGAAAAGTTACTCCTCAAAAATTTTTTATGCAATTGACAGATTGGTTTTGTTTGGTTGGTTTGTTTTTCTGGTACAGTCTGTACATATATGTTGATGACATATATAGCCAAACACCAGGCCACCCATGAGAGCCACTCACTTGCTGTCCCCTACTACAGCTGGGCAGAGGAAAGAAAAAATTTGACAAAGGTTTCATGAGGTGAGATAAGGACCAGGAGAAAACACTCCAGGAGCAAAAGAGGTTCAGCGTAGAAGTACAAAGTGAATTTATTACTAACAAAGCCAGAAGAGGATAATGAGAAGTTAAATAAGCCCTTAAAACACCTTTTTTCTCTCAGCCACTACCTCCTTCCCACCAACAGCACAGGGAGTCAGGGCATGGGAGTTTTGGTCAGTCCATCACCCAAGGTTTTCTTCTACTCCTCCAGGAGAGAAATCCTTCCCCTGTGAGGCCATGGGGTCCCTCCCAAAGGAGACATCTCTTTGTGAACTTCTCCAGTGTGGGTCCACTCTCACGAGCAGCAGCCAATCCCCACCTGCTGCAGCATGAACTGCCCCCACGGGCAGACACTCCTCCCAAAACTGCTGTGGCATGGGTCACTCTTTCCACGGGGTGCAATCCTCCAAGGACAGGCTGCTCAGAGGCAAGGGCCCTCTCTCCACCAGGTCTCCCACTGGATCACAGCCTTCTCCAGGCATCCACCTGCTCCAGCATGGGCACCTCCCCCGTGGGCTGTGGGTGGATCTCTGCATTCCCCGTGAAACCCCACGGGCAGCATAGGCAGCTCCGTCCCCTCCCCCATTCGCATTCCACCCCATTTTCCCTTTCTCCCTTCTCACTTGCCACCTTTTCCTTTCTTTTTTCCATTCTTTCTTTTCCTTTTATTTCTTCCCCACCTAAAGAAGTCTTAACTTTAAGACTTCATGTAAAAATAAATCAATAGTTTAAATATTGATAAAACGTACTTTTGCCAGAAGATAATTATGGCAATTGCAGTGTGGTACACAGAACATTAACATATTCTATGTGAGAATTTTTTTCTAAATAATTCTCTTTATCTTAGCATTTAGACTGTTTTTCTGTTACACAGAAGATCTAGTTTTTTCCTCAGCTCAGTTTTAAAGAGAATTTGGTTCTTGTATTTCCCAGGTTTCATCCCAATGTCTTCCTGGTATAAAGGGTGACAGTGCCACTGTCTTTGCTAATAGCTTCAAGTTTCTGTCTGCCTTAAAAATATCCCCAAAATTAGGCAATAGTTTTATTCATGACACATTTAGAGATAATTTAAATTTGAATTAATTGGAAAACAGTAGATGGGAGCTTCCAGTTCCATCATTCAGTGAGGAAAACTACTATGTATTGTTTGATCCAGTGTCCATATAAGTAAGTGGACTTCTATGTTCCTTTTTTGTGCTCATGTCTAAAACTAGAAGACACATATGTGGCCAAACAGTCTAAAAGGAAGGTCCTGGCCTGATTGTACTGCCAGACCCACGCTTCTTTAAATCAAAATAAAGTCCCCTGTGTGCAAAAGACAGTGTATCAGGGTATGGCTGTGCATCACATCAGCCAAAGATTGCTACATTTTAATCTAAAACAAGTATTAAAATTCCCTAAAACTACAACAAAGAATTTCATACACTTCCTTAGCTTTCAAATATAGGTAAGAATTTTTTAGGTTTACTTGATTAAATACAAGTTGAAGCATTCAACCATATATGTCCTTCAGCTCTCTTTAGGGAAACACAGCCACTGAAATTTAATGGCAGTGAACCAAAACATGACGAACTGAGGCAATTTCAGTTTTGCTGACCATTGCTCCAGGTCACTGTAATTTAATGAGTAGTAATTCTATTTAAAATATGTTTCAGGCAGCAAGGAGCCTGCTGGGAGAAAGCTGCTATGCATGAAGAGATCAGAATGTGCTGCGTGCATTCAACCACTCAGTAATCAATTCACCCTTGTTATGAGAATATAAATGCTAAAGTCCTAAAAGTTAATTCCTATAGAAACATTTACAAAGCTATCAAATTATTAAAAGTTTTTATGGATTCTTATTTGTTGCTTTTTGTTTTTAAATCTTTTTGCAGTACAAGGTTTATCTCACAGCAACACCCACTTACCACTAGCTGCTTGATTCCCAGTTTCATCCTAGGCTTGAAGAATGAAGTTTTGATTCAAAGACTGCTATTACTTTGAGTGAGGAAACCTGGGGATCAAGTAAACTTTTTCCAGTTTGAAGAATTTTAATAGAAACTGCTAAAGCTACCTTGCCAGAGTTTTTAATTTGTTTTTTTAAATCAACATATTTTCTTTAAGACGGTTCTCTTTGGATCTGATTCTTAAAAAAAAAAAAAAAAATAGGCATTATATTTTTAAGTTAGCATCAGAGACTCAAAAAGTATCATTTCAGTTTTTAGTCTTTTTTTTTTTCAATTATTATAAAATTGTATGTTGAAAGAGTACTTGTTCAGTGCATTTGGATTCCTTGGCTAAGCCTCAACTCAGGTAATACTGAGGCTGGATCTAAGGGCAAATTTGCTATCTACAGTCAGTGATTCCTTGTTGCAGGGCTCTCCTGGCTCTTTCTGCCAGCCTTCCCAGGAATAAAAGTAAAAAATTGCAAGGACATGCAATACAGAAATGGCCTGAAAACCTTTGTGCTCTGCATGTCTTACATAGGTTTCTGCAATGCTTTGCAATGACCTTCATTAACACAAAAAATATGGACTGTGTTCTTTTTTTTAAATTGTGGAGGCCTTGCTGCTACAGGAACAGAAAAATATTGTAGTCAGTATAGAGACAAACTTTAAGTGATGCTCCCACTACACACTTTTAATTTCAAAGGTTGAACACCTTTGAAACACCTAATTCCAGGTCTTGTGCTACCATGGGTTTCAGATCACTGACAAAGACCAGCCCTTCAGATCAATCATCACTTCAGCATTAATCTATCTGAAATGCCCAGATCCAGCCTTTCACAAGTTATTTAAGTTTTAATAACCAAAATAGTTTGATGTGCTAGCATAAGCATAAATGATGCTTATGCTAGCACTTCCAAAAAGTGATGACTGAACTACCTCTTCATGTGGCATCATGAAAGTATTTGTAACAGATTGAGTCTTTCATAGCCAAAATCACAAATCTTAAACTGTCAGTTTCAAATGTCCCAGCTTATCTCTCCCACAACCAGTTGCTAATTTTGTTTTTATGGCTATATTGTAGTAGAATAATTCCCTTCCTAAAGGGTTAATATTACAATTTTATCTGAACTGGCTTTTGGAAGATTCCCTCTGATAACTTTACTCTCAGACTGCTTCTCAAGTGTGTATTTTTCTCTCTCTTTCAGATGAAAGTGTTGTTGAAAGTCTGTCAGGAAAACAACATAAACATACAAATAGCAGAGGTATTTCTGCAGAATGATTTCTGCTCTCTCATTTTGAATGTGGAAGAAGCCTTTCACATGCTTACAATTCTGTTCCCAGACAAATGTGTACCAGACATTCCCCAATCCTGACAGCCCATTTACTGCGACAAGCAAAGACTTATTACAGTGACCTGTTACCAATCACTGGAAGACAGAACAGCTTTGAGACTTATTCTATTTTCTCTCCAGAGGATGAACCAAGATTTCACTGTCTTTTCAACTGAGAGCAAATGTGGAATAAAGTCTATCACAAGTAAGGTTTGGGCTTTTATGTTGACATATCCTTTTAGAGTTTCCTGCTACCCCTGTGGCAAAATATTTATAGTATCCAAGAAAGTATGTGGGAATAAGCCCAGCTGAGACTTGGAGTCAGCTGGATTTTACCACAAAAGACCCAGGCGTGAATTTCAAGCCCTGGGAATCCTTGGTATAACTCTCACTGAGCTTGAGAGTTCTCCCATAAGCCTTTGGTGTTGTTATGCCGAATTGTCCAAGTTCTACTCTGCCACTGGTTACTTGTTTCCCCTGTATGGTTATAGTTCTAGAATGTTCTACTTCCAAGTGTATATATTGTTGCTTCCCCTTAGTCTCAGGTCTTTGGATCCTGCCCCCTTTGTATCCTGTATTGAGCTCGGCTTCTCTACGTTTGTTATTTTTCACCCTTTATTAAAGTTCTTTTTGGGCAACTGCATCAGATCTGTTCCTTTTAATTTTTTGCCACTTCCGCCCTGAAATCAGGGAACCAGAGAGGTTTGGTCATAGCCACCCTCACTGTGACAAAGGTACTAATCACTGAACAGCCCTTGCTTCTTTCAGCCTTCTCTTCTGCTTAAAAGTCCCTAATGTTCTACTCTAACAGTATAAAAGTTTCATTCTGAATCCCAACAGACCAGGAAAACAGCTATTCTTTTCTACCCTGTAATTCTACTGAAGTTAACTAAGCACTTTCTCATAACTAAAACTTGTAGAGACCTAAAATTAACAGCTACTTTAATTCTTCTGTGTATCACGTTTCACTGTAATTTGCCTTCTGGACAGACAATAGTCAGTGACTTCACTACTTCACTCCAGCCCAGAAGACTGGCTTCTTTTTTTTTTTTCTTTTCTTTTTTTTCTTTTTTTTTGGTGTGGGCTTTTTTGTTTGTTTTTGTTTTTGTGCTGATGTTAGGGTTACTTCTGTGAGTGTAAAGGTCAAGACTCTTTTGAACCCTAAGGAGAGACTCCACTCATTCTCACCAGACAGAATGTCCAAATGCATTAATCAAAATTATCAACTACTACAAATTTTTGGTCCTTAACCATTAATAAGGCTCCATGTCATGGATTGTGAAACCAATACTATTCTATTTACCATCTGTGTGGCAGTTGTCTTCTGTTAAGTGGGCAGTTTTCCTTATCTCTTCCACAACCACTCCTCCCTCCAGGGAGACATCTGCTGATAACAGGCTATTGAATGTCAATGCATGACTGATAAGAACTTTAACATCCCATTGGGAGATGCTCCGCCCAGAGGGAGGAGCCAAGCATTCCTACACAGATATAGCTGGGAGTCTGGAGAGACAGGACAGCTCTTGCTGGGTTTTGCTCAGAAAGAGAAGTACCCCTTTTCATCTGAATCAGCAGAGGAAGATCTTCACCTTTCCTTTGACAGGATTTTCCTGCTCCAACAGAACCACACCTGAGGACTGAGTCCAGGAAGACTGCAGCCACAATTCCAATTGGACTGAGACTACACCCTGACCAACAGGGTGTCAGGTTGAGTTCTGACTCTGTCTGTGTTGTTTTAATCTACTGCATTTGTTTATTTTATTTTTTGGGGTTTTTTTTTGCTTTTCTAGTAAAGGACTGTTATCCCTGCTCCCATATTTCTTGCCTGAGAGCCCCTTGATTTAAATTTTATAGCAATTCGGAGGGAGGAGGTTTACATTCTCTATTCCACGGGAGGCTCTGGCCTTCCTTAACAGACATCTGTCTTCCCAAACCAAGACACTCCACAAATCTGGGGAAACCGGGAGGCAGACAGATATATTTCGTAGATTGAAGCTTGAATCCTCAGTCTTCCCCATAATGTGGTGAAAGGAGATGTTCATTTCAGATATACATTCAAAATGTAGGAATTCACCTTCATGCACAAAACATTTGCAAGATTTAAGTCTAATTTTGAGGACTTGCATAACATTTAAATGAAAAATAGCCTCCATTATGTCCCTGATCAGGAAGATAATTTCTAGTTAATGTTCGCTACATCCAAATGGTTACTCAATATAACAACAAGAGTGACCTTTTTTAAAATTTGCTTCCACACATACAAATTAAGCAAACTCATAAAGTCATAGCAAAAAAGAGATTATGTCAATGTTAACTGGAAAAAAAGGGGCTTTAGTGCATCTACCTAATTGTACTCAATGCATTCTATTTAGGAAGAAACAGATGAACTCCATGGGAAAATAAAAGTTTCATTACTGTAAAATTACAAAAATTATAAATCTACAAATCTTTTCCAAAATCATGTGGAATATTATGTTTGTATGCAGAGGCATACCTAGGAAGAATTTAAAAGTAATCTATACAAATCTGAGAACTGGTGAGTGAAAAACCCCACTCTTATAATAAAAAGTACTTTCACAGCTGTACATGAATAAGGACCCTGTGTTTCACAGTGAGCCAGCAAATGCAGAAATACAGAAAAGTAAACAGGATTTTTTAAAGAGTCAATGAAGAAATAACATGAAGAAAGGGAAGTTAATAAATAAAAAATTACAGTTTTTCTTCTCACAGACACAAATGTCATGCATCTTCTAGCCTCATGGGCTAAAAAAAGCATCTGGTTTGTCAGCAGAACAGGAGATAAAATAGTAACAGCAAACTGGTGAATGTATGATCCTTTTTATCCTTATGCCTCTGTAGCTTTTATTATGGATTCGGGTTGCTAATGACTATTTATGCTTGGGAATATTTTATTGTCAATTTCAGAAAGCAGAAATCTGAGGCACTAGTCTTAGCAAACAGACTAGAAGGTGTCATGTAGATACTAAACAGAACAGAATATTAATATAAAGTAATAAATAATTAAATCCTCTACATGGGTGATGCTGAGGAGTAAAAAAGTGATGGAACAATAGTATTTCAAAGTTAAAGGCTTACGCAGATTTGGGAGAATTTGGCATGGTATTATACTACTGTGTTTTTTCACTGAAGGAGTTTTCTCACACACCAGAAAACAGCACCATTTGACAAAAAAAACCCCACCCCTCATCAGTGATTGTGTTTCATCTAGAGAAGATCCACACACAAAAAACCCATTCAGCCTGTATGGCTTTAAAAGAGAAGTACAGAAAGGTGACAATATTTCAGGAGATCTCTGAGCATTGTCATCTTCCTCTGTTAAAAAACATGCAAATGTCCTTATAATAGAGTCAACAAATTATTCATAACACATACCAGTATTTCTTCTGTGATTGTTTTTGCAAGACCCTTGGGTCATATTTGAGGATGCGAAAATCTGAAAAACTTCATGAGAAGTTCATCAGGAAGTTCATCCAGAAAGACAACTTCTGCAGATTAGGACTTCTTGAACTCTCAATAAGTTGTCAGTAATGCCAACACATCTTAAATTCAATTATCAAAAGAAATTTGCACTTCAAAGTCAAAGAAACTGAAGACTTCAAATAAAGACATTCTTACGGCTTACAGATTGCAATTCTGATAATTGATATTTCTCCGTATATTGATACAGTCTTCAGTGAGTCTGTAACTTCCATTGATTCAGCCATATTTTTTTCTCAAGTGTTTTCTTCTCCAGTAGTTTATTTGTAATTTATGGAAATTATTTGGGCTTTAATAAAGATGTGTAGAGAAAAGAACTGTTCCTTTTTTTTTTTTTTTTTTTTTTTTTTTTTTTTTTTTTTTTTTTTTTTTTTTTTTTTGCCTTTTCACTTCCCACTTTTTCACTTGAACCAGATGAAAATACCACAGAAAAGGCCTCATCTTAATTTTAGCACTAAATCCATCTCAGTAGCAGCAGCATTTAACGGCTTTTTGTACTATAAAACTAATTAGCAATCAAGGTAGTTATTCTCCAGAGAATACAATGCTAGTGAACAAAATTTGTGTGCCCTCTGGTGCTTTTCTCTATAAAATCTGGTACAAGCCACCAGTAAAACAAAACAAACCAAAACAACCCCCAAAACCAAACAACCTGGTCTGTTCCCATACACAAATTTCTCCAGTTTGCCTTTTGAAATAACCACTTGTCTTGGCTTGAAAGACAGATGTCTGCCAAAGAAGGCAGGAACCTCCCCTGGAATGGAGAATATGACCCCCTTCCCTCTGAATAATTATAACTTTGAAATTAAGGGGCTTTCAGGCAAAGATATGGGAAAAGAAATAACATTGCTTTACTAGTATGTATGTGTATAACAAAGCAAACAAACAACAACAGTGCCAGCAGCAACAAACAGAAGGCAGAATAAACCAGGAAACCCAGGGAAGTCTCTTCCGGCTGTTTGAGCACCTCCCCCGGGTGCAGTTCCGGTCCCGGNTTCCGGTCACAGCCAGCAGGGGCGCTGGTGGCTCCCCAGCTAGGCCAGGTGGGTGCGGTGCTTCCCCCGCGGCTGCAGGGGGCGCTGCGGCGCGAGTGTCAATCGCCTCTCTCTCACATGGCAACGGCTGACACAGCCGGCAGAGGGGATGGACGCGGGGCCTTTACGAGCCCCAAGGGGCAGCTGACTGTGGTGCCCCTCTGGATAACAAAAGGAGTTGTAGCAGGGACCTCGGAAGCAGGAAATTGGAACAGAAAGGAGGAGCAAAGTCCCGAAGTGGTAGATGAGACGTATGAGAAACTCTGCAGCTGTATCTGGCACCGGGACAGGCAGGCGCGGGGGGAGGTGAAGGGGTGCGGCGTAGCAGAAAAGCCCCGGAGCAGTGGCAGCGGTACGGGGCAGACTAGCAGCAGCAGCCCGGCTCCTATACACGGCAGGGAGAGGCTCCCTGGAAGGGGGAAGGGGCTGGGGAATCCCAGGGTTTCCCCTGAGACAGCTAAGCAGAATGTGAAGGGTCCTTTGTCTGGTGAGGTAGGGTGTAGATAAGGTCCCCGTGCAAAGGCCGCTCTTACGAGCAGAGCTCCTCTCATGGTAGAAGAAAGGCGGCAGGAGACAGAACCCCGCAGTGGTGGCGACTTCTTCCCACAGCAGGACTGCAGCCCCTTTTCCTCTCAGAATGCAGACAGTGCAAGAGAGCAAGGAGCCGCACCCAGCCCTTCTTCCCAGCTCACTTCTCACGACATCTCTTCCCGGTATCTCTGCCTCTCCAAGAGAAACCCCCAGGTAAAAAGAGAGAATAGCTAGCTGGAGCCTTCCCCTGAGCTGTGGCCACTTGTTTTGGCTCTCTTAAATACTTGGTCGCAATTGTCTCCTAGCAAGACGTATGGAGGGGAATTCTTTGAGAATCCTAAACTCCAACACCACTACAATTAGCTAATTAAGGGCTAAATTAGGATTACTGCAGGTGGTTCAAAGCTAGAAGAGAGACACAGAAGAAATGCTGCCTCAAGGCTTTCAGCCTGCAGGAGGCTGCAGCAGTAATACTGTCGTCAGGCATTTGCAGGAATGCAGAACTGCCTTGTGGTGCTTGCTGCCTTTTATTCCAAGCAGTATGCATTTGATCAGGCCTTCAAGGCCTCTTTGACAGACCACAGACAACTGAACACGGTGTTTCTCATACTTAGAGAGCATAATGGGCAGAAGAAATCCAAAATCTTTTGAGATACTGTGTAAGTGATGAAAATAGAGAATGGGGATGGGAAGGAAAACACAAGAATGCTCACTGTGTCATTACAATAACAGGACAATCTACACTGTGATAGCCAAGGAGGTGAGACCTTGCACACAAAGTCAAATACCTGCCTGTTTACTCCATACAGGAAAGAAGAAGACAGGCTTAGTTTTTCTAATTGGAAAAAAGGGCATGGATGAGGTCCTTGTGAATGTATGATTACAATGACAATAGTGTATTAATTTTCACCCCAGAGATGTAAGAAAAATAGTTTTACATCAAGGCATGATTTGTATACATGATTTCTTACAAGTCTAGAAAGTTGTAGGAAAGTGGGAGAACTGACAGTAGTTCCACCATTTCCAATCATTTACAGTCTCTGTGGATATTCAATAAGTAGCCTCATTTCACCTAGTCTAAAATCATAGGTTGAGATCAAATGCAATTATGGGTTGTAAGATTTTTTGGATGCTATAGGCTTCTTGCTACCTCACCAGAATTTATGAATTTTATTTTATTTTCTTACAATTTTGTTACCTGTTATTATGGATGGAAGGGATGTATAATTTATCTGACTAAGATAAGGGACTTAAAACAGGATTCTTATCCTCTCCCCTTGGTCTGCAGTGGCATTGGACTTTATTTAAACCACAGTAATTTGTAATTGACAAACCTAATCACAGTGGTTAGCTTTGAAAATCTTCAGTTTTACATTTCTTTCATTGTGGTTGCTGAACTATACAAATGTATTTTATTCTGAGGTTGATAATTTGAATTTGTGTCTATTGTGTGACAGAAGAGATAAAGAAGGTCTTAAAATTGCCAGAATAACACCAGATCTGAATACATGATTTCACATAAAATGTCCCAGTTAGTTGGTTGTGTATGGAATTGATGTGTATATCTGAAGATATACACATTCAAAAATATTTGTATTCAATATGAATTTGTCTGAAATAGGTCTATCATCATCTTGTTGTAAGCATTTGATAAATTAAATGTGCATTGTTTTTACTGGACACAAGATGTAGTTTTCTGGACATTCCAGTTAGATCAACATTGCTGTGAAATTTAAGTTTCTGGAATGAATAACAGTATGCAAGATTTTTGATTACCATGTATTCTGACTATGCCTTGTATATTGGAAGATGCAGAACAATTAATGAAATCTATCTTAATTTTCTTTATATATACCTATTTTTCAGAGGTGCTAGCTGTATTTTCTACACATAAATAGCTACATTTGTAGGTAGTTTTTGAGCTGTTCACTCTACGTACTTACTATTCATGCTGGTTAGGTTTCTGTACATTGGACTCCACTAATTTTTTAGCAACAGAACTTCAACAATTCATATGTCACAGAAATAGGTTTTCTTAAAATGTCTGATAGTATTTGGCATTTGTAAATATTGTAGAGTCTTAACCAAAGCACATGTAGGGACCAGTTGGGCATCAGTCAGTGGGTGGTGAACAACTCTATTATGCAACACTTTTTTTGTCTTGAGGTTTATTCCTCTCTCTTTTCCTTTATTATTTTTATTGTTGCTATTATTATAATGTTTTACTTTATTTCAGTTATTAAGGTGTTCTTATTTCAATGCCCAGGCTCTAACTATTTCTGATTCTCCTTCTCATCTGACCAAGGCTGGAGGAGAGAGGAGTGAAAGCAGCCACACTGAATTTAGTTGTTGGCTGAGATTAAACCATGTGCTCTGTTAGGAAAGGCTACACATTTAAAATGCATAAATTATGAGTTATGACAATATAACATATAAATAATTTGTGGTGCTTGATACCACCAGATATTACTGAAAATCATAAGATACAAAAATGATTTCACATTAATGAATAAAACCAGCATATATAGTTAGACTAAGTCAGTTTTAGAATAAAACTAAAAGGGCAATCAATTTACATACTGCAGTGTATAAAATAATTACTGAGTATTTCAGGAGGAAATTTCATCCCCTATATAGATGCATCAAACAATAGGGGGTATAATGGATATATTACAGTCCTCAGAAAAACCTTATGTTGAACTCAAAGAGACAAGACACTTAGACAGGAAAGCTATTGTTTATTTTCCATCCAAAAAAAAATGCTTAAGATACTTAGGAAATAGAATAAAGAAATTTATGCAATTCCTCTGAGTCTGGAATGTTCAAAAATTCTAGCCTGATATTTTTCCAGAAACAATATTCACTTAAGTCTCCTCAGTCATTTATTATCACTTTCATTTTTTTATGCATTTTATTTAAATTTGTCCACGGACTAATGTACGTTTTAGGTAAAGCTCTGAAACAAAGCCACAATGGAGATCAACAAGTCAGAACCAAAGCTTTCTCCATCCTGGCTCTGAAGTAACAGAAGGAAAGTATGTAACACAGTCATTGCTGTTTGAAGTACCCATCTCCACCTTGTAAACCATAAAGTTTACATGTGTGATTATTTTTTAATTATGAGATAACTCCTTCGCTCACAGCAGCTTAACTCATCTATAAATACAAGTATACAGGTGATGGGAAGAAGGAAGAGGAAGAACAGATCTGAAGTGAAGAGTTAAGATTGTATTGGCTAGCGTTCTTCCACCAGAAACAATAGACACATGACAAAGCAATTTTCACAACTTCTTAATGAGACCCCAAAACAGTCTTCTTGAGCTGCAAATTGAAAATATCAAACAAATTAATTCAAACTAATACAGCTCAATGAGAACATTTTGGGCTGGGTTTTTTTTTTATTATAAACAAAATGCTGAACCAGAATGTGGGTGTTACTGGATACTACAGCAATACTGAACACCCCTAGCTTAAAGATTGTAACAGAGCAGCTTTGATTAACAGCAACACAATAAATACCACAAGAGCATACAGTAATTCACCACATACTTATAAAAATTCTTTCTTTTGGAATATTTCAGCATGTTCAACAAAATTAAGCATTTTTTTCTTGGAATACTATTTATCAAATATTAATGATGGAGGGGTTTTATCCATCAAACCATTCTGATTGTAATCTTACATACCAGTTTCCCACAGAAAATTAGTACAATATGTGGCTTTTTTAAATTTAACCTAGCTGAGAAAATTGTTCCCATAAACTTCCTAGCAATTTGCTTCTTATTTTTAAGTGGCAGTCCTTCTACTGTTCAGTTCTTCCAGGTCAAAGCCTGGCCTATGCTGTAGAATCTGCTACTCCAACTTGGGCAGGTGATCAACAACATCACCCCACTCTGAAAATGTGAGGAAATAAAAATTGTATGCTTTCCTCCTTCTTCATCTCTTCCCCCACAGGTCATAAAGATCAGACATGTCAGTTTACTCAGAGATCAGATTATTGCAAGACTATACTGCAGAGTTGTATAATGCATCACTTGTGTCAAGAAAAAAGAAAGTATAAATTTAGACTTCCCAACATGAGAAGTCAAGAGGATCTATCTGATGTCATAACATTTACTTTGGGGTAAAAGCATAGAAGTACCTCCATAAATTTCTACATAGGTGTTGGGGGTTGGGTCTCTTTTCTGTTCATTCCTTGTCACCTGGGGAAATTCTTCCTTTTGGGTTGCTGATGAGAGCTGATTACTGTGTGCTTGGGGCAAAAAGGGAAGTCTCGTTTTTTGGGAGTTTTCCCTCAGGGGAAGAGGCTGGGCGCAGCTGCTGGCCCTCTCTCAGTTTTTTTCTTTGGAGGAGGAGAATCGGAACTGCTGCTTTTAGGAAAGGGAGTTTTTCCGCTGCTGCTGTTGCCGGAGCCCAGAACAGAGCTACTTTTGGGACCTCACTGACACCTACCTCACCAAAAGAGAGACCTATCCCCATCTGCCCGGGATCCTGAGCTCAGCTCTCCCTGCCGTGCTGGGAGCCCTCACCCCCTGCCTGCCGAGACATCCTGCTGGCCCAGCTTGCTGCTTTCCGAGAGTCCCGCTGAGGGCACCGGAGCCGGCTGCCCCAGGGTTGGTGAAGCAAAGCCTCTCCTCCATCCCTTCCCCTCTCAGACAAAGCCGCCATTGCCGCGCGCTCCCCCAGCCCGCCCCACAGCGCCCCCTGCAGCCGCGGGGGGGTCACTGCACCTGCCCTGCCCGCCGGGAGCCAGCAGCGCCCCTGCCGGCCGGGACCGGAACTGCACCCAGGGGGAGATGCTGCAGCCGAAAAGGGCTCCTGGTTCTGTTTGTTATTAATGCCAGAGTTGTTGTTTGTTTGCCTTGTTATACACACTAGTCAAGAACTGTTATTCCTATTCCCATATGTTTGCCTGAGAGCCCCTTGATATCACGATTCTAATAATTTGGAGGGAGGGGGTTTACACTCTCCATTCCAAGGGAGGCATTTTTTTCTGCCTTCCCTAGCAGACACCTGTCTTGTAAACCAAGACAATACCATGATTCACAACTATCAGCATCTACAGAACAGATTTCTGGGTTTTAGGAGGTGATTTGGTACACAATGCTAGAGTTTAATAGTGACCTCTATTAAATACAGTTTTGTGATCCCTCGCTATTCTGGTTTGTTAAGCTTTTAACATCCTTGTTTGCTCCCAACATATTCTGTTTGAATTTACAGCTGTTTGATCTGCTTTGTATCTCTTTTGTTTTTTATTTTTTTTTTCCCTGTGATTCTTTCCAGTTCTTTTTTGTTGTTCTGAATGCCTTCCCATTACCCCCATATTCACTAGATTTTGAGGTTGTTTCAAGGAAGGATGATTTCCAATATATCCTCTTCTACTCTAAACACACCAAGAGATAAATTTTCAGTAAAATGCACAGTGATTTAGATGCACAACACTTATTAACATTAATGGGAGTCATACAGCTAAATTCATTCACACCATGCTGAAAATAAAACCACAGCTCTTCCCATCAATGGAAATTTCATAAGGATGTTTTGCCCAAGAACGCAGTAGCCACACATAACTACTAAGAAAGCAACAGAGCTTAAGGCCCATAATTGCTGACTACACAACATAAATAAGTCTATGATACTCTAAATGCTTCGTTCTACCAAGTGCAGAATCTGAGGAAGGATTATATATATCCTTTATTAAGACATTTCAAACAAATACAAATACCACAGAGAAACACAGTAACACAAAATTTTATATATTTCAGGCCAATTTTTCTTACTTTAATCCTGAACTAACAAAGCGATCTCTTTGATCGAATGAACCCTTCATGCTGAGTGAAGCCAGCATGAACACACACATCAGAATCAGTTTTGCCTGCACTTAACCATATCACATTGGAATCTTCACAATTTGGATACCGATTGAGGAGGCCCATGAGCCTACCAGGGCCATACCCTGGAAGGGTACACCATAGGCTCCGGGCATTCCCCACAAGTTAGGGTGAGAGGAAAGGAATGATGGGTGCAATTATGCAGATTAAGTTATTCTACATAAGGTTATGTTATGAACCCTGCTTTCTGATTGGTTAGTTTGTGTTCTATATAAGGTTTCATTCCTGTTTCTCTTTGTTCATTGGTTCCCTGCTCTCTAGATAAGGTTGTGTTTGCCTCATTTCAAAGTCTTCTGGAGTAGCTCCCTGTAGTGTACGGTTTATGGTTTTGTTGTGCATTTATTGTTGATGCGCCTTTTGTTTTTCTTTATTAAACCTTGATTTTTGAGCACTCCAGTCTTACCTGTCCCTGTTTTACTTGTTGCCACGTTCCTGGCTGACCCAGTCCTGGGGTTGCACTCGCCCCTGGCAACAAGGATTCATCCGACACATGCAACGCAACAACTGATCGTTGGAAGAAAAGTGCCTTCCCCCCACAACTTTTCCCTGACCATTTTACATATCAGTTAAGTGTTACATAACATTTAATAGCAGTTTTGAATTTAACTCCAGTTAAATAAGAAATTGCATTCTAACCTTCACTCAGGGTTTTTTTTAATGTCTCAAAGAAATATGTATGTACCTAAAAGGCCACTTCTAATGAAGTTTTTCAAATAGTTTCTCTTAAGAGATTTACTTTTCTTCAATGCCTTTATTTTTAAATCTGTTTCACTTAAACCATTTGGGATTTATAAGTATCTGTTACTCAATCCTATTGCTATCCTGCTTCAAATTTCCATGCTAAATCCCAAAAATAATCCCGATTCATAAAGACAGTTTAATAGTGGCTCAATTTTTTTTCAGTTCCACACTAAATTTGATAGAATTGATGCATCATATAGCGAGTTGCCTAGAATAGAATCTTTAGAGATACTGATCTTTATAAAAAGCCAAAAATAAAAAAAGGAAACCCAGATAAGCACATTTAACAGAAGCATATCCATATCTAATTCATTACACACTACACATTTTATGCAATAATGATTACTTCCACAGCTTCAGTTGAAAAAATAGGAATCTTTCTTTCCTGTTCAGAGTTCTATCATACTTCCCTGTGCAGTGCAGAGGTAATCAAGAAACCAGACACAATGCTTCTTGTTAGAAATAGCAGCACTTCAGAAGTGAATAAAATATTAAAGACTCAGCATAGGCATTATACATCCACTTTTGTTTTGCCAGGTGTCCCCCACTCCTTATATGCTCAAAACTAAAGGACTCGGTAGCCATAGAAGTTGTCTGAAGTTGGTAAGAATTTGCAACACTTCACTTTCTTGCCTAGCTACATGCCTGTTTGTCTTAGAGTTATTTTAAAAAATCAATTACCAAAGTGTTTCATCGTTGAGATGAATATACAATAGTCCTGTTAGTTGGTATTAGTAAGGTATTTATCTCTCCACTACTATCTGTTTTGTTTGATGTGGTCTTTTTAATTTCTAATGTGGTTAATGGGCCCTTACAAGAGCCTTGATGAAAGCCTATTTCACAAAATATTTTCCATATTCAAACTTCAAGGTTTAAATAAATCATTAACCTCCCAGGTTATTAATTTATATACGACTCCTCTCATCAAGTTCTAAAAGCACATGACGCCCATACTCAAGGCTAGTATCATTTTTTGGAATGGACGCAACACAGTCCAGCTTCCTGCATCTCTGCAGTCAAAACCAGTCATCCCAAATTTAACTTATAACTAAATTATGCTTTTCAAGGTGATCAGACATTCTGTATGATGCAATACTTTTAAAATAAATGCAGACCTCTTGGTCTATGTGAAAAGTGGGCAGTCAGCACTTAATCTGAATTTTTGCTCATTTGAACTTGTTTTCAGCTCTCTACTTATATTATTCCCAGTGCCATGGCAAAACCACTGACAACAGCAGTCTACAACCCTATTTTCCATTCTCTTACCATCCAGGTTGATCTCAGGGCAACTGAGTGTGCTGATAAAGTAAAAAAGAATGAATCTTTAAGTGCTTGACCTAAGCCTCTGCAGGTATCTTCTGGAAACACTGCAGAAAGTTTGAAAAGCGCAAGTTTAGCTGGCACTAGCAACATATAATTTCAAATTCCAGAATCTGTAGGCAGAAGGGTGGCTAGGTAGAGTGCACCAGAGTGATTCGGAACTTCCATCATTCTGATGCATATGAAAGCCTGAACCAAATCTGTGCCTCAAGGAAATATTTCAATGAGATCACAAATGGAGAAAGAACTTTATGGTACACTACAAGTAATGAAAAAGTACTGAACAGAAACAATTTCTTTCACAAATGAAAAGAGAATCTGCAGAATATAGATTATATATTATAATTTACCTTTCCAGCTTTCTCAGCTGACACACTATCCTTTTAATTATTTCTACTTCCCATCCCCCTCCCCCCCTCCTTCAACATCCTGCTGGTAAACTCTACAGAACATTCAATGAACAAAGATTCGGGGGGGGAATGGAATTTTCTATGTCTAAAACCACAAG
This sequence comes from Urocynchramus pylzowi, assembly GCA_013397555.1. NCBI lineage: Eukaryota > Metazoa > Chordata > Aves > Passeriformes > Fringillidae > Urocynchramus > Urocynchramus pylzowi. The sequence continues at coordinate 120,850 of VZRH01002148.1, forward strand.
AATAAAAGGTAGAAAATTGACATCTTTTGCATGTGATTACATTGTAGGTCTCCTACCTAAGAACCAGGATTTTCCATTATCTGGGCACAGGTTGTAATCATATTATCAGGTCTTAATGAGCTTAATTTGGTTTTGTGATTTCAGGGACAACACTTCCCAAATAGGTGTGGTGCCACACGCTCTGTATCTGACTTTTTTGTCAACAAATCCCTTCATACCTATAGAGTTTCAAAAGGTCTTCAAGTAAAAACCATTAACTATTTAAAACACAGCATGATGATATATCTTCAGTTAACATGATCTTGTATAGTGAGTGTCAAAAATATGAAGTGCAATGAAAAGCAAACACTTGCACTGTTACTACAGATTTAGTTTGCTGCTTTTTGAGTTTCTTTAAGATAGCCATACAGAATTCCATGATTATTCACAAAGACATTTTAAATGCATTTTGTATACTTTGTACGTACGGCCTCTCAAAGTAAAAAGCATTAAAAGTGCTCATCTGGTGATGGCAATGCCACAAATTATTTTTGTGGATAGAGTAACTGTGACAAGAAACTTTTCCCACTTGCTTCCACATGTGGATATTATCAAGAGGCTCAGCTCCCCAAAATCCCATTCTCTCCCTACAGGCAAACCCGTGTATTCAGACCCATTATGCTCATTCCCTTATGCTTGTAAAGCTCCTTGAGATTGCCATGTTAAACACACTGGAAGAACTGGAAGAGTCTATGAAAACAATGCTTAAAGCAGTTGTAGAAGGAGCCACCATGACACAATTTTTCAATTTTTTTCATCACTTTCATTTTTCTTGTAGTTTTTAAACTTTGCTGCTCACAAAGGCTGAGAAATGGGGGCAAAGGACAATGAAAATCCTTATCCTCAATAAAGCTGAAGGTAAGACAATGAGTAAAAGCCCTCAGGCCTTTCAAAATTACTGATGCAAAGACATTATAAACACCCAAGAGCAAAAGTCCCTTAGCAGGCAGCGGCTGTCTGTGAACCATTGTGCCAAGAATCCAGATAAGAAAAGGAATCACCAAGTTGCAGAGGGAAAGCAATTCCACCTGGAAATTTTTGGACCCCAGATCCAGAAATCCCTATTTATTCCTCAGACTCTGCTGCTTACAAATAGATCAGATGCTGTTCCTGCTACCTCTGAAGTAATTCTAGAATCCATGTTTTTAAATTATTGTCCTTGCTTTCTGCATGAAGAAGCTCAGGTGTCTTAGGCTGCAATGCAAGACGGAACCAAAAGTATGTATTCTGTTATTATCTGTTAAAACCAGGTGGGTCAGTTCTCTTTATCTCTACCATGACCCATCCTTCCTCTGGGAAATATATTTTGTTAATGGACCATTGAGTCTCACAGCATGACTGATAAAAGTACATCATCCTATTGTGAGATGCTCTGCTCGTAGGGAGGAGCCAAGCATTCCTACCTGAATCTAATCTGAAATTTGGAACAACAGAGGCAGCCTTTTTCCACTGGATTCCCAGAGGAGCAGCTTTCTTTTCCACTGGATTCCCAGAGGAAGACCAGACCTATCTACACCGCCACTGGCCCTTCAGAGGAAAAGTACACCCTTCTACAGGGTCACTGCTTCAACAGAGCCACATCTGTCACTCCAGGAGGACTGCAGCCACCATTTAATGGGACTGCTACCAGCACCCTGACCAACAGGGTGTCAGGTTGTATTCTGACTCTGTCAGTGTTGTTTTGTATTACTGCATTTTATTTTAATTTTCCTATTAAATTGTAGTTCTGACTTGGGATCTCCCACTGGCTTACTTTCAAACAGCACATATTTTGGCATCCAGTGTGAGAAACGAAGGCATCAAGAGAAAAAGGGTGAAAAAGGAATAACAGTTCTTGAGTAACCTAATCTTACAAATTCAGATTTCTCTTTTATATTCCCCTATTTTCTTATCATTTCATCAATCAAGTGAAGGGAAAGTAAACATCCCATTTTAGATCTCCTGAAAAATTAGAAGCATTACATTACTTGAGATACATGCCGTTTGTGTGTGTATATACATATATATATATATAAAACATTAAAATATATTGATATATTTACATTTATTTATTTATTTATTCCTCTTTGGCACAGGCCCAAATGGAAAAGAAATATTCTTTAAATATTTCTGAAATATTCTTTAAAAGACATTAACCAAGACAGTTCTGATCAAAATTCAATGGGGGAAAATTGTTTATCCGTTACTTTTTATTTTTTCTGTGATTGTTTATCAGATGGGATGAAAATATTGGGCTGAAAATATTGGGCTGATCTATGATTTTTTTACAAAACATACTTTCTTGAAAAACTGAATATTCCAAAAACAGAAGTACTGATTGTCCGTCTGTGACAGGAATTTATCTCCAGAAAGATAGTTTAAAGGAATTTGCAGTTTTGAGCATGTTGCTGGTTTTTAGAGGAAGCTGTTGCTATGGTGACTGTTAACACAAATCTTGACTTTGCACTGACTTAAACTAAAATTATATAAAATGTTAAAGAAAGAGACTGAGAGGAAAAAAAAAGAAGAAAATGTCTTCTCGTATTTTTCTGAGATTACCAAACTCAAGTTACTGAAATAATGTCATCAATTAAGGCACTTTTCCTTCTCAGTCAAAGAATATATAAAGCAGGTGTCAGAAGGCTAGTATGCTAGCTATGTTTCTCCTGAAAGAGACAGCTGCAAAATCTGCTTTATGTCACAAGAAATGCAACAAACATTTACTGTTACATCCATGAGTATTTCAAAGCTGTGAAAGCCTTTTTTTACAAACTTCAAATCAAGAAAAAAATACTCTCTTTTTTAACTAATCTGAAAAGATTTGGATTTTCCAAGTAAAAAAAAAATTGTTGATTGTAATCAAATGGAAAAAAAAATCCTCCTTCCATTGATAAGTCTTTGTTGCCAGCACAGACTAAGATCATGAAGTGAGTGGGTGTGGAGGCAAATAACAAAGATTAACTCAGTCCTTCAGAAAAAAGAAAGATTTGTGTATTTAAAAAAACCCAAACTTCATCAGCATTGACACTCTTCCACCTTCTTTTTTTAATGAAAATGCCCAAGCAACATAGTCAGAGCTTTTAATTAATGTAGAAAGTTGTTGATAATTCTATGCCAAGAACTGGCCTACATCATGTAGGCATTCTGTTTGCCAAAGCTCATTTTCCCAGACATCTTCTGGCCATCACCAGAGACTGAATTAAGGATTGCAGAGCTGTACACTGAGTTTTATGTCCACACACTGCCGCTTCATTTTAACTGCGGCTGTATGAAATAAATGCATTTACATTAAAATAGTTTAAAAAACAGAAAATCTGATGTAGCATAACAGTAGGTACATTTCTTGTAGGTATCTAGGGATGAATAAATACCACTGCAAATATAGCCACTAAAGCAATGTCTTTATGTCCTCTGTAGGGACAGAAATAGTGTTTATAATATTGTTAAAGTAGTTAAAATATCAGGACATATGTCACATTTAGTAGTAGGAAAAAATCAGTCTGCTCCTAAAATGTGATAGGTTCCAGCCATCTGTGCCACACTGTCCTGGGGCAAAAGGAAATGGTGTGAACACACCATTAAAACTGAGTTACTATGGCAAGCATCAGGCAGGAGCGACCAATTAATACATTGATATGTTATAATTTCTCCAGAAATCATCATCCTTTATTCATGGATTAGATTATATATGGGCTGCATAAGAAAGTACAGTATAGCATGTCATGAAAATAGTAGAGGTAAGTGATTGTGCATGCAGAGAAAAAAATTGTTTTCTCACTTCTGTTACACTGCCAGTGTGATACATGACGAGCCGCATCAACTACTGTGCAGCACACATCTGGAATATCAGCTACAGTTCTGCTTCTAACACAGAATCATTCTCTTGGTCCTCTCACCTTTTCTGTCTTTCCACCTTTCTTTACAATCTTTGCATTTGGTCTCATATCCAAGGAGTTCACCTCCTTGCATCTTCAAAATCTGTTTTCACATGAAACTCATCTAAAGTAATAGTACATTTATTTCTTTAACTCTGTTCGTATGTGAAGCTTCAATGGACTACTAACTTGATGTAGGTGTACTACAATGGTGTAATTAGGAACAGCACACAATTATTTTGTGATGGTACAACCAGACAAACCTCATATATATATATATATCTCACATATGTAACAGTGTGATCACCAATGAAGCAGAGAAAGGTGGCTGAAGTTTAAAACAGGCAGCATTCAAGGAACAAAAAGTTACCAGACAGAAGAAGCACAAGGAACTGCAGATTGACAGGGCAGCTTCCCAAATGCACTGAACCCATAACCAGCTAGAAAAAATTATATAATTTGGGCAACATCAGTAGCAGAGGAGAATCCTCTTCATGGAAACAGTTTAACAGCGTAAGAATCCAGTTTCAAGCAAGGAATAATACAGAAGATTACAAACCCACTTCTCTCATGAAAGACCTGTCAGGGCTGACTAATTTGACATTTGCAACTAAGAAACCCTCAGGACCACAGCTATCACTACTAACTATATTGCAGCACATCTGTGGTTTTGTATACCCATAGCTCTTTTAGAAAGTAACTGCTAAAGACTAACAGCTTTATATATGTACTACTTTTGTATTATTTGTAAGAACTGACCACTAGGACAAAGTATATTATTAATGAACTAATCTAACAAAGCATTAGTTTAAAAATGTGAAATTGCCCTGATTTGTCACTCATATCATCATCAAAGTGATCTCTTTATAAATACAGGTTATTTTCACCTAATAGTGAAAATATTATTTTCACCTAATAATAAAATAATGGGACTATTTTACTTTTAATAGAAACTTGCGTTCATGCATTAACAGTTAAACAAAAAGGTGTAACCATGCAGATGATTTAACAACATTTTCCTCCAAACACCCTACCAGAAGGATGCATATTGTACATCATGATTCACTACGCTGATGCACAGGTTAGGAGATCATTTTGCGGTCTTTTTCTAATGTAACTGCACACCTTTAGCCCTTACATAGTCTCATTTTCCCAACACTTTCTATAAAGTATCAGGTGCAGTTCAGTTCACTACCAATTGCCTGCCTTTATTGACTTTGACTGCTTTTCTTTTTCTGGTACTTATTTTATTGTACTTTAATTCTTCCTTCCAGTGGAGCAAGTATGTCCAAAAAAGTACCAATAAAAANGTACTTATTTTATTGTACTTCAATTCTTCCTCCCAGTGGAGCAAGGATGTCAAAAAAAGTACCAATAAAAACAAAGAACACAAGCACCCTGTTGATTCTTCTGCTACTCAGACCATGCTTGGACTACTTCTTTTTCATTTGCTAGTGAAAGTATTTACCTTGAAGAGAAGAAGAAGAATTAGCTTATATTGTTCTTCAAAGCCTATGTATACTTGAAGTAAGAAGACTCCAGCAGTGACAACAACATGGACCTTTAGAAAGTCACCAGCTGACCAGCAATAGTTTCAAAAGTCTTATCAAGATCCCTCCCTGTGGAGATCTGGCAGTGCAAGTGATGATGGGATTGGCAGAGGAAAATACTCAGCAAGTCATTAAGAAGCCAAACTGCGAGTCTTTTCCCCTGTCTTCAGATATTTCATTTACAACTCGCTCAGTGTTAATGTAGGAGAGAAATCCATAGTCTTGAGAGAGACAAAGATAAAATATCACATCTTGGAAATGAAAAATTGTTCTTTTATAGTTTCAAATATTTACAAATGACCATGACATATATTTCTGCACATGCATTTTTTATCAGCCCTCAAGTCTATTACTGTTAAAGTAATATTAGATTTTAAGCTATTACTGAAATAACTGTAAAGGAATACCTGGAATTTAGGAGTATCCCCAATCTTCAGCAACATAGTATTTCAACACCAAGAGAATTGATAAAAAACTGGTACTAGCAAAAGTTACACAACTCCCAAATGCATTGACTTAAATTAGATACATTGCACTTTTTATAGAGTAAGATCTTGGGATCGCTTTCTGTCTGGGATCACTTGTCCACAATGACTAGATGTATTTTTCGTGAGAACCCTTAAAAACTTCACCAAATTACTTCAAACATTTACAGCAAATTTTTGTGATGTTAAACTGGCTTATTCAATATATTATTTTAACTCTTATTTTCCTATCCGCATTTCTCTCAGAACTCTCTAAGCATGGGATTCCAAATGATAACCAATGGAGTTCTTTGACCCTCCTTCATTTATAAGAGGTATCCTGATCTGAAACATATAACTAATTGTGCCTTTGCTTAGGTCTCAGGTCAAATGTAGTGCTCTCCTGGGAGTCAGAGTCTGTCAGCACAGAAAGTCTAAAATTTTCAGCATCCAAAACTCCAATTTCTGCACAAGTTCTGTCAGATCTAGTTGTAATCTGCAGAGTCTCCAGAAAAGTACAGTTGTTTTGCTTCCTCTTTGCTCAGAGTACTGAAGCAATTTTTAAGCTGTCAATTAGAGCTCTTGACACTTACAGTATTTGACTTCAAAGCAGTAGTGGAAAGTATGAGTTGTCTTTTTCTAGACAACACTATAAATTTTGCAGACACTCTTTAACAAGTGTGGTTATGAGTATTGTGGTTATGAGTATCTGTATTGAGGCAGTAAAATGAGGGAGGCTATTTTCTGTTCTTTATGTATTTTGTTTTGTTTTGTTTTTTACCACTGAACAGCTTTAGTTTTCTGAAAACATAGACAACACCCAGAAAAGTCCTTCTGTACTTTAGGTAGTAAAAGTAAATTTCAAATGCAAAGAAAAGGTAAGGAGCTAGGCCGCAGCATAAACTGGAAAACTGAAGTTAAATCTGTGATATTTCACTAATTCAGAATACTGGTGTTGCAGCAAATATCTGTGTTTACTCTCAAAGTTTAGTGGAAATGTAATCTATGAACACAAATCCTCTCTCCATTTTTACTTCTGCAGGCAGCTTGTTGTTGAGGTCCCCCAAGCTCTGAAGTTCCAAAAATGTAAACTGCAGCAAACAGTTCCAAACCTTAAACTTCTTACTTCTCTCTATAAAACATATTTCATTATCTTTTTCAAAAAGCTAATCTCAGTCAGAAATCTTGGGAAAAGTTAAAAACAAATCTCCAAAGGTTTCTTTAAAAGTAACTGCTAACTTCTCTTTTTCAAAATTCATATCAGAATAACAGAAATTTATTCAGCCATTAGTGTAAATTTGTTAAATTAGCATGCATGTGAATAACAGAAGCCCATAAATTTACATATCTCTTACATTTTCACCATTCTTCTCTGTGCCACCATATACATTTAAGGCAAAGAGAATAATCTGGAAGGAAAAAGTTGGGATTTATTATCACCCTCGCCTATTTGTATCCCGTCAGTCTCTGTGGACACACTACACCTTTTCTTTTAGGGCACAGTGAATGTCCTTTTCCCTAGGTCTGCACAACAACCAGAACAGCTAGGCCTCTGTGTCAGCACCATGTCAATAATACAACACTGTAAACCATGTTTCATGTTTTGCATGTTTTGCATGTTTCAAATTTCAAATCTCATTGTCCATGAAGAGTTAATCTTTAATACTATTACTATATCAAGAGTCTTTTTCTCTTAGCAATTACTGATATGCCATGCACTGTGAATTCAAAAAGCTGGAAAATCAGAGCACTTTCTCTAGACAACCTGCCATGGATCCATTCATAGGTGGTACTCCATGTGTTGTTATAGAAACATGTTTCAATATTATGACTTGTCTCTCATCTAGCTAGATGGTTAACTACAACTACCACCAGGGTGTCAAAGAGCTTGACAAAGAAAACAGCATCAAAAATTCTGGGTGAAGTCAATGAAATCGGCAATAGCCTAAATACAACTGATCTTTTGCCTCTTTGAGTGCATCTTTTCCTACACATTTAGATTTCTTCATAGTGCCACTCATCTATTAATTTCAATGCTCTTTTTAGATACTGAAAGAAAGCTGTAGCAGACAGGTGGGGATGACATATAGGTGGCAAGATTAGTGGCCATTTTAATCTCTCGTGGACATATCTCACTCTTGCTGATTATGAAATCTACTAAAAGGGGGCATAGTCTCCTAGAGAAAGTGGTAGAACCTACATTGTTTAGAACTTACAAAAGTAGGTTGAACAAGAAAATGAGCTGTCAAAAATGAGCTGTGCTGGCAGAATGATAGACTATATGAGTAAAGATTTGCTAGCTCTTTCTAACTTTTGTACGTATCATAAACCCCACAGAATTTCCCATATAAACAAGGAGTGAGAGTTTACTTTGGAGAAGGGGAGAGCAGAGGGAAGGTGAAACAGAAGTCTGGGGAAATAAATACCGAGGAACACATCTTCCAAATTTCCTTATGCAATTGATTTATCATGTCACTGACTATTTTAGATAATCCTAAACAGTGCATTATCAGCTGGAGAAACTAGACCTGTATTGTTAAAAACTAATCAGAGGAAATGCAAAAGAATTCTGCCAACTATTTTGAAGTCTACGAAATGGAAAAGGGATTCCTTTGCTACCTCATCTTGGGTAGATAACCCATTTATTCCATCTATGGAATAAATTTACCTCATAAATATAGCCTAATGCCATTCTCGTTCAATGGCTAAAAAATACCAAGGCTATTTCCACCACAAAATTAGTTTACTGTCCAGGCAGGATGCTTGCAAAATCCTAGTTATCAAAATGAGCAAAATTCGTACAAAATTATTTAAACAAAATTCTTTTTTTTCCCTTAAAATACAGTCTAGAGTTTCACTGTTCTTCTCAGTAAGAACTAATTGAATATTTATTTTATTGCTCAATAAAATGCCCTCAGCTCCAACTACATCAGTTCATCAGTTTCCTGCTAACTCTTTTTTTTTTCAATTTACATATACCTATTGCTAGAAGACTCACGTTTGGCATTACATTACACACTTCAAAGCTATTTATTTGGCGTCTTCTCAGGGAAGATTTTTGAAGTATCTTTCTGGCAGTATTAAGAAGGTTAAGCACAGAGCAGAGTAAATCTTTTATACCAGAAATTCATCACATACACTTTTAGAAGATGTGCACAGAGGTTCAATAATGTAAGTTAGATGTGTCATTCTCACACTTTGCTATTATTTTCACTAAATAAAACAGCTCAACATTGCAAAGTGAAAAAATTCAATATCCAATTTTCTCTTCAAAGCATACACATACATTAACTTAAATAAAAGGAATATCCTGTTGTCTCCAGTATCCATTCTTTTTTTTTCTTGCTACAGTTTTGCCCCATGTTTCTGGTCTTTCATCTTTTTTAAGTATTTCTAAGAAAATATATCAAAAGCATTTTTGAAAATTCACTATGACATTGCATCACTTTTATCTATTATTTTCTCTTTCAAAGAGCAGCAAAAAAAGAAGGAACAATTGCTCTTACACTAGTTTTATGTAGTGTAAAAAAGTGATTTTAACTTTTACATTAAACATTAATAGTTTTACGAGACTAATTTGTAGAGCTCACCTATTATTTCCAGATTAGTTGGTTTGAACAATATTACTTCAATTCACTTGTTACCTTTTATTTGTAAATTTGTAAATTAAAAAAGTAAAGCAGTGAGACTTGTCTCCCTGATAAAGCCTGGATTTTTTGGAGATAATTGTGGTAAAAGATTATGTTGTTTCAATGAACAATAGGCATTAATCTCAGTATATGTGTCTCAAATACTGGTCAGCAAAAGAAATTGAAATCAGTAGCCCTGAAGTTGCCAGCTATTCATGCTTAAAATCAGATAATAACTTAACAAGCTTATGCTAAACATCTACCTACTTCCATTCAGAAATTTTTCTTCAGCATAGAAGAAAAAAATTCAGACATTTACCTAGGTTCCCAGGTGCAATAGTACCAGCGTCTATGGTCAGGGTGCATAATGTTCAAAGGAATGAACAGATGGCAAAAGCAGCCCGCAGCCAAATTGTCCACTAGGTCTTGCCATTCTTTTAGCAGGAAACAAGACACCATATTGCAGAATGGCAAGGAGGCTGAACAGATACAGGACAGATCAAAGACATCTGACTGCCACTGACGCAAAGCCTATAAAGGACTCTACACATATGGACGAAATTTGAAATGCATAACACTCAGGCGTAAAGAAGCTGTGAGAACTAATGTGCCAAATTGGTTCATCTCCGTTCCAGCGAACACCACTTGGAAACACAGCCCTCAAAACTATCCTTTTTTCTACACTTCAAAAGGTCTTTCTACAGTTCTTGATAACAATGACCTGTACAACATGTAAAAACTAACCTTGGACATGAAGCTAAAGGAAAAAGATGTACTTAAAGAATTAAGCTTTGGTTTTGGAGATACATTGATGCAATTCAAAAGAAGATCCTAGGGTTTGCTGTTGTGTTTTGTTGGATTTTTTCTTTAAGGACAGAAACAGAAGACATAGGCACATGTGGAAGTTCCTGAAAATGAAGATTTAATTTCTTGAAAGAGTGAAACTCACATGAAATACTTCTAAAGCCCTACACAATCTGTTCTATATTATATTTGACTAGATGTTGCTTAGGATACAGAATACTGGATAGTTATTTAACTCTATTGCACTGGGTGTTTTGATAGTTTTGCACCGTTCCCATGTGTCCCCCTTCTCCCACCCCAAGCCTCAGTGGGTGGTTTCTCCCTTGGTTACTCCCCCCCCCAGACCCTCCTCACTTGTTTTCCGCTGGCTGGGGTCCATTTCCTGTAATGCCCCTTAAAAACCCCCTTGGGAGGGGGGGGTTGGTCTCTTCTTCACCTGGACGGCACCTGGGCACTGGTGTCTCCTACCCATGCAATAAACTAGGACAAGGCGTCCAAGGAGGAAGAGCGTCTCTCCATCTTTCACTCCTGACCATGCGGGACTGATCCAGGGGCGAGGGGAAGGAGCGAGCGGGTCTGGACCCCGAAAAACCCGGGATTAATTACTGCAAGAAACCATCAGGATCTCCAATGTGGTGTTCTGAATTAGACTCCAAACTGATTCCATACATGAGGAAGAGCTACTAGATGTCTGCTTCCTCACCTGACTGAACAAAGTCATTCGAACTTGTCTTGACTGTGGAAACTGATGTTGCTCGTGACATCAATAATAGGAAGTTCTTCAAACAACCTGCAGTAATCTATTCAGAAAACCACAAGGCAGCAACAAATTTATATTCAACATTCTTGAAGATTTTGTACTGGTAACAATCAGTGATGCAACTAGACTAGTGAGCAAGTTATTGTGCTCTCTTACCAACATAGCAAAGCCTATATTCTGAAGTATCACTTGTCCATAATAAATTATGCTTAGCTTAGTATGATACAAGGCATGATTCAAATCAAAGGGATAAAAAAACTGCAGTACAGAAAGAGATACAATGAATTTGAATTACACAATGTTGTCCTGAGGTATTAACCCCATTTAGCTAAACCTGTGAGTCCAAAAGGAAACATCTGCTCGCAACTGGCTGAGTGGGTAAATGAATTGTACTATGTGAGTGTGCATTTCTTTATGTGTATTGGATGTGTTAAAAATACATCTAGCTGATAGCATCTCCAGCATACTTTTCAAGCATCAACAGATAATGGCATCATAAAAGGAAACATATGGGGAGAGATTGTTCCCAGAAACATCATTTGGCAGCCATAATCTCTTCTGATGGAGAAGGGTTGCCTAAGGTTATTAACAAGGTGGGTCTGATGAAATATGACATGAAGTATAGTGGAAAAAACTGCAGAGATAAGATACAACAGGTTCCCTTATATGCATATAAATTGTTCAGAAAATACATAGCTTGAAAAAAATTTAATCAATGAGAATGCACAATCCCTCTGTAGGGACTCAAAAGGAGTCCAAAATTCAAGGACAGTATTAGTAAGTTAAGCAAAGGACAAGGAAGGACTATTACTTCAAAAAAATTTGCTAAAAGCTTGGTGGTAATGAGTATGTGCAATATGGGTGTAAAATGGCTGAACCTCAACAACATTAAATAGAAGCTTTCTATACTTGGAGAATTTTATTTGATCTCCAAAAGGTATAGGATATAACTTTATCTTTGCAGGTCATCACATTATAGAGTTTTAAAATTAGAGTGTTTGTCAGTTGTCAAGCAATAATAAACCAAACACAAAAAGAAAATAATAGGCTTCTAATGCACTGACAAGTAATTACTTTTTTTCTCATTTTCCTCTGTCTACTTGGACCTGCTCTTTTTGATGTTTTATTTTATGTTCTTCTTGAGATCTTGAAGCCAGTGTCAATTTTGATTCTTTTTCAGGGAAGCCAGGATTTCAGTATACAGAAACCCACGATAGCATGGAATATTTTCTGCAAAGGATTTAATATTTTCAAATGACAGATCACTTACAAGACATACACATAAACTAGATTCACTTTTTTGTACACTGACTTTGTATAGTGTAATATGAAAACCAATAAGTGTGTTTTTAGGCATCATACTGTGTGAGAGGCAGTCTACAACCTTCTAGACCCACTAGGAATACTAGGAATCATTTCTGTTTAAATAAACCTTGAACTTTTACAAACTCTTGTTTACAAACAAGCACAGCCAAGTATTGCTTTTCTCACTAGTAGAATCTTAGTAGTAGACTCCACCTGAACTCTTGTTCAAGTATGGACATTGAATGAAGAAAAGGTTTCACTGTTCCTCTGTTCTGTATTTCTATGAGAGCAGGCCTTAACAGAGTCTTCTTTTCTCCCTCTGAAGCTCTGTTTTATACAGTTCCATCTCAAACATGTAAATAGCAAGAATGAAAGCTGACTAGTATGTTATCATTGAAATAGTTCAGCCTAAAATAGTCAATAAAATGCAGCAAAACACTCTTTGCAACTTTTGCCTTGGTTGCAAATTAAAGCAAGACCTATTTGCATAAAATTTTCCTACCTATATACATATTCTGCTATTGTATCCCAAGTTGTTTTAAATCTTCAACAAAAACCAAAGGATTCATGAAAAAGAAAACCATGCAGAGTTCTACACTAAACATCCAATATTTCTATGTTTGAATGTAAAACAACTGTCCAGTTTATCACAATCTTCTAAGTTATCCAACTCACACAGGATTTTGATATGAAAGGCTATGGAAATATTTATTTGACCTGTTAATAATTGCTCCATCCCCAGAGAAATGACACTTTGCATTTCAGAAGAGTGGGTCACTATCATAAATACACAATGACAAACAGAACAAGCCAAGAACTGAAGCTTGGAGGACTTCAATAGGTCAAAAAATGTTCTTTGAACACAGTTTTCTGTAAGCACTTATATCACATGTTAAGATCAAATCTATAAAAATATTTTTCTTGGATGTCTTCCTATCTTCTTTATACTTATGTGAGAAATGATGCTGACTTACAAAAATTTGAAAGGTTTATAAAAACCTTATCAAAAATACAACAGAAGACTGAATAGAGAAAATATTACGTCACTGGGAGCAGAGGATTTTTCCCACCATGTGCTCATCTACACAATGGAAGTTTCACCTTTTAACCCTTCAGCACCTCCCAAAGTTCTGTCCATCGACTCCTCCTTTGCTGTCCAGTGGTGGAGATCACCCCCTGACATCTCGACTGGAGGTCAGGCATTGCCATAGCAATGAGCCAACCCTCCCAAATGCCCCAGCTTCCCCAGCCACCCCGTGGGAACCATGCAAAAGGGAGGGAACATAACTATAAATCTCTTTGCATAGACATAATATTTGCCTTTTAATTGTGAGAGTCAACCATTTCATTACTCATTTATCACACTTATCACTAAATAAATTTCTCACAGATTGTAAAACTTCCATTGGTTTTTCATTAGACACGAAGGACAGACACCCCACTTCCACCTTTTGTCTTTTGATGAAATCAAAACTAAAAGAATACACAAATACTTCTACTCTTTGTTGGCTTCTCAGTCCTCAGAAGTCAAATTAAAGGACCCTACATTTATCTCAAAGTTCTGAAGCCATTAGGTGTTAAAGGGCTCCTAATTTGCATTCTTTCTTTTATCATTACATCTTTCTTTTATCATTACATCAATCTATTGTCATTTCAAAAAACAAATGCCAGCTTCCAGCTCAAAGTCTATATTTCTCTCAATGATGCTTTGACTTTTAGCAATCGAACACTTATGTCCAAGAAGTGAGTGATGTAACTGAGCAGGTGGGGCCTAAGAACAACATACCTGTGCTCATGTTTACAGAAATTCTAAAACTGAGAAGGAAGAGAGAATGAAAATAAATGTTCAGTAGAACTACTGCCAAGCATAAGCAAACTCATGAAGGCAGTCACTTATAAATTCAGGTACTAAAGCCAGGTAACATTGGCTGTCTATTGTAGTATATCTTTATGAAAAGCTTTGCAGCTGGGATTTTTAAATTATTCCAGAAAGAATTACCTCATAATTTCATAACTTTCAGAGAGTAAGCAGTGCAGAAAAGCTCATCACAATAAGGAAATATGAATAAAAAACCTAATTTATATTAAGCTACATGTGTTAAAAAAAAAAATTAAAAATATTACTTCTACATTTTTACAAGATAAGCAGCCATCAGGGGTCTATTGATTCTTTTGATCCCCATTTAAATCCTCTTCAGAGACAGCTGGCTGCCTGAAAACCATAAAAGTTTTGTCAGTCTTGGTTTGAAATCTAAATGCAGTGGTTTCTTTTCTCAAGACTTCCACCTTCCTGGGGACTGAGAACAGCTCCTAAGATACTGAGTCTTCAGTGTGGCATATTGTAGCAGTGGGGAACAAAGCAACACAGGCATCCGGAAGAGATTGTTTTATTGTAAAAACTGGCTCCTTTTCATTGGCACCTGCCACCTCCACCCGCCATAAGGGAAAGCAAACCGAGACTTGACAGAAAGAAGGCACCCATTGGCTGGCTCAGCTGCAGCACTACTGTCTGTGATCACCCAATCAGCTTCCTGCTCATGCACTGCCCATGTGTTCCTCCAGCCAATCAGCTTCCTGCTCATGCACTGTCCATGTGTTCCTCCAGCCAATCAGCTTCCTGATCATGCACTGTCCACGGGTTCCTCCAGCCAATCAGCTTCCTGCTCATGCACTGTCCACGGCTTCCTCCAGCCAATCACAATCTCACTTCCAACTGACTCTCTCCTCCCTCATCACTGCCTCACCTCTCAGCCGACTCCCAACCATCCGGCCTGCAGGTGTGCCTTGCCCGTGGGGCCTTCTGGTGAGCATAAGCCTTAACCACTCTAACAGTTATTACCCCATATCCTACAGCATATTAGTCCACTATCTAATATTTAATAATTTATTGCAAAGGGGTTTGACTGTTTACAGTTATTTTACGGTACCTTAATTGTAAAGTGAGTTCATAAGGGTAGGACTGTGATTTGCCATTCACTCTGCTTCCTATTTTAAAACCACCATCACCCTTCCCTCACACTTAACTAACATCTTAAGATGTAAAGCTATTTCTACTACTAGGGAAAACAGTGTTGCTCAAAAGGTTATTAGAAGTCCTGTTTCAGGGTGGTGCCAGTAGAGGCAAAGATACCAGACTGCAACGCGTTTTAAGTTGCCAGAGAGAATGTTCACCAGGAGATTATGGGAAAGCAAGCTCACTGCCACAGAAATATTCAAAACATCTGATAACCAACTACGTTTCACCTGCTGCAGTTACAGATAGTCCAGGACTTGACCCCCTTAAATTATTATGATTATAGCAATATGATGTTTTAGTCCTCAGGTAGCTGAGCATTCAAGCACATAAAACCACAAGTGCCAAAACTTACTGAAGCACTAAAATGATTGTCAGAATTTCCAACAACCTCAAGACTTTGCTGACCTTAAAAGGATTAATCATACAGTATGAAAATACTAAGTTTCAAAAAAAAGTCTTCATCAGCTGTTCTCCATCAGTTGTTCATCTGTTGTGGATGAGAAAGAATCGGAATATCCAAAGTATGGTCAGAGACACTTGCACATTTCAAGAGCTTAGTAGCATTTAGAAAACATCAGAAAGATTTTTAAAACCCCTAAGAAAATACGTTATATGTATGCCCAATAAGCTCAGTTTAAAAATTTAACATTATTGATGATAGACTGCTTAGATATTAATGCATTTATTCCTATGCAGGAAAGTTTAAAATTCTACCATGAGAACTCGTTTGAGATTCAAAATTGTATGTTTGCGTAATGTTATGCTGTGTGATGCAGGAAACTGATTTTGTACCTTGGATGTCTGTGTATCACATTGCACTTCAAATTGTGGATATATCCATCATTTTATGCTGAAGCAAACAGTATAGATGTGCTCACACAGGTAGTTTTTCTGTGCTAGTGTACATCAGTGGATCAACTTGTTTGGAATCTTCCCTTGCCCATATATCTATTTTGGCATACCCTTTATTCTGCACAGGAACTAATGAAAAATTATGGACACTTTTGTAAATGTGTGAGACAAACACACAAGCTTCACAGGTAAAACAAATACACTGTAGTAACCACTGTGTATTATAGGACTATAATAGATCTGTAAAGCATAGAAAAGTTAAATTTCAGCAGGTAATGCAGCAAAAATTTTCTTAAAATCCTTAGGAAAAAACATTACTAGCTGTATGTAAATGGCAGGGATTCACCTATTCTTCAGACAGTTATTTCTCTAGGTTTGTAAAATGGTTGCTTTACAAGAACAGTCTTGGTGCCAGACTGAAGGCCAAATCTCAGTATCATATTTCTTGCCCAGAGTATGCCACCAAAGGCAGACCTGGGCTGAACTAGTCACAAATCAGGAGGATGTCTTCTCTGTGTCACGTCTCTGCTCTGTGGATTATTTCCAGCATCCTCTATGTAATTTACAGCAAAAGCTAGCATTTTAACTCATAAACTTCTTTTAACTGAAACAGATGCTCATGTTCTATAAGATATGCACAATATATGTTCACAACACAATTGCATCAGATATGCTCAGCCTTACTGTTGATCTTACTTTGATTCACTACACTGACTTGTCAAAAAGATACTGAGAGTACATACTCTCCACCCCAAGTAGACACTGTGCAACACTAAAAAAAAACCAAAAAAAGCAATTACAGTTTTGATTCCACTTCAGGAAAAGAAAGAAGGGTTATACTTGATACTTCAAAAATAGCTTTAGAAAGGCAAAATGTAATTATTGCAGTTAGAATCTACCCAAGGACAACAGGATGCATAAACCTATTGTTGCAAAATGTACCATGAAATGGCCAAAAGTTATGATGAGCACAGTTTTATTACTCAGCTAAAAGATAGAAAGCACCCTGCAATTCTAAGCTAGAGTACTTGAGTCACTTTTAACTACTTGAGAAGTATATCATCCTCTGCATCAAAAATCAACAAACCTTTCCACCTTTCTATTCACTGAAGTACCCTCATACAATACTAATGTATGTAATTGCAGAGAGATGTGTGAAGGAATTTCTGACAGAACAAGGACATACTGTACTCTTGCAGGAAATGGACAACCCTGGCCTGTAGATTACAGAGTTACTTTGAGAACAGAATAGCCAGAAGATTACAAAGTTACTCTGATGGAACATCTGATGCACTGTTCCTAGACAGATGGAACATGTACTGTCCCTGAACAGATAGAATGAAGGAAGAAAGAGCATTGTATTGATGGACAATAGGCCTTGTGCAAAGACAGTGCCTGATGCCAAGAAGAAAACTTCTGAGCCAGCATGACCTAATTAGGTGCTTAGCATCTCGTGAAGCATGACAGCCAATCATCAAGTGACATTTAGGTGTGATTGTAGCTAATTAACCAGTGAAAGTTAGGCAGCCACCTCCTGAACAATGTGTAGAAGAAGTATAACAAGTTTGCTAAATAAAGTTGCCTAAAAGGATGACGTGTAACCATATTGATTTGAATGTCGTTACTTTTGGCTGACCACTCTGAAGTGGGACCCTCTTCATATGTAATTTTAAAGAAATAACCCAAAACATTTAAAATGGCCTCAGCCATTTTTAGGATTTCACTATAAAGGGGTTAGAGAGATATATACCCTAAAAGTATATGAGTATATGAGTGTTATAGATCCATATTATAATATTGGCTCTTTGCAAATATTAAAATGAATACTATATGAGTTATGTTGGAAAGTTATGCTGTATTAATCTCTTTTAATTATTATGGTAAATATAGCTTTTAGGCTATAGAATCACAGAATCACAAGGTTGGAAGAGATGTTCAAGATCATTGAGCCCAATCCATTCCCTAACACCTCAACTAAACCACAGCACTGAGTGCCACATCCAGTCTTTTTTTAAATACATCCAGGGATGGTGACTCCACCATCTCCCCAGGCAGACCATTCCAGTACTTTATCACCCTTTATGTGAAAATTTTTTTCCTAATATCCAACCTATATTTCCCTTGACACAGCTATGAGACTATGACCTCTCCTTATGTCAGTTGCTGCCTGGAGAAAGAGATCGACCCCCACCTCATTACAACTTCCTTTCAGGAAGTTGTAGAGAGTGATAAGGTCCCCCCTGAGTCTCCTTTTCTCCAGGCTAAACAACCCCAGCTACCTCAGTCGTTCCTCACAGGGCTTGTGTTCCCAGCCCCTCTCCAGCCTCGTTGCCTCCTCTGGATTCAGCATCTCAAAATCGTTCCCAAACTGAGGACCCAGAACTGGACACAGCACTCAAGGTGTGGCCTCACCAGTGCCGAGTACAGCGGAAGGACGACCTCCCTGCTCCTGCTGGCCACACTGTTCCTGATCCAGGCCAGGATGCCGTTGGCCTTCTTGGCCACCTGGCACACTGCTGGCTCACGTTCAGCTGGCTGTCGACCAGCACCGCCAGGTCCTTTCTGCCTGGGCACTGTCCAGCCACACTGTCCCCAGCCTGTAACGCTGCAGGGGGTTATTGTGGCCACAGTGCAGGACTCTGCACTTAGACTTTAATTAAACTTCATCTTATCATTATAGCATAATATTAAAATAGAAACTATGTGATGTAAGATACTTTCTGTAACTAGCTCAAAGAATGGAAAAGATAGTTGAGAAATTCTTTGCATTGTCCTATCTGCATAGAGATAACAGCGACACCAAAATTCAAAGAGAAGGATTATTACCTCCTTATCGGGAAAGCTCAGACTTAGAGGAACCAAAAGGGTTGATTTACCAGATGTGGGGGAGAAGCTAAAATTAAGCAGAAACACCCTAGTTTGAAAAGAATGTTTGAGTAATATATGAGATACAGAATATGCAATAAACTATTCTTTTATTGTTAACAAAGTGCGCCTTTTAGCAGAGTGCCAGGCACCCAGATGTCTGTAACTCTTTGCTTTTTATTGTCTTTTTTTCCTAATTTTGATTACTATTTTCATTACTATTAAACATCTAAAATTTTAACAAAAGTGAATAGTGTTTTTCATGAGTGTAGCTCACATCACTTTTAATCTTCTTATAGTTCTCAACAAGCACTCAAAAATTCACAACTTTGCATGCAAACTTGTGTGTTTACACACAAATTTTCTGGAAAAAATAGCTGTTAAATCAACTGAATGACAGGATTGTTATTTTCTTCACTTTTTTTACACAAAAAGAGCATTGCTGTAACTTTTTTTTTTTACATTTCAGTTTGTTAATTGGCCATATTAGAAAATAATAGCTTCTATCTTTGATCAAAGTTATGACAGAGTGGCAACATAGTAATAAACCTGAGTATTGTTTAATACTGAAGGTAGATTATTACATCTTTAAACAAATGAACAGAGTAAAATACACAGAAAATAATTTTGACCATGTAACAATGGGTATTCTATAGCTTTTGAAGACTGACAGCACCACTATCATTAAACTGTAAGCCATATATTTTACCTATTAGCTCTTGAATACTTTTCAAATTTTTTGTGGGCCACAGTTTCATAATGGATTCAGTGGAAGAATTTACCACCAATACCAGACCACAAGCGCACTCAGATGAGACAGTTTCTTATATTAGTTAATTGCAGTTATTCTATCACTTTGCTGGAAATTTTAGCTTCTAAAAACAATCACAAAGAAGTTCTGAATTAAAATATTCATTCTATTTAGTAATATTAAGCAAGATGGGAAGATTAAGCATTTCCTTACCAAGTATGTAACCTTGAAGCAACGAAATAAGAATTAAAATGATTAGGCATGTTCTGTTTCCTTGTTAGGGCTCTACTGCTCAGTCCCTTTATACTGTACCACATGTATTTATTTGATCTTACTTCATCCAGTCCAGAATATAGAATTAATTAAGTCCAGGATATACAGAATTAATTTGCTTTATCTCATCTTCTAGTGCTCTGGAGCAAGAATGTGCTGAGGGACACTGAACTGTCATCTGGCCTTTTTATACACCAGAGGCTCCTTTACAAAGTAGTATTCAGAATACAGCCAAAGTTATGGGATAAGAAATGCATTTTTCTAACCATTGCACAAGGTGTCATGGGAAAACTGGTATGTATTTATTTCCCCTTTATATTACTAGACACAAAGCTACATGTTCAAGGAGCTAAGTGCTGATTAATGTCTTTGCTAAGTAATTTCTGGCTCCTTGCCATTAATGACTCAATGTTATTGGGTGATATTTTATGGTAAATGATACCTGATTTTATTGAGTTATGAGAAACAACTGCTCACTTTTAAAATTTTAAAGTTTTATTAAATCTTAACAAAAATTACAGCAAAGGACTGAATAAGTTTCCAGTGCTGGGAGTCCTTGTGACTATTAGCCATGTGCTCATCTACAAAATGGATGCTCTGCCTTTTATATCTTTAGCCCCTCCTAAAGTTTTGTCAGTTAACTCTTTTTCTGCCATCTGTTGGTGGTTTGAATCTTGATTAGAGCTCAGGTGTTGTTATGCTGCACCTCCTGGTAACAAGCCATCCTCCTCTAAGTGTCTTGACTACTAAGGCTATTACAAGGGGCAGGGGAGAGAAGAATGGGATGACATATTACAATAACATTACTATACATCTACATAATATCTATCTCTTAATTGTGAGAGCCAACTATTACATTACTTATCTATAACAGAGTGACACCTCTAAACAGAACATTTTAAGACCACCAGAAATGCCTTACACTAATGGATGGTGTAGTCAAGATTCAAATATACTTAAACTGATTAAGACCTACCGTATGGATGACAAAAACATTTGGCCTTAAAAAAAGAACAGTGACTTCTAATTATGATTTTTTTTCAGTGAGCATAACATGATAATGATAACAGAGCAGTATGAGCTAAGCTATGTGAATTAATGAATCACATGAAGTGAAGCTGTGTTTCATTTTACACAAAGCATTCATTTCCCCTTAATCAAATCAGGTCTTTTGCCCAACTTCAGCAACTAAAAGCAGAACGCTGGAGAAACAATTAACACTGCCTCCTCTGACACTTAGGTGTTTTTGTTTACATATTCCCCCAGTCTGCAAGATAATACCCTACATAATAAACAGTGAGAGTCGAAAATTTGTTAGGAATATTTATTTTGCATTTAATTTCTTGGCACTTCAGGAAAGTCAGTACTCTGAAAAACTATATTTGGCTCAGAGAACACCATAGTAAAGATTTTAATTTTCATTTTCATTTTATAATCATGCTTCAGCTTCATGCTCTCTAACTCATTGTTGAAATACTACAAATGAAGAAATGTGAGAATAGTTATTGTCTCTAAATTCACCTAACGTTTTTATGTCAGCTCTTGTCAGCTAACTTATTTTTTAATCTCTTCAAGAACAAATTAAGAATTTTGTTTTTACATCAAGATAATAGAAGGCGATAAAAGAGCATATGTTTTCATTCTCTGATTTTTCACATTTGAAAAATAATAAAATGCAATATTAATTTTTTTCTGTGTTTTATCACTTACAGATTCATGTTATAATTTTCCCCAGGGCTTGATGCAAAGGACTACATCTTATACAAGAAAATAGCAATTACAGCTTTTCCACCGATTATTCAAGTGTGTAATTTCCCACAAATATTGTACCAGGATACATTTAAATGGGCTTAAATGTTTGTTTACTTCTATAAAATGCTACTAGGCTGTGAACCGGATTCTATAAAATGCTACTAGGCTGTGAACCGGTATCTAGTGATACCTAGATTTAACATTAGTTTTAATTTACTTTTATAGGAGTGCAAAAGAATACAATTACTAAAAATACATATTAATTTGCACTTTTACAATGCTAAGTATTTAATGTATTTGCAATTAAGTTTGTTTTCTCTATTTGAATCTGCAAAGCATAGTACTGGAGAAGGGAGCAATTTCTTTATATTTTTCATGAGCAAAATTTTAAGAGCTTAATTCACTTGAATTCAATTCACCAGAATTCAATTCCTAGTCTGCATTAGTCTAATAGTAATAAATAGCTGGGCTCCTGAAGCAATTTCTGTTCCTGTCAGCTCTGCAGGCTACAGATTCAAAATCAGTGAAAGGCAGTCTGGCCTCCTAGCCACTTCTAGACCTCAAACTTTCCTGACACCTCCTTGGCTTTTATCAATGTAAATCTTGTGGTTGTGAGAAATGGTTACTCACTTTTATAGTTTAGAAAGGTTTATTAAACCTTATAAAAAAATACAACAGAAGACTGAATGGAGAAAAAGTTACAGCGCTGGGAGCAAAGGATTTTATCCACCATGTGCTTGCCCACACAATGGAGGTTCTGCCTTTTAACCCTTTGACCCCTCCCAAAGGTCTGTCCATCGACCCCTTCCTCGCTGTCCAGTGGTGGAGATCTCTTCCTCAATCCTGACTGGAGGTCAGATGTGGCCATAGTGACAAGCCAACCCTCCCAGATGTCCCAACTCTGGCTGCCTCTTGATAACCACATGAGGGGGTAAAACCTGACTAGAAATCTGTAACACTTTTCTTAAATTGAATACATGATATTTGTCTGTTAATTGTGAGTCAATCCTCGCATTACTCACCTATCACATGACGATCTAGCAAAACATTTCCATGCTCCAGTAAGACATCTGTCAAACAAACCTGTTCTTGTTAGAATACAAGAATGCCCACCTTCGATTCTTAATAGTTTCTTAGAGTATACAATATTGAAGTTAAAAAGGCTTTTTGTAATTTACCTTCAAAAACTTCATAGCAAAATGGTATTAAGAACAGATCTTTTCACATTGTGAAAAGACACAGAAAAGATAAAAATGCAAAAAGGTGCCTATTTTGTTTAAATCTGATTGAAATTTGAGATTTAAATCTGATAAAATTTGAGGAGCTGCAGTTCTCCTACACTGACCCACTGCACTTTAAAAATAGTCTTTAAATATCTTGTCTTGTGTTGCAGGTTAGGATTTTTTCCTTTTTGTTTTCTTTCTCTTAGGGAATTTTCTTCCATATGTTGCTAGGAGACAATAACGACCAGGTACTTAAGACAGAAAGAAAGCTGTCACATCTCCGGGGTGGGGTGCAGCTGGCTACTGACCCATTACCTGGGAGTTTTCTGGGAAGGGCAGAGATACTGTGAGATTTGGGCTGGGGGAAGGAGTTGGATGCAGCTCCAAGTTTTCTTCTTGCTCTCTCAGCTTCTGAGGAGGACAGCGGAGCTACTGCTCATAGGTGGAGGGGAATTCGCCGCCGCTAGAGCCCATCCCTGCCTTGTTTCTCCTGCTGTGGGTAAACCATTGCTCGTAAGAGCAACCATTGCACTGGGACTTTACTAACACCTGATTTCCTTAGTAGAAAGGACTCTCACCATCTCTTTGGGTGCTTCAAAGGTAAACCTGGGACCCAAGCCCCCTCCCCATTCTTGGAGGGCACATCTTCCCAGCTGTGTGTAGTCTCTGGCTACAGAGACTCCTGGCTGCCACTGCTCTGCACCGCTGCTTTGTGCCGCTGCCTTGGGCTTTTTCTGCACTCTAACCCAGCACCCCATGTCCACCCGGCCCCCACAGCTCCTGCCATGACTCTGGAGTTCTCTGTTATATTTTGTTTGCCGCCACAGTGACAGGTGGAACAGAGACTCCACAACCAACAGGTTTGTGAAGCAGGTGTGTTTGTTCAGCGCTGGGCGCATGGCGAGGATCGCTCCTCCACAGATGTGCATGCCAAACAGAGCAGATGCTCTGTATATATACACTTAAGATTATACATATTTATGAAAGTTGCAACATTGTCCATACATGTTCATGACCTTTCCCCGCCTACTCTTGCTTTGTATGTTATTCAGCCTTTCATCGTTCTGCACTTGCACACTGTTTTCTGGTGGTCTCAGGCAGGGGTCGCTGGATGAAGTAAATAGTCATCTTCACCATGTACTCTGGATGAACCTAGTCCTTGCACAGGCTCTCTTGGTGTCTGATCGTCCTTCAAGGCTTTGGACACGGTCCAAACTAAAGATCCAGTTTTTACTGGTTTTTAGAGCATTAGTTCCTGTTTTATCAGTCTTAAGTAATAGGCGAAATCTTCTTGTTGCGTAGCAAAGGAATATCTGTTCTTAACACGCTTGATTACACAGTAAACTGTGGTCACACAAGCTTAGTTGTAAGTTCCCTATATCAGCAGGGGCCATGCCTGCCACTGCCGTCCCAGCCCCCGCTCCGAGGCTCCTGCTGCAGCCCGTTGCTCCATCCAGCCCCCCGCCATTACCGCGTGAGGGAGCCATGGCTGCGCTGGTGCCGCAGCGCCCCCTGGCGCAGTGGGGGAATCATCGCACCAGCCCGGCCCGGCTGGGAGCCAACAGCGCCCCTGCCGGCTGTGGCCGTAAGCTGGATCCTGCTGAAAGAGCGGGAAGAGACTTCATTGGATTTTCTTTGTTGGTTTTTTGTTTGTTGCTGCCATTGCTGTTTGTTTGCCTTGCTATACACATACATCCTAGTGAAGAACTTTCCCATTATTCCTTTTCCCATATCTTTCCCATATCTTTGTCTTTTAATTTCAAAGTTGTAATAATTTGGAGGGAAGGGGATCATGTTTTCCACTCCAAGAGAGGTTCCTGTCATCCTTGGCAGGCACCTGTCTTTCAAAATAAGACATCTTGAAAGTTATACTCAACCTAATTATACTCTGAATGTAGCTCTTTGTCACTAGGCCATTATAGCCCTCATTTTCATGATGAATCACAAATGGCCAAAACAGTAATATAAATGCAATGTATGTTCTACCCTCCCTCTTTATGATTAATTTTACTAGTGATACAGATTTGCATGAATGAATGTCAGTGTGTTTTCTGCCCTGAACATTTCCTGCTGGCTTCAATTCAGCCTAGCTGACATTTATTACAAATAATAGCTAAATATTCTTGATTTAATGGCTGTGGTAGCCCCACATCTGAAGGTGATGTCTGTAATAAAAGCAGACAAGACTAGCTTATAAAAAATACTAATCAGATTGTTTGCACATATAATGGAGAGGTTGCACTGACATAGCAGCAAAATGGAATGAGCCTTTAAAATGCAGCTGCTGAAAGTCAAGAGTTAAAGAACATATCAGCTGCATTACTTTTTGTCCCTTTCCATTGTTTTACCACCTCTGAAGCACCTGTGACAACAATAAGATCATAGTCAAAAGGGCCAAAGTTTCCTTTTTGGCCCTCTTTCCAAAGTAACAATATAATGTTACTTTTCCAAGTAACAATGAATACCATAAATCACAGTGTAGTCACATCTACTGTTATTGTTAATTCTTCTACCAGAAAAGCATAAGAAATTGGAGGGACTTATCACAATTGAGTCAGAGCTACATCTGCAGAGTCACATTTTTCTTAGATTAATATAAATTGTATTAAAAACCTCAGTTCTCCCCACCATGTCCCCCAAATGCAAAAATGTTCCTATACTTAGACAGGGGAAAAAAATATGTTGCTCACCAAAAGTATAGAGCAGACAAGAAGGTAGCTGAAGTAGTTTTGCAAGATACACACATATATATCATATAGAAAGACTTGAGAAAACAAAAAGAAGGATACTATATAGGTTTACTGTTGAGGACACAAAGAATTTTGCCCTTGACCTGTGAATGAGCAGCTGCAGGAGGCTTTGTGCCTTCCTTCCTATTTTAAGATCACAAACCCACAATGTTATGGTCACTGTAGTGAATGCTGCCCCTGACTTTCACATCCATGACCAGGTCTTCCTTGCTTATAAACAGCAGGACCAGCACAGCACCCTGCCTTCTTGGCTCCATCATCTACATGCTCTAGAAAATCTCCAAGACTGGTTGAACCCTTCTGTTTTTTCCCTCCAGAAGATATCAGGGTGGTTGAAGTCTCCCACAATGACCAGGGCCTGTAAATGTGATGTTTCTTCCAGTCATCTGAAGAAGGCCTCAGTAATACTTCTTCCTGTTCAGGGAATCTGTAGCAGCAACAGCAACCATGCTGGTTCACCTGTTGACTGTCATCCATCCACAAGTTCCCATCTGACTCCTTACCCATTCCTGGACCCAGCTCCATGCACTTTTGAATAAAGGGCGAATCATTCTCCTCACTTTCCTCTTCTCATTCCTAAGGAGCCTGTGTTACTCCTGAACCAATAACCTTCCTTGCTCCTTATTCTAGAGCCACATCAATGAGAGTCCTTAACCTTTTAATGAGACTACTCTCTCCTACTAACCACATAAAATAGTTTCTTTACAGAAAGGTCCGTGCTCAGGTCATGTTTTGGGTATCAATAACAAAATATTTATCACCATTTATCAGTAACAAATAGGACTTATAAGAAAGTATATCTTTACAACAAATTCACAAAAACCCAAAGAGTTGTGTTTAAAAGGTCCTTTTTTCCTTTTATTTTATAATGAGAACATTTAAGCATCTATAAGCATCTATTTCTATAAGCATAAATAACATGAATCTATGCATATTTAGAATATTTTTACATACATACAACTGATGTATCTAGGTATCCGACATGTACATCTAGTATTACCTAAGAGATCTTTCTCATCTATTGATCATATGAAAATAGTGTCTGTATCCTGTTTTTCTCTTTCCTAACCAACATGTGAATTCACAGCAATACTTTTTTCTTAATTCATTTACCAGGAAAGATTTGTGCTCCAATAATTCCTCATGTAGATAAGAACTTCTAGGAGCAGGGGTTGTTCTGGCTATATTTATCTGCTCTGGAATGCAACTCTGGTTTGTCTTTTCTGACAGGCACCAAATAAGGAATGTCCACATCAGAGATTTTAATTACTTGAAATCTTTTTTTATTGATCACATGCAGCCAAGCCACTCTTGTGCTAACCTTTCAAAATGTCAATTTAAGTTAGGAATACAGTGATCTTTTTTAGTTCTATTGCTACAGATGACACACATATTACTGTTACAAAAAGTGTGGTTTAATTGTATACCAAAAATGTGCTTAGGAATTGCCATCGTTTATGACAAGAGCTGCTTGACTGCTTATAGTCAGTCTAAGCAAATCAGGATATAGGCTTAGACATTTTGTTGGTGCAATGCATATTGTATTTGTTCAGATTTTTATGCTAGCCCCTCTCATTCAGACTCTGTATGGACCTCACATTTTTGTGTAGCAGAGGCCTGAATGAAAGACAGTGGCTCCATGTAAAAATGTGTCTGCTGAATGGCATTTAGACAATACAAGCACCTCATGTGGCTAATATTAAATTTAACAAAAATACGCATTCAGATCAGGAAGATACAGGCAGTGTTCTAATACCTCTGTAAATGGCTTTGCATCATTCCCACTTTTTCAGGGAAGAGGGACTTGTACCTCACAGGGCATGCAGTAGGTTGACTTTACATAATTCGTCTACATGGCACAGAAAAGAGGAAGCAGAGATTGTGAATTGTTATGTCCTCAGAGTTTTGATAGCTCACAGGCAGTGGCCGGTAATAAGAAGCTTCTGAACATACATTCTTTGACACAAGGTATATCCAATCTTTCTCTCAGGATTTACAAAAATTCTGGTGGATTCTGGTGGATTCATGACAACATTCTGAAGAATTTCTACAGAAAGCAATGCCACTGATGCACTTGTTTAGCATTAGTTGGCAAATGAAAAAAGATTGGCAACTTGACATATTGGGGTTTTTTATTGTTTAATCATACATTTTATTGTTTAACATACATTTTCCAGATTCTAAACCAAGTTCAAATCAAAGAAGAGAAGGATTATTTTCTGGCTACTGGCCCAGTGACCAGAACACCATTTTTCCTTCTCTGTGTTTCGTCATCAAAAGCTGAAGAGATTTGGTTTATTCTTCATGGAATTTCCATGATAAACAATCAAATTTACAGTAATTTGGAGAACTACATTATTCATGTTCTCAAGGCTTTGTGGATTTAAAGTTTAATTCCATATTACTTCAAGGTTATATAAGGTCCTTAACTAATTTCATTAGCACTTTAATGAAGGATTTAATTTTTTAGTCTTTCTTTTCTGTTTTTTTCCTTATATTTTGCAAAACATTTCTGCAACAACTGCGCAGTTGAAATCGCAAAGAAATGCTTCTATAGAAGTCTTCAGAAAGTCAAAGTCAAATAAAGAAAACTAAATTCTTTCATGAAATCCACACGGGAAAAGAAAAGCCAAAACAAAATCATGCCAACATATTCTTTAAACAAAAATATTGACATTGTTATTTGAGCTAAACACAAGTGCACATAAAGAACCTTTTCTGTTTTTTCTTGGACTGAAAATTAAATGTCTACATTCTTCCTCATAACATTGCCAAAAGCAAATCAGTTACTAACAAACAAAACATTATGATGTGTTCTTAAGTAGCGTGTCATTACATCTATTTTACATTAGTTACGATATGATGCCTATGTTTTTATTAAGTCCACATTTTACAGTATGGCACATACATTAATTCTCTCCAAAAGCCTTCATGCCAGGTGGGAAAAGTCAATAGCTTTTGACATTGAGCATTCCTACCACAATAGGAAAAAAGTGACATTGAGCGTTCCTACTACAATATCCCAGTTTTGTATTTTGCATTGGCGGCCTACTATGCAGAAAATCAAATTGCCAATACATCCTTTTGCTTAAACCTGTAAACACATAGAAGATTACAGTAAACACTAGCTCTGTCACTACTGATGCACATGTAGCAGGTGTCTATAAATGTCTTCTTAAGATTTTTTATTTTGAAAGGCTCTTTAAATAAAACCAGTCATGTATATGAATTAAAATCATTATTTGCCAAGGTCTGCAAATGTATGCCACTCCTGAGTGAATAAGACTTTTTCCCATTGTCTAATTCTAGACATGGGAAACTGTCTAATTCTTCTATTATATATTTCAACCATTTACCTAAAAAATTATAAAAGTAGTGGAAAGGAGAGCACTTCTGCCATCTCATTTACTCAATTTAAGTATCAGAGTATGTAAAATTGGCACAGATTGTACAGATTACAGTTCAAAATTTCTGCAAATATCTCTCCCAGACCAGGTCCAGAAGGACTGGTACCACTAAATCTAAATGAATCAATTATCAGTAATACATCTGAAGGTGGAAAACTTGAACATAAGGAAAGATTTGGAAATAAGCTAACAGGTATAACTAGAGAGCAGCAGGTGTCAAGCATTTAGTTACAAGAAGATATTTTCTAGTGAAATTCTGAAAGCCTAAAGATGATGAGATCTTATTTTCAAGGTTTGCCAGTCTAATGTTTGAAAGTAATACCAGGAAAAGCTTTTTTCTGTTGAGACTGACAATTTTGAAGGACAAAAATATCACAGCAAGATATTTTTGACAAAAAATATCACAGAAGATATCTCCATCACTACTTCTACCTTTGAAATCAGAAGTCACTGAAGGTTATTTGAAAACCAGTAGATGAGAGAAGAGTTGAATTATAGAATTGGCATTTAAAATATATGTTCTACATGTAAAAATTGTGTTTTCATCTCAGTAAGGTGGTGCCAGACATGCAGTAAGGTATGTCAGTATTTACACAACAAAACTCTCAGAGAGAGCAAAAAATGTATGAGCAGACAAAAATGTATCATTCTTGAAAGTTTATTCTAGTCCAAATGCATTTAACACAGAAACCACAAGTATGATGTCACATATACACTCACAATTTTAGGTTAGTCAGTACACTACCACTCTCTATTTGACAGAGTAAAAGCCATCATTCTCAGAAAGGAGTTATCTTCAGTCTTGATCTGCATTGTTAACATCAGTAGCAATGAAATTCAGTCGTTTTTATTTATGTTTAACATTCTTGGTACAAAGACTGGTAGTTCTTTTTCAAGTAAGGGCCACATTAACCTAGTGTTACCTCAGTCCATGGATCAACACCTACTCAACACCATTTCCTTCCTAGCAAAACCAGTGAAAGTGCAAATGTGTCAGGGCTCCCACTTAAATAGCACAACTAGAATTAACCAGATATAAATCACAGACTTTCTGTTAACTTAATAAAGAAATGGCTACAACTTCACAGTAAGCCACAATGCAAATAATTCTAAATGTCCTTGGGCAAATTCTCCAATAATACCATTAGCTGTTGAGAGCTACTCAAAACAGCCATGAAATAAGTAACAAGATTCCCAGAAATCCTAAATACAATTCCCCTCTAATGTGTCTTTGTTAGGGCCATGACTGCTGTCATACTTTAAAATGCTTTAAAAGGAAAGCATAAAAGCAAAAACTCATTTAAAAGCTCAGCTCTGTGATGCAAAGCCATGTTAACAGAAATTTTCCTCTAAATCTAGATGGAGGTTCTCTCAGCTGAAACAATTCTATTATGTTTCTCTGGAGCTTCAACAACTAAATAAGAAACATATTAACAGAAAACATAGACAATAAAATATATCTAGACCTAACAATCCACTGATTTATAGCTGATAGATAGAATCTAATGCTTAATGAATGCAAAGTTCCTAGTTGAGTGTTCCAGTGGCTAGACTGCATAGACTATTTATAAATAAAAAGCATGTCATGTATTTTGGTGATCAGGCTTCCACTTTAAAGCTAAGCAGCTGTGATAATAAGCTGATAAGGTTTCAAAGAATGAGGACACTGAAGACTGAGAGAATAAGCCATTTTTCGGCTTTTTTTCCTTTACCGTCTTCCTTACCTTTTGAGGCATTTTTTCCTGAATGGGCATGCAATCCAAATAAGAATTTTGGGAAAATGAAGTAAACAGAATACCTGTAACTGTCTTCTTTCACCAATGTAGCATAGTGTTATTAACTTAATGTTATTGCATTGAATTGCTGCATATATTCAATGGTATTAGTGGCTCTGTAAAGATACTGCAATAGTTAATGAAAATATTACCCTTATTCAAGGGGATTATAGTAAGGTTGGTAGTTTCCTAAAAGGTGGATGAATCTACCTCTTTATTAGCAGAAGGAAAAGAACAAGAACCTTGATATTCTACACATTGAACTCCATTGGGTGGGTTAACGTACTGGTGTTGATGTCTTATACTAACACAGTTATTTATTTCCACAGCACCTTTTAAGAAATTAACATGCTATACAGTTCAGTCAATATTTTAGGAAATAACATTTTTTGATGACAACACATTGTACATGTATCATTCTATCTCCCACATGTGCTGCATTTGTGATAAATTAGCATCGTTCAAAAATGTTCAGTTTTGCCGCGTTTGCTCTGCGGGGTGGGGTAGCCTCCCAGCTGCCACGTAGAGTCCGGACAGCTCAGTGCTTATTAGCACTGTTTGTCCGAGACCCAAAAGGCAGCTCCCAGCACAGGCAAGCTTAGCAAGCTATAGTGATTTCTCAGCTCTTAGTGATTTCTCAGCTCATTAAGTGACTTCTAGCTCCCTTGCTTGCTAAGCTCTCGCAGGCAGCAGACAATAAAAGAGAGAGAGAGAAGAGACGTTTGGGGTTCCGCAGATCATAGCTTTATTCGGATCTTTGGTGACAGCTTCTCTGCGAAGGGTTCCAGGGACAGCTCTTCTTACAAACTGGGTAAAAGCAGGGGTTTTTATAGGGTTTAGGGGGATTGGAAACTGTCCAATGGTAAGGGCCAAAGGGAAAGTAGCCTATAGCCTTACAGATGGATAAGCAAGGGTCCAAAGACGGAAGAGGGACTTCTTTTTGTCCTAGTCAGCATGACTTGGCACTTTAGGCTGCTGACCACCAGGGCTTTGCGGGCCCTGTGCCTGCTACAGTTCAGCAACAGGTTGATTGTACCTTTAAATCAGTCAAGAGAACTTACTGGTTTTCCTTTCTAAGTGACAAATCCAGTTACCATTATTAGTTTACTTACAGTCACCCTGCAATATATATTGATAGTTTCTTGGCCTTACCAGCAGCCTCCAATTAACACAGCAGCATACATTAGTACAATTTTAAATCACCAAATTACTATCATCTAAGTAAGTGGTGACAAAATATAGCTATTGTAGAATTTTGTGCCATTAGATAATGACTGTTTACAGAGGGCTATATATGTAATAAATTATCCATTATGTGAGAATTTGTGATGCAGCATATTATTAATAATCACTCTACTCCACAACACGATTTGAATGCACTTCAGCTGGAAAAATAAAAATTCCAAGCTGTCTAAGCTCCTTGTTTTGCATAGGTACCGCTGTTGAGCTTAACAACTAACTCCAGCAGCTAATATTTGCAGAAAACCAACCTTGACCCAAGTAATGGCAAGTTAGTAACAAAACAGAGACAACCTAAGTCCTTCAGTAAGAATGACATCATGTTTACAGTCTTGTTCTCACTTTCTCTGTCCTTCCCATCCACCATCTTCAAACAAATTGAAACTTCATTACCTGTACATCATCTATCACTCCATTGCTTTTAAACACTGAGGGCAGTAACAGTAACAACTCACATCTGTTGATGCCTTGAGAAGGCTGACCTAGAACAGAGGCTAGACAGAGTTAAAGAATTAAGTAGGTATTTATTAAAAGGCCTCAATGGATACACCTTGGACAGTACAAGAGCCCAGTCAGGGCCACACCCAAGATGAACCCAAAATGGTCACAAGACACAATGGTCATGATGGCTATCTCTTTATAAGTTCTGGTCCATTTGCATATTGGAACCAATTGTCTCATTATAGCTTTAGGTTATGAAGCTATAACTTCCTTCCTAGCCATCCTTCTTGTTTTTCTCTCTTCATTCCACCATTGTTTAATCTCTTGGGCCTGAAATTTGGATTGGTTGTCCTTGGTCCCAAGCTAGAAAAGGAATTGTTTTGTCTACCTACTCTGTGAAGAGAGCTTCCTGTCCTTTAATAGGAAGCTCAGAACTACACACTAAAGCAGTACAGAATCTGAAAAATATAAAAGCTAAAACCTAAGGCATCCCTGTGGTATGCTTCTCTTTCCATCTTTGAGCAGCACAAAAAGACTGAATCCAGAATTCTCAGTCCAGTCTCACTTATTCCATTTCCTTGAAACTACATTTGTATTGACTGTCATATTATGTATTCTTTTTCAAAACCCTTTTAAGTTTAATGTCTTTCTGATTAGTCATTCCTGAAAGAAATTATATTCAAATATACCTCCATTGTGCTAGGCCAATTTACCTCAGGTCAAATTCTGCACTATTTATACACATTTCACTTAAGTGTTTTCTTGTAGTTCTGCTGGAGAAAAAAAAAAAAGAAAAAAAGAGAGAGGTTTTAAAAATACTGCAAGTCATTCGATACTACACTCGGGGTATACAAAACACAAGTCTTCACTAACAGAAATATTTCAAATTCCTTCTTTGAAGGGATGTTTTCTGTCATCATTACAGGAATGCAGTTTACAGTATTACTGCAGCCTACAGGTAGAAAAGAAGCCTTTTCTTCCATAAGGAGGAAAAAATATGGCATAAGGCTCTGTAGTTCATATAGCTCCTGGACTCTGCAAGGTACCATTTTCCACCACATGAAAAAGCAAATCATGTGTTAGAGGCTTTGACATTTATTTGAACTGATCATAGAATGCTCTGACATAGATTGATGCCGTGTGCTATGCTTACAGTATGCTGAAGTTCAGTTGTACTAGACCACACAAGGGCAACAACATTTGTGGTGCGGAGGATCAGGAATGGGACATCTCTCATTGACCAATGTGATCAAGAGAAGCCAAATTTATTATTAAAAAAAAAATACTATATTTATAATAAGTTTTTACTGTTCACATGACTGTAGCTAATACATGATTGGTTTATCCTAGCTGTTCACGCATCTAAAATAGAATGCTGATGGGATCATTCAATTTTCACGTGTCTTGCTGTGGTCGTTTGGCCCACCCTTTACTTTTTGCAAACATGCTGTATCTTGTCCACTGATTCTTCCTGTACCTTTCTCAAGGACCTAACGACCCCATTTCTGAATATGTCCATTCTCCATTGTTACTGGTTAAGGATATACTGGGCCTGCTTCTGAATATGTCCCTTATCTAGTGTTGCCAACAGGCTGGGTTGTGCATCTGCTAAATGTGGCCATTGACTTGTAGAAACTCCTTAAACTGCAAAAAATCCTCAGCAAACATTCAGTTAACATATGGACATGTGGTGCTCCACTAACCTGAAGCACTGGGACATTTGCTACAGCCGTATGCCACTGAGGAATGTTCCCATCATGGAAAGAATCTGGGCATAACACAGCAATGGTACCTGTCAACACTGCAGAAAAACATCCTGCTGCTTACCCACATACCTGTGGAAAAAGCTGGTGATACAACTCCAAGAACTGAGCTGAGGCATTTTTACCTTTCCTCTTTTTTTTTTTTCTTAACAGTGACAACCTAAGGGCAGCTGTCTACAAACGAGTTTCAGCATCATAACACAGGTAACACACAGGCCAAGAGCAGAAGCTTATCACAGGGAGGTTAACTAATCAATAATATATTTCCATCCATACCTTTGATTCTTCCAGTATGAGCAATATGCAGTCTTGCATTGCCTGAGAAATCACCAGGCAGTTTTGTAGTGGTGGTTTTCTAAGAAGTAGATGAGAAAACCTTTGGGAGACTTGCACACTCTGGGAGAACAGCTTGCACTTGGCCAGCTGCACAAATAAGAACAAGTGGAACAGAAAAGCAGAGATTCATTCTGGTGTGATAGGTTGGTTGCTCCAAAATCATTAGTTATATTCAGCACTAAAGGCTGAAATTTATATCATAAGAAAAAATTCAATTTCCATTACAGTGTACAGCTACTCAGATACACAAACAGAAAAGAGAAACAAACAAAAATCCTATATTAGGCATAAACAGCAAGGTTTTCATACTGGCAAGGAGTGGTGCTGTGGAGGTAGCCTTTGTGAGAGAAGACTGGGGCTGCTCTGTGCTGGACATAGCCAATTCCAGCTGGCTGCAATAGACCCACTGCAGGGCCAAGATGGTGATGCCTCTGTGAAAGTGTTTTTAAGACAGAGGAAAAAGATCATGGACAGCCAGAGAGTGGAAAAAACTAGAAACAGCATGTCAGAGAAGAAAGAAAGGGAAGAAGTACTTAATCACAGAGATGAGATTTTCCCACAGCTCACAGAGCAGACAATGGTAGAATAGATTTGTTTCCTGAAGCACAACCCTGGAGCAGGGAAAATGTATGAGGAACAGCAGCAGAGATAAACTGTCACCTCCAGAAAACAGTCCCATTCTCATCCTCAACCCCTTCTCCTGTGCCATGAGAAGGGATGGGTAGAGGTGTTGGGAGTGAAGGAGTGAAGTTGAATGTGCAAAAAGGGGGATGCAATACATTAAATTTATCTTCTTGCTTCCCACTACCTGAATCTGTTGAATTGTGAGTACACTGAAATAATTCTTTCCAAGTCAAGTCTGGTTTGCCTATGCCAATAATTGTTAAATGATCTCTCTGTCTGTCTCAATTTGTAATTTTTCTTATCCTAGTTTCTCCTCCCATCTTATAAATGGGAAAGTGAGAGAAAGGTTGGGTGCATGGCCTTTGGCCAGAGCTAACTCTCCACACATCCATAGACTGAAACACAGGCTGAGGTTTGGGTCCCACTTTTATCTGAGACAGTAAGTCTGGGCAAAGACCTAGGAGAAACTGTAGCTTGACTGAAAGACAATATATTACTAGTTGCATTTTAAGCTAACCTTAAAAAAAAAGCCTCTGCATCCTTCTTTATTGGTAATCTTGATAATTGCTAAGTTTATTTTTAGTTATGTATTATGACACCATTAGCACTTAGCCTCTTTTTACTTACTTCCAGTATATATATATGTGTGCATAATGGCCATACTTTTCTTTTATTTGTCTTTCTTTGCTAAATTCATTAACAGTGCATGAGGATAGATCCACTTTATTGACAGACACACATTCAAAACACATTTCTACAAGGCACACTCTTGAACTTTAACCTTATACACCTTATTGGAATTCAAGGTATTAATAAGAATATGTTTACAATATTAAGGGTGAGGGAATTAATCCAAAAAGAGGGGAGAAATACTGAGAGTCAGGACAATATAATTCTGACATACTCAGGAGAACCATTCTTTGAATTAATTTCTTGCTGTAGCGGTTTCCCTCTACTAACAGTAGCCAGCAATTTCTATGTGCTTTTCAAATTACCTTCACAACCAGAAAGTATCTCACCATGTTAGAGATACATCTTTTATCTCTCCAACTCCAAGGACACTAACACACAAAATGTGTTGTTTCAGAAAGGGTACATGAGCAGGATACACTAACATGGCTAGGATTCAATAAGATATGACAATTTTTGCATTGCAAATTAATTTATGACACTTGCTAATGGCTCACTGATCTTCCAGGGATTTCTCTTCTCTTTTGTTTAATTCCCTGAGGTTGAACTTCCCTGAGAAGTCTGAGAAGTTCAGAATGGACATCCTGGTGAATATCAGAGAAAATGCCATCCTCTTCCCTATGATATAAATATTGATATTGCAGAGCCCCAAGGTGGGAAAAATCTCACTTGTGATAGGTAACAAAATGACTGCAGTAAAAAAGCCAACATGTAAAACTGAGGTGAAAATATTCACACGCTGAACAAAATTATATCAATTTTAATGATGACAAGTTGCAAGAAAGTAAAAGAAATTCAACACAACTGGTGTTTTACCCTAGAGCAACCCACCCTGGGCACCTCCAATAAACACAAGATGACAAGAAAACTAAACACATAGATCCATCGCACCAGACATGTTTAAGTCAATGAAACCATATACTTATCTGGAAGACTGCATTCCCTTCCCTACTACTTTAACAAAAATAAGAATCTAATATTATTCCTAAAGCTCACTAAAGCAGTTACCTGTGTAACTGCTTCAGGAATTTATGGCTCTGAAGGTTCACAGGTTTTGAAAGAGAATAATTTCCACTACCACAATCAAGCACCTGGAGGTGACAATAGAATCCTTAAAATTAACTTGTCATTTTATCTCTGGGCATGCTTTCAAATATACTACATATGATTGATTATATCAGCTAAAAGTAGTGTTTCCTTATATTTCATCACAGCTCACTGAAGTATGCAGAAGAATGCCATGTGAGCTAGCAATACAGCTGACAGATAAGCTAAAAGAGCTATGGAGAATGCAAGTAGGAGAGGATTTCACTACTCAGTGTTCGCTTCTTCACAAATCATGGTAGGGGAAAATAAGTAATTGCCATTTGCATCAGGGAACACTCCACTCAAAATCACAATACTATGACTGCATTAACACAGGATATCCCATAACTTCATAATTGTGGGATATTTCTATCTGATCCCTACAGATTTTTATTGTTAGAAAAAAAATCCCACTTTTAATTTTAATTAAGACTTCTGGTAAAGTCTTAATTCCTGCTGTTCAATCTCATCAAAAATAAGAGATAGCAGGAGCCATCTAATCTTTGGCAGGAGCCTTTGCAGTATTTGAAGACTTTCAGCTCATATTCACCATTCCACTTATCTCTAAGCTAAACATCTTCAAGCTGTTCCATCTTTTCCTGATAGATAGGGTTTCTTCTTGACTCCTTGAGGGAAGAACTCAGTTTTTCAGAATTACTTTGAATTTCACTTTATATTCCAGTGTACTTGTAGCCACTCCTAAACTAATGACATCGGCAAATTCAGTAGATAGATTCTTCACCATCTCTTAGAACAGTTTGCAGATTTATCTCCTGGCCCTGTGTTGGGATTAATTTCTGTTTGTATAATCCTGAAATAAATAAGACTTTTTGTCTTTGAGACTATAATTTGGACTTCAAAGACTAAAAAAAGGACAGATATTTGTGGGAAACAAATAGGTAGCAATGGATAGCCCATTAGGAACTGTAAATTTACTTGGAATGTACACAGATGTTAGCTAAACAATGTATAGGTGCCCCCATAAACTAATTTGCTAGATTTTTAAGTGTATGTTCATATATTAAACTTCCTGAATTATTTTCTTAGGTAAAATATAAATCAATATTACCATCTACTAAATATTTAAAGAAATCTGGCCGGCATATTAATACCCATTCCCTGATTTTTAATATATAAAAACTGCCTGCACTTAATCATAAAATCATGGAATGGTTTGGTTGAAAGGAACCTTAAAGATCATCTAGTCCCAGTCACCCAGGCCCTAGAGCAGGGTGATCAA
Organism: Urocynchramus pylzowi; assembly: GCA_013397555.1. Classification (NCBI taxonomy): domain Eukaryota; kingdom Metazoa; phylum Chordata; class Aves; order Passeriformes; family Fringillidae; genus Urocynchramus; species Urocynchramus pylzowi. The sequence goes on from VZRH01002148.1 coordinate 159,338, forward strand.
AGCCCCATCCAGCCTGGCCTGGAACACTTCCAGGGATGGGGCATCCACAGCTTCTTGAGGCAACCTGTTACAATTGGCTCACAATCCTTAGTCACATTAACCTCATTACTTCTATTCCATGTTAAACACAATCATGTCTCTATTCTTTAAAGTAATTATTCAACTATTTGTTAGCTTAAGCACTGATCCTCATTTTCAGTTGTACTACCTGTGAAACTTATGTCTTTATCATCAATGAAGTCAAGTAATAAACCTGTCTTAATTCATCTATTGCTTTATCTAAATATGGTCACAACTTTAAAAATCACTGATTTATAGATTTATACAGTTTGGGTTGTTGATGGAAAAATTACTGTTTTCTAAATCACTGGGCATCCAAATTAAGCAGTTTACTATAAATATGCATGTGTAAAGTTTCACTACACATTGTTTGCTCAATAAGCATTACCTACCATTAGGTACAAAATTAAATTCACCGAGAAATGTAAAGCCCTGAGTGCTGTCAGCTAGAATATAATTTAAATGTTAATAATTAATTTTACACTTCATATTTAATGATAGCAGGACAATCCCCTCCCTTGCCTGGCTGGCGATGCTGTGCTTGATGCCCCCCAGGACAGGGTTGACCCTCCCAGCTGCTGGGGCACTGCTAACTCAAATTCAACTTTCCAGGGACCAGGACTCCCAGGTCCCTTGCTGTGGCACTGCTTTCTAGCAGCTCATTCCCCAGTGTGTCCATACATCCAGGGTTGCCTTATCCCAGGCACGGAATGAGGAACTTTCCCATGTTAGACTTCATACACATAGTGATTGCCCCACCCTCTGATTTGTTAAGGTGTCTCTGCAGGGCCTCTCTGCCTTTCAGAGTGTCAATAGCTCCTCTCAATATAGTATCATCAGCAAACTTACTAATTAATGCCATTAGTATTATGAAATTAATGCAATTTAATTTCCATTTATGATATTCACTGACATTTTTGTAAAGACCTACTACTTTAAATCTCTGATCTACAATGCTGTTAAATTCTCTAACATTTATTTTATTTATTACCATTAGGACCAAGCGAGATAAAAGAAAACAACATTGACTCAATCTACTAAAAAGTTTCTTTAGTAATATTTCTTCCTTTGAAGAAATTAAAGGAAGAGTGTGTACTTCTTAAATAGAAAAAAGAAAAAAAATAGGTTTGCAATTTGTTCTGTATTACTGTGAATCACAAAATCCTGCAGGCTGTTTGATTGTCTTCTGATCCAAATCTACTCTGTAGACAACAAACAAGGAAGTCCTTGTTTTTCTTTGCCTCAGAGCTCTTTTGAGTTGAATTCATACTTAATTTCATCAGTTTTCTAAAGTACAGCACTAAGCTATGATTCTGCATCTCACCATCACTCCCCCTTCAGCCTGCAATCTGCTTCTGACTTGCCTGTCTCAAACATACCGCTGTAACCCCTCCCAAATAAACTGTTTAAAGAAACTATGTCAAATGAAATCCCTAATCTATCTCTGACTTCCCAGCACCACACTTATCTATGTTGCATTAGTGACAAACCCTGCACCTCAGTTCCTACTGCTCTGGCATCTATAACCCCCTACCTGACAGAGGAAATACAACCAACATAACCAACAAAGAACCACAAAAGAACTTCAAGTGGTAGGTACAAGGGACAGACACCACTATCCCAATGCCACAATGGTCATCACAGTCTGCTGAACTCTACAAATTTACAGAGTTACAAAGGGTGAATTCTTCTACCAGAAACATAAACAACAGCACAGAGACATTTACAATGCAGCCCAAAAGGGAGCTTGACTTCTAAGACAGAAAAAGAACAAAGAGCCCAGGCCTTACAGCTGTTAATTATACACTGAAAGAACTGCTGCTGGTCACAAGAACTTATTAATGTGGAACAGCCCATATCTATGCTACTGAACTTCCTCTCACAAAACAACAAATCCAGTTGAAAACAGACCTATGATAAATACACCTCAGGTTTTTACTAAGTTTTGTGGTTTAAACCAAGCTGGAAATTAAGCCCCATGCAACCACTCCCCTTCCCCCACTCCCTCAGTGACACAGACAAGGGACAGAATTTAGGGGCTGACCATTTAGTGAAAACAAACAGTAGCATCAACAATACTATTAACAACAATATATAAAAGAGTGATCACATGCAAAATGCCCACTGAGTCTGAAGCGATGTGACAGGACCACAGCTGGCACCTTCTCACTACTTTATTCATCACTTGCTCCCCCAGAAAAGACATAAAATGCCCACTGTGCAGCACCTTTCTCTTCCTGAAGCTGTGTCCCCTTCTTCTCAGAAGAGAGACTCCTCTTCCACTTCCTATTTCCACACCTAATAGATGATGTACATGGTATAGAAAAACAACCTAGACACACCACACAGCACCAGGCTCCAGCCCCTCTCATCTGCAGTGAAAAATTAATCCTTGGCTTAAACTAGGACACTCAGGCACACATCTCTTCAGCACCATGTGTCAAACTCCCCTCACCTACGTGGAAATAATAACATGCCCTATGCCACGCCTTGTCAAGGTTTATTGTGGCATTGCATGTTTTAAAAGTATAGTTGATTTTTTTATGGAAATCAGTTATTCTTTGTTAGCTTAAGAAATGGCTTGTTCCTTTTTTCNCCTTTGCTGCCACCTATTGGTTCCCTCAGGTCTCCATTCCCCACGCCCACTCTCTTTAAAAAGTGCTAGCCAGACCCTTCTCCCTTGACACTTGTCCCTGGAACCTCTTTGGAAAGAAGTTTCCTTGGAACCTACACAAGTGTTCTTTCTTTCATTCCTTTGTCTCGGGACCTCGTACTCCACACCAGCCTGTGTCACCCACGCCGCAGCTGTCACCGTTGCTTGGGCAGTCTCAGTGAGAGCCTGGGAGTGGACAGCCTTGTAGCGCCCCTCTGCGGCCATCCAGGGAGCAGCTAGCCGGCGCCGCTTCGCTCCGAGTGAGCACAGCGTGTGAGAGCTACAGCTTGTCACCTCTGTTTGGTGCACCACATCAAACACTGCTGCTGTACATCAAACATGTAACTTTGTTAAAAATAGGTTAGAAGCTGTTGTAAAATAGTTGATAATTGTTAAGCATGTACTGTTAAGTTTGGTTATGGTAAAAGGGGTTGAAAGGGTAGTTGTAAGAAGTACGGTACTCCACGTGCCATATTACACCTAAGTAAAATGCATCAACCCCCCCAAGCAAAATGAGCCAGCCTGGACAGAACTGTGATGGGCCAATCAAGCGCCTTAAACCTTCATGCAAATGAAGGATCCAAAAAGAAAACCAATTCAAACGGACCAAAAAAAAGCATAAAAAGGGGCATCTGACCCACTGAATCTGTGCCACTCCAACTGGAACATCGGGGACATCACTGCTGTAGAAGTTACATCACACCCAGCCAGGAGATGGGGCCCTCCTGTGGATGTTTTTTAAAAGAAATTATCTTACTTGATGCTGTCAGCAATGCAGAAGTCCCCAAGGGAGACTTATTTGAGGCTCTATTAACAGTCTCTACCTCCCATAAATCGTAATCCATAATGTTGGCTGTTTCAGAAACTTAGTGTCTCCATTAATCAGATTCCAAAATAGGGCTACCTAAGAGTAAAGAACACAATTTTTACTCTGAGAGAAAGAGACAGACTGTACCACAAGGATACATGGCATTAATGATAAAAGCAGAATAAAAGATAAGACCCTCTTTCAATTTCTAAATCTTGGCTTGGCATAGTCCTCTGGAGAAGAAAACATGTTTGGGGTTTGGGTTTCTTTACTTTTGTTTCTTTTTACTCATGGAATTTTTTCCCATTGAGTTGCCAGGAAGCACTGATGGCTGGGTGCTTGAGCCAACAGGGAGGTTGCCAAGCTTGAGGGGAGGAAGGCTCTGGTGGCACTCCTCTGGTTTTTGGGAGTTTCTCTCAGAGGGGCAGAGGTGCTGGGAGGCTGGGGCAGCTGGGGGGCAGCTGCCAGCTCTCTCTCGCTCTTGGCTTTTGGGGAGGATGGCTGGAGCCACTGCTCGGGAATGGAATTTGTTGCTGCCGCCAGCGCCCAGCCCAGAGCTGTTTCTTCTTCCATGAGGTGAGCCTTTGCTTGTAGGAGCAGCCACTGAGCTGGGACCTTTTGAACACCCACCTGACTAAAAGAGGGACCTATCTCTGTCTGCTCAGGTGCCCGGGATCTTTGGTTCGCCCCTCTCTGCCCTGCTTGGAGCCGGGCTGCCACCGCCCGGCCCCCACTGCTCGTTCAGCACCGCTCTGAGGTTTCCCTACACGGCAGCCTCGTGGCCTCGGCCTGCCGAGACATCCCACGGTTCCAGCCACGGCTCTGGAGTCTCTGATACATCTTGTCCACCAGCCCGGGATCTTTGCTCATTCCTGCCGTTCCAGCTTGGTGCTCCTCGGAGTCCTGCTGGGGCACCGGGCCCGACTGCCTCACGGGGTTTGTGAAGCAAAGCCTCTCCTCCATCGCTCCCCGTCTGGGCCGAGCCGCCATTGCCGCGCGCTGCCCGAGATGGCGCCGCAGCGCCCCCTGCAGCCGCGGGGGAAGCACCGCCCCTGCCCTGCCCGCCGGGAGCCAGCAGCGCCCCTGCCGGCCGGGACCGGAACTGCACCCGGGGGAGGTGCCGAGAGGGGCGCTGTCCCTGAGGGCCGGTGCTGGCTGTTGGCAGTGCCACAGTATTCCTGTTTGTTTGCCTTGTTATGCACACCAGCAAAGAACTGTTATTTATTCCTATTCTCATGTCTTTGCCTAAGAGCCCCTTAATTTCAAAATAATAATAATTTGGATGGAGGAGTTTACATTTTTTCATTCCAAGGGAGGCTCTGCCTTCCTTAGCAGACACCTGACTTTCAGACCAAGACAACATCCTAAATCCATGGCAAAGTTTCCCAGTTTAAGACACCAAACCCCCAAAAAGGTGCAGGCACACATGTACCCTGTCCTTATTTAGAGGAAGTGTCTGATCATCAGGCTTGGAAAGGGAGGCGAGCCAGTCTTGGCATAGACAGTGATGGATCTAGCCAGACCTGAATTCCATTTCTCATTCAGTTTCTTGCAGACTATAAAGAGGGTGGTCATCTCCTGGCCTCCCTAATACCACGACTCTGCTTTTGCTTTCCAACTGTGAAAAATCTGCAAGTTACATCACAGCCCTTCATAAGAATGGCATTTGTAGAGCATGATGCCAAAGGTGCATCTAGCAGGCCCTGGGGAATGGCAGATGGCCTCCTGGGATGATTGTAGAGCCATGCAAGAAGGAGCATGCCAAAGCAGCACAGCCTTATCTATTCTAGTAATTGAGAGCATTTTAACTGCCAAATTATACCCAGGGAGGGTAGTGGGGAGGGCTTTGGATGGCATGGGCCGAATTCATGCCAAGAAGCATTCTGATTCTTTATTAGTCCCGATGAACATGGGCCAGCACCATGAAGCATTAATCGCACAGTCAGAGCCAACTGCATAGACACAACCATGACATACAAATAACTTCAGCCTACCCATCCATCTTGTCTCATATTCTCATTTAAACTCAGAGGCTTCATGTTCCAGATTTCCTCTCCAGGCTCTTATTTGTTTGGTTCATTACACACAAAGTGTGGGAGATGACCCTGAGGGAAATGGGATGGGGATGCCTTGGGAGAGCAGCATTGTCCAAAATAGAGTGCGAAAGTGAAACCATCTCCCAGGATCCCCTTCGCCCTCATGCAAAAGAACTCCTGCCCTTCAACAGTTGTATACTCCCCATTTCTGGAAAGTTCTGTGTTCTCTGTTTCCCCATTATCCTGAAGGACCACTCCCTCTCTTCTCCCTGATTGGCTCCTCCTGAATCACCCGCTTCTGCTCCTCGCCTGGACCCTCTCCCTATTGGTTTGATTGTACCCTGGCCCCTCCTGCCTCTCCCCGGTTATATTCCCTGGCCCTCCCTGGCTCCTGGCTCTCCAGCCTTGGTCCCTTCCACCTGTGGATGTGTCCCTACCCTGCGTCTCTTACCCTACAGTAAATCCCTGTGGATTTACCATCTGGACAGTCCTCTTGCTTACTGGGGGAGCAAGTTTTACAGCATCCAGGCTCGGGCGACTGGTGGGCTGAGGGAGCTGTCGGCGCTGCCTTAAGCGGGTACACTCAGGTTCGTGGGCACCCCAACAGCACCTGCCCAGGGAAGCGCCCTTCAGTGGGGAAGGAGAGCCACCGGCAACAAAGATCCCAGAATTTTTACAGATAACATTTATCTAATGTCTTGGTTTGAAAAGACAGCTGACTGCTAAGGAAGGCAGGAGCCTTCCTTGAAATGGAAAATGTAAACCCCCTTCCTCCAAATTGCTACAATTTTGAAATTAAGGGGCTCGCAGGCAAAGATACGGGAGTAGAAATAACAGTTCTTTATTAGTAAATAAAATAAAAATTAAAATAAAATATAAAAGTAAAATTTCAGTAATACAAAACAACACTGACAGAGTCAGAATACAACCTGACACCCTGTTGGTCAGGGTGTTGGTAGCAGTCCAATTGAAATGGTGGCTGCAGTCCTCCTGGAGTGACAGATGTGGTTCTGTTGAAGCAGTGATTCTGTAGAAGGGTGTAGTTTTCCTCTGAAGGTCCAGTGTAGATGGGCCTGGTCTTCCTCTGGGAATCCAGTGGAAAATAAAGCTGCTCCTCTAGGATTCCACTGGGAAAAGGCTGCCTCTGTTGTTCCAAATTTCAGATTATATCCAGGTAGGATTGTTCGACTCCTCCTGCTGGGCACAGCATCTCACAATGGGATGATGTAATTTTATTAATCATTTTATCAGTGAGACTCAATGGCCCATTAACAGAAGATATTTCTCAGAGGGAGGATTGCTTGTGGAAGAGATAAAGAAAACTGGTTTTAACAGGTGGAACAGAAACAACAGAAGATAACTGCCCCACCTCTAACAGATGGCTAAAGAATGCACACCCCCAGCCACATCTTGCATTTTCCAACCTAAGCCATCTAATTACACTACTTACCTAAGAGTTCTCTTCTTCATTACTTTTGTACATTGATTTCTGTTGGTAGAGACTCTGAGTTTGCAAGTTTCATTCTGATCTAATGAGGTTTGTAACATTTATCTCTTTTTCTCCCAGTGTAGGAATAGATTTTTTAAAAAAATTTGAAGATGCAAATATATCTCTCTGATCATTTTTTGAAAGTGAAGAAGTCAAAGATGCAGATGGAAGAAGTATGTAATTGGTCATCGTTACAAATTACAGTAATGGCCTAGAATTTGTCTTGTAATGCAAATTTACTTACTTAGAAGAAAACCCAAGAAGTGAAAATCAGTGCTTTGCAATTCCAAATAACTGCATGATAGGTAATTCATAAACTGCTCAGTTTTCAACCAAAAATGACTAAAGCTTTGCTTTCGTTATACTTCTCAGAATCTGAAATGTTGTCAATCCTATCTCAAATGATTAAAAACTTATTCTCTTAGGTTAATTCTATGGCCAGTTTATAATTTACATTCTCAGAAACACAGTTCCAAGGTTTAATATTAAGAAAAGTCAGTACTCCTAAATAACTTATGGTGGTTTTTTTAACTCCTTAAAAGACTTCAGGAAAAATAATACAATCTGTTTGGACACTGATTTATATACCACTAAGATCAACAAAGGTGGTAAACCTGTTTTTTAGAGAAAAGAATTTCAACGTTATTCCCATGAATGGTACCCGAATTCAGACTAACTCTGTTTCTATGTACAACTAATTTATTTAAAGAAACAATAAAAGATAGTGAAAATCTTAGTACCTCTATGTTAATTAACTTTATAGATTCATATAGCAACACAGAGGTTACCAAAAAGTTCAAAGTGAATAGTAACGTACCTCTAAAACTGTACAATAAAAGCTGGACTTTTGAGATTAGTGACTGTGAATTAATCAAAGGTACATTAAAATATTAGAGATCTTATTCTAGGTGACAGAAAATAATGTTTTACTGCCACTTGAATGCATTACAATATTTCCTTTTGTATATACTCATTACATTTGAGACCTTTTTATTAGTCAAAAAGATTAATTTCATGCACTCTTAAAAGTGCCTAAAGTGTATATATAGCTGATAGAACATAATGAGGCTTTTTCCCCTCAAACCATTATACTGTCCAGAGTAAATATGCATTTTCAAAATAGGATCTAAATCCTTATTTACCCAATTGACCAAGTATTGGGTCCTATAAGTCCTATAAGTTCAAGGCTTTTGTTCTGCTTTTCCAAGTGAACATTAGTATAATGCTTTCCAAATGAAAGAAAACTCAAAAATAAGAAATCATGTCTGCTGTATGCAAGGCAGAAAAAACCCAGTCTGTTTTAAAGGGTTTGGGCTTGGGATTTTCAGTCCTTAGGCTGAAGTGTAATGTAAGAATGTCACTCCTAATGTCATAACTTTACTCTTTTTCTTTTTTTGAACTTCTTCAATTCAGAGTTACATACAGAGTTCCCATGTCATGTTTTATATAGCTGTCATAGCAGCCCAGAATTCTTAGTGGTGTTTCATTAAAGTCTACCATCATTCTCAGATCCTTCTCTCACTTAATCGCTGCACCACAATCACAGAGTCTGTATTTTCTCTTTTTCCTAGTTCTTATGCACAGTTCTGTCTAACTGTTCTTTCCTTTAAATTGCACAGATGTCTTAACCTACACTCGTAAAGATGGGAACCCATAGTGCTATCTGGGACTTCACTGAGTTTTTGCATGTGTCTTGCATTATATACTACCATATTTTGCTATTTGTTTTCAGACACAAATGGTATAGAAAACAAGACAAACATTTAGAAATATGCCTTATCGTCAGTAGAAAAATATACCCAGGGAAAAAACTTCCAGTTTCAAGGTAAGTGTGAAAGCCAGGCTGATAATTCTTCTCCTAACATACTTAGCAAGCATGTGTCAAAAAGCTCAGTAACTTATGTTTTTGCAGTAACTGCAATAATCTGCTACTGTATTTTCTCTTCTTTTTTTTAACACAAAACAATGTCCCAAAATAAAATGTCCCAAAATCATTCACAATAACATAATGAAAAACACAGGGAATTGCAAAAACATAGACGAATCTACATGTCCCTGTATATAAGTTTCAGAAATTACTGGTAACAGTTCAAAGCATTCTCAACCTCCACGCAACTTTACACTTGATTTTGCACCTATAAGTATTTCCTCAACTCTTGGACCACGAGCTCTTGTCTTCAAGGCCATGAGTCCATTTTCCTTTTCTACCTGGGCTGCAGTTATTCAGTATCTAAACTTTTTCTGAGTAAAAGGTTTGTTATATTCAGGAGCTAGCAAGGCCCATTATGAATGGTTTTCATAAATGCATAAGCTTCTCACAGGCCCAGCATTCATAACTGTTACTTTCATACATACTGCCACAAAGTAGCACTCTGAAGATGCACCTGAAAGTGGAACTTATTTTCTCAGAGACTTGGAATTAATATTAAGCCTCTCCTTCACTAAGCATGAAAAGCTGATCATTCCAATTAAAAAAGTTGCCCATCTCTAAAAAAATAACAAACACAAAAACAAATACCCATTCTTTTTCTGTCTAGGTGTGGTGGTTTGACAAGGAAATGAGTTTTTGGGAAAGTAGTGGTCAAACCAATCAGTGGCCAGATGTGAATATTGGCACCTGTTGTGGCCACTAGGGACCTGGATACGCCTCTCAAAACACACAGGGGTTAAAGCAGAGCATTCCCGGGGGAACTTCCTCTTTGGGTCCAGTGGGAAAGAGGGATCGTCTGGATGGGGGAGGGGGGTAAGCCATGTGGCCTGTGGTGGAGGTAGGCCAGGACAGAGCCCTGCACAGGAAGGGTGGAGGAACCCTGAGGGACCCTGGGATGTTTTGGGCAGCCCCCCTGGACAGAGACAGAGACAGAGAGACAGAGACAGTCTGTGCCAGCGTGAAATTTGATACTGTGTGCTGGCACCTCAGGCGAGGAGGAGAAAGGGGAGGGCAAGAAGCAAGGTGCCCAGCCACCTGGCCAGCTGTGGGAGTCAGATATTCCAGCAGACAGCAGCTGAGATTTTAACCCCTTGTTAAAATCTCAATGGAAACTTCAAAAAGCTTGGACAATGGAAGCTTCAAAAATACTAATCCTCCCTGATTTGAGGAGAAGAGAGATTGGAGGTGGAAATGGGCAAGTGAAGAGAAAATTTGAGTAAGTGAAAAATGTCAGCAGAAGATGAGAAGTGTCCTAGATGGAGGAGATGACTGGAGTGGCTTTTAGCTGGACTTTTTTTTCTTGCATAGCCACAGGACTAAACTTATTTCTTCCTATAATTTAGAGACTGCATCTAGGGGGAGGCGATAGCTGGGAGCCAAGAAGAGTGCAGTGTGTCAGATGAAGATGTGGAGGGAACAGAGACAGATGAGGAGGGTGAGAAGGAGCCCTCTGCCTTCAGAGGGGAAGGATCTCTGTTCTCAAGACCCCCAGGCCCCAGGGGAGAGAATATGGGGGTGACTGTTGTCCTGAAAGTGAGAGACTGTCACTCTTCTGGAACTGGGCAGAACATCCTTAAAAAAGGAACCTGAGAAGCAGTTTGGATCCATGAATAGTGGTGGGAGCACTGAACATGGAAGGAAGATTTTCACCATGGCAGATTTTCACAGGGTGGTGCCATGGTGTGACATGGAAGCACAGGAGGGTTTGACTGTGTTTCCTGGGGAGGCCTGTGGTGCAAGACCTCTCTCCTGATGAACAGGGAGATGGTTGTGTGTGAGGGGTGGTAATGGACTGAGAATTGAGTGTTTGAGGGGTGGTAGCTGGATTGAGAATGTAAAGTCTTGACTCATGGTGTGATGGAGAAAAAGGGGTGGGAGAGGAGGAGTGGTTTGAAGGATTTCCATTGTGGATTTTGTGTGTGTGGGGTTTTTTTCCCCCTTCTTTCTTTGTGTTGTAGATTTAATAAAGTTGTTTTCCTTTATCCCTGAGATGAAGCCTGCTTTACTCTGTTTTGGGTCACATCTCACAGTAGCCATTCTGGAAAGTATACTTTCATGGGGGCACTGGCATTGGGCCAGGGTCAACCCATGACACTAGGAAAAGTGGAAGTTAACAAGAACTATATTCTCTTTTATCATCAGAGTTTGTAATTTCATAGAACTGGAATATTTCACACTAAGTTTTAGTTGTATTTATCTTTCATCACATGGTACTAGCATTTCAAAATTTCTTAGTTATTGTACTAGTTTACATGTGTGAATGAAGACATTTATTTACACATTTTACACATTCACATGTGTGAATGAAGACATTTATTTTTTTATTTATTGTGGTGTCTCTTTTAGAATACTTCTGTCTAGGCATGTTCTACTCCAAGTTCTCAATTCTACCCTTGCTAGTATGTCTGTTGCCTTGGTCTTCAGTTTGCGTAAAAGCAAGAAAAAAAATACTCTAAGATGCACTACTTTCTTTAACTAAGATGGAAGATAGATGTGTGTCCTCATTCATATAAATGTGAGAAATCAAAACCCTCCATAAAGAAGATACCAGAAGTGAACTTCAGTTATCAATGACTGACTGACATGAAGATATAAAAGCACATCACATAAAACCATGAAAGTTGTGTAAAATTACTTGTCTTACTACACTACTGCAATCTTCAATGCTTTCATATTCTGGATATTGGCCACTGTTCAGAAAAATAAAACAGGAGCTCACAGTGCTGCTGGTGTAGTTTACAAGGAGAGGTGGAAGAAAGACAGAGACACATCTTCATATATTTCTTTTCCAAGGTAGTTTTAGCAATTTATCATGCATATTACACTCTAATAGGACTGTAGCAGTCCTCATCTATGACTTCAATCTCTTTCTAAAGATCTTACACCTTTTCACAGTATTGTGTAATCCTCTCATATAATTCATCTTTCCATAAATTTTAAAATAAGGACTAATTAAAAAAAAAAAAGAAATAAAGAGCCCAAGATACATTTAACATAACCAAGATACATACAACATATTAGGTAAGCCATCTAAAAAATTATTTGCAAGTCCTATTTCTGCAAACATCAAGATGCAAAACGTCTGCATTTTTTGCACCTACACTCCAGGTTTCACTTTTTGAATTAAACCCCACCCCCTACTGGGAGGGAAAACTGCAACTGTAAAAGCTATTGGCAGCATGTTCAATATATAGATTATTTTCTTTACCTCATTTTCATTAGATTCTTTGCTTTTGAATGTGAAACCTAGGTCTTCAGCTTTGCTGTTGGATTTCAATTTTTCTTCTCATTGGTGGATTAATAGAGATTTTCTCAGGCTTGGAATGAATTTCTACTGTATTTGTTCAAGTAAGGAATTGATAGAAGTGGTTAAAGATGCCAGACATGGTACTAGCAGATGCTACACAAACTTCCCTGCAGAGCTCTGTGAATGCATTTCAGTCTTGATCTATAACACCCCTGCTATTCTTAATCTGGGCTTCTCCTGTGCAGGGCATGACAGAAGTTATCTGGTATTCCAACTCTGTGATTGGGCAAATAGCCACTAAGGACTAAATAGATACTCCTGAAGTAATCTTCACTTGTTTAATAAGCCAGTTTTATGATCAAATCTAGATTATGCAGAAATGAAGAGGCATTTTCATTAATCAGTAAATATGAAATTGTTTTTCAGCATCTGGACACAGCAAAGTGGTAAAAACAAGGCTGCACACAAAAACACAGGAAAAAAAAAATAAACCTGGAATGAAGGTATACAAAACCAGTATTTTTTTTTTTTCTATAACTAGACAGTGTCCTTTAATTCCACATAAAATTCCCAGTGGAGAGTTTCAGCTTGTGCTTACAACTGACTCATCCTGAGGAATTACTGGTATACTAGTACTGTTTACTCAATGTATGAATTAGAAAACATTTCAGATATTTTCTCAGTGATAGCAAAAAAAAAAAAAAAAAAAAAGGTTTGAAGTGCTAGAATCTAAAAATAATGGTTATTTAATGAGAAAGCATTTCTAAAAGAAAAATGCTGCCAGNTGCTAGAAGCTAAACATAATGGTTATTTAATGAGAAAGCATTTCTAAAAGAAAAATGCTGCCAGTAGTGCCAGTTTGAAGTGAGCTGGAAGGCTTAGCATTTTCTCTCTATTCTGAGACTGTGGAATACATCAGGAAAGATACAGCTAATATGTAGAAACAGAGCAGCAGCATATCCTCACTACTACAAGCTTTCACAGATCTCTTGAAGTCAGAGATTAGACCATTTACAGCTGCTGAGGATCTATCCCTGGTGCAGTAAGAAAACCATAGAGCAAGTCAGGGGAAAAAAGAATGAATTCCAAATGCTTGTTTTGTAACTGCATGTTGATATTATTTCTTGAAATGCAAATTTAAGCATATTTAACTCTTTTTTTTTCTGTTATCTTTGTAATATGGCACAGTCTTGCATCTTAAAATACAAAATTTTAATAATGATTTAGCAGGTTTCAAAATCTTTAATGAACATATTGCCCTTTTTCTTGGGGAAATTTTTCTGTTACTACATTCAAGATATGAATACTAAAATTCCTTAGATGTTGTGCTAATGACTAACTTATAAACCTTTGAAAATAAAGTATTTGCCGAACAACTGTATATTTACAGTTATATTGGTGCAAACAGTGTCACTGAAATGCAAAATATGATTTCAAGTCCAGTTGTTTTTGAACAAAGTAGAAAGCATTAAAGAGGTATTTGTAGTCAGTACTTGTATGATGAACTACTGGATGCCACCATGGGCAATAAACTGATTATCAGTTATCCATTACCCTAAAGTACAATGGCACAGGCAGTCAGTACCTAGTGTCCTTGGCTAATGAAGACAAATAGACCAAACATAGTGAAATGTAGTAACAAAGTGTGAGGAGGACAAGGCAGCAGAGACAACCTATTGTAGACTGACCACACCCCCTGTTCCTTGAGAAGGTGTGAATGAAGCAGTGAATAGAATTTGTTTTCTTATTAGTATGTTATTGACAGGAAACAGGTAGAGTTAAAATAGCTTTGAAAAACTTTTCATATTTCACATTACTACTGGTGAAGTGCCACAATCACCAGCCTGAGACAAACAGGGTTTAGGGAGCAGTTTTTTGTCTGTTTTTGTTTTTCACAATTTAACTCTATTTTAAGTGGTAATAAAATAATTTTTTCGTAAGTTGAGTCTGTTTTGTCCATTATGGTAATTGCTGAATGATCTGCCTGTCCTTATTTTGACCTTTTCCATCCTATTTTCTCCCAGTAGTCTGGGGAGCAGGAGGACTACAAGAGTGGCTGGATGGGTGTCTGGCTGCAAGCAGAGGTCAGCCCAAAACTTCTTTTATGGACTTGACCAGTTTTAAATGGCTCTCTGTACTTTCTTGGCTACACTGCGACAGATATCAGAAACCTATTAAGAAGGGATATCTGTCTAGGTTTCAGATGATTTTTTCTTTTTAATGAATTGTTTAAGTATTGATGTGTTTTTTATGACAGGAATATAATCAGCGTGGAGAGAGAATACTACTAGGCTGAACTTGTCAAAGTTGGCCTGAAACTAGGGAAGTGAGATTAATTGCAGAAATGCATTTATTCCCCTTAATTAATGTTGTTACATTTTCTGTCAATATTGGTTTTTTGCAACTCATTCCATGATGTATATTAGATTGTAGCTATATTATTAAAAAATTTTGTCGATGTTTTTTATATTAGCATGTGATTTATGTAATTTAAATAGAGTTCAGGTAGTTTTCAAAACTTACAGGCCATTAAATCTACTGAAATATTAGTTACAAAACTCTAAAAGAAAGAGCGGCACCCAGAGGCATTAGTAGGTGTGGTAAAGACCAAATGGGCAATAAATTATCATGCAGCTGCTCATTCACTCCCTTTCCTTCACCAACCAACACTGGATAGGGAGGAGAATTGGAAAAAGAAAAAAAAACTAAAAATCCACATCATAATAATAATGAAGAGTAATAAATTGATATAAAATGAGGAACTAGAAACTAAGAAGTCAAATTGATGGCCAATACAGTTGCTCACTGTCTGCCAACTGATGCCTAGAGTGTCCTTAGGCAGCAACCAGGACCCCCACTTTCTGTACTGAGTATGGTGTTCTGTGGTATGGAATGTCTCCTTGGCCAGTTTGAATGACCTCTGCTAGCCTTGCTCTCCCTGGCTTGTGCAGCCACTCATTGGCAGCATGGGAGAGAGATTATTTGATTACTTTATTATGTCATAATGAACAATAACTACTTATAAGTTTATTAGACACTGATAATGTTATGAATTACTTTGCTCCCAAGACTGTTTCAAAATTAGAATTCCCTATTGCAGAAATAGCAATCCTGGCTTCAATTTCTAGGAAGCACAAGAAAAATGTGCTAAAAGGATCTGTGCTTGTATTTCCAGACAAATTTTGTACTGCTGGTGACTTAAACAAACATAGAGATAACAAAGCAACAGGTGAAGGTAACTGGTCAAAGTAATTTATCTCAAAAGACAAATAGCAAACACTGCATTGCTTATTCTATTTTAGTGAGAATTTGTCTTGAAAATCACCTTCTTTTTTCCTTACTCAGGTTGCTGGTGCAGCTGGAAATCCAGATGAAAAATTACTTAACAATCAGGCCCTGAGACACATTTGTTCAAAACCTGCTTCATCTTCAATGGACACCTGAGGAGAAACTAGTTAAAAGTTTGACAGATTCAACACATGGCAAAGCACCTTTTGTTGGCAGTGCTTTAAATTGCTATGAGGGAAGGTGTATCAGTGAATCAGAGGTCAGCACAGGGAAAGAAAAAGCCACTGTTAGTTCCATGTTAGAAAAAAAGTGTTATATACAAATCCCAGAAATTCAAAAAACAGACACATTTTATAAATTAATTTTAAAAATTCTTATACATCTTAAATCTCAAATCTAATACATCTATCTGTGGAAACATATATATTCTAAGAATGATTTTATGTGTAGCACAAGTTTCACATGAGATAAAAGGACAGATTATCCAGTTCCTACTCTCTGACCTTCAGAAGAGTCAAATTTAGATTCTGTAGATGCAGGAGAATAAATAAGTTTGGGTTTAAATCACAGTTGGATAAGATGATGAACAAGATTCTAAGATGTGCTCAGATGTGACAGTAAAGGTGTGTACTTAATGACACAAAGAGGCTTTTAGAGTCTTCTTTCTTACATCCCACTGATATACATCAATGCAAAAAATGTCCAGAACTATTCAAGTGCAAGTTCATCAGATTTAATGAAGTATGGATTAGACTCTGAACAAAAAGGATCATATGTCTGAAATGTATCTGAAAGAATAACAAAAAACAAAACAAATCAAATTGCCTGAATGACTCTACCATAATGGTGATAACCACTTAGTAGCTTTGGGGTAGCCCTTCTACCATTTAGAAATTGCTTGGACTTAAGATGTGTTTAAATATTTGGCCATATATAATAAAAATTATGATTATTAAGGGGTCTGTGAGTGTGAGGCACTTAATTTCGTTTTCAGTTCCCAGTCTTTATTCAGTAACTCCCTTCAGAAAGGGGGGATAGAGATTATAGATATAACACTCTCTTTAGATTAAGTAATTAGATATAGGTTGTCAGGTCAATTGCATTCTAGAATGTATAAAAAACATTCTTCTACAGGTGTCCTGAATTCTGTCTTTTCTCCTGGAGGATACTGTCACATCACCCACTCTTCAAGAGACAATGAGTATGAGAATCAAAGCAAACCTACAGCTCTCCACCCCCTTCTCCTGGATAGAAAGAGGCCTCTATAGACAAAAATATGCACAGGAAAACCTATCTAAAGACAAAATAAAATTTGTATTTTGTTCATTTGGATCAAAGAGCATAAGCCTGCCTCAAGGTCCTCAAAAATGAGAAGGAACCAACCAGCTGTGTTTCATTCTCCATTCTGTTATTCTGATAGGAAACCCAGATTGTTTTGTGTGCAGAACCCACCCTTACATTCTGGTTTTAAAAGGTTTTTTTCATGGTTAAGTATGCTCAGTGATTTCATTATTAGTCAGTTTCATTTTTTGTATGTGTGAAGGAAAAGTTCATATTATTTGGCAAAAAGGAATGCAAATATAAGGAATTATTTATCCCTTTTGACTAATCAGCTAATGAATTTGCTAGGGGAGAAGCAGGGGCAACACAAAATGACATTTTATTTTCATTGCAATCTAACTAAAATTGTTGCTTGTCTCACAACTGCAATGAGTCAAGAAACTTGCTTACATTTCTTTGTACTCAAATTATACCAATTTATACCTGACAACAATTCAGGCACACTTGCATTCCAAAGAGTAAAAAACTCCAAAGTATATTTTAAAGCTCTTTTCAAGTTTGACTTACTGTCTTTTTGAGTTCTAGCCCCTGCTTGACAAAGCTTTCTGACTTACCTGAATGCTGATGTAAAGAATGCAATTATTTGACCAGGTAGGAAAGCTGTACCAAAGGCCTGTGGTGTTCTACAGCCACAGGACAGGTATGAATATATGTGCAGTTACATGATGGGTATGCCTTCATGCTAGAGAGGATAATTGATGGACAGCAACCACACTGCCAGCCCAGTACCTTGGTAAACTCAACCTTCTTTGAGCCTGGATTTCTCTCCAAAAGATACAGGTCTGGCTGCAGTGCAATAACCTGGTAGTGCTCTCCTCAGAAATAGTTGGGAGCCAGAAACACATTGTGGAGATGTGCAGGGAGTGTGTTCCAGTCGATCTGTGTGTCAGAGAATTAGGAGGTGAGGTGTGAGGAGCGAGTGTCACAGTCACAGCATGGGAACTTCACAGGCTTTTCTTCTGGAAAGAGAAAAGATTAATGGTTACAAGCAGCTTTCCTTTCTGGAGGCAAATCTGAACAATAAGGCCTGTTCTCATATGCCTAACTCCAATCTTACAGAGGAGACTGCAATTAGTATTTTCAGTGAGGCTATGAAGGCTGTGCTTGCAAAAGGCAGACTCCATCCAGAAAGCATGATAGAGAAGGCATGAGAAAAGATTGGCTATATTACAGGTTCCACTATTAACTCAGAGCTCATTTAAATTGTTTATAATAATATTACACTAAATTGTCCAAATATTGTAACAAGTGGGCAATGATTATTTTAGGAAAAAGCAGGTTTTGTGAAGGTAGTACAAATAAAAAAAATATTCACCTGCCTCTTCTCAATAATCATAATGCAATTTACATGCTCTGGCATATGCATTATTAATAAAAATAACATTAGCAGTTATAGGAATCATCCAGTTTTAATAAACTTCGCAATACTTACGTTTTCAAATAAAATCAATAGCAGGTGGGTTCAGCAAATATAGGACACTTTTTTCCCTAGTGTCTTACATGGGGGGTGTATTCTATTCCTATCTGATGGGGCAGTTACCATCTGTTAATTGGGCAGTTTTCTTTATCTCTTCCACAACCCATCCTCATTCCAGAGAGATATATTCTGGAGTGGGCCAGAATTATATTAATGGGCCTTTGAGTGCCGCAGCATGACTGATAAAATTACATCATCCCATTGTGAGAAGCTCTGCCCAGAGGGAGGAGCCAAGCATTCCTAACTGGATATAATCAGAGATCTGGAAAACCACAGTCAGGCTTCTCCACTGAATTCCCAGAGGAAGACCAGGCCCATTACACCACCACTTGATCTTCAGAGGAAGACTACACCCTTCTACAGAATCACTGTTTCAACAGAACCACATCTGTCACTCCAGGAGGACTGCAGCCACCATTTCAATTGGACTGCTACCAACACCCTGACCCACAGGGTGTCCAGTCATGTTCTGACTCTGTCAGTGTTGTTTTGTATTACTGCATTGTTTATTTAATTTTTATTTTCTTCCCTGTTATTCCTGCTCCCATACCTTTGTCTAAGAGCCCTCTTAATTTCAAAATTACAACAATTCGGAGGGAGGGGGGTTACATTTTCCATTTCAGGGGAGGCTCCTGCATTCCTTAGCAGATACCTGTCTTTTCAAATTAAGACAGCTAGGTGTCTGAGGACACCTAGTTTAACTGTGTTGTCACATCAAAGACGTACAATATTTCATCTTGAGAATAATCGTCACAATCTTAAATTATATATTAATTCTATTAAATTCTATTTTAAATATTTAAATATTTAAATTTCTCTATTTCAGTCATAATTTTATGGATTTGCTGTATAATGGTTTTATTCATTTACTATGACCAAAATTTCTTGCAAGCATAAAGCAATTATTTCCCTTTTACGGCATCTAATCTAAGGATCTCAAAAAGTTAAAAACAGTAAGCTATTTAATTCTAACAACATTGCCATGATTTGACAAAGGTTATAACAGTTTCACTTCAGCAACCAGCAAAATGCCTTATCCTCTGATGTGAACTACAATTGCTGACTGAAAGGTCTCAATAGAATAAAATTTTGGGTGTTTTTCTACCCTATGCTCAGCAGTTTCTATTAGCCAGTTGTAGACTATTTGGGATCTTACAAAGTCAGACATTAAATTACTTCAGAAAAGACATATGTTTATCTAGAAGGGGTCAGGAGTCATGGTTTTCTGCAGAAGGCATAGACTTAAAAAAGAGAAAAATTTGGATTTAGTCTAGACTATGCATGTTTGGCCAGATGTTCTTTTCATGTTAGCAAAATTAAATAGCCATAGAGTTTGTTACTATTACATTCTGGGACCCCTTAGTACAATTATTGTACTAGTAATTTAACTGTTACCCCATGAACTTGAAAGTGCTAGCTTAAATTGCTAGCACATGTCAATATCTGTGTGTTTATAAAAGACATGATAAAGCTTGTGCTTTTGGCAAGCACTTCAAAAAACCAGGTTCACCAAGCATACATTATGCATAGCTAATTATAGAATCAACTACATTTGCAAAATACAGGAGTGCAACAGATGGCATTCTTGAAACATCCTGATCTGCATTGAGTAAAAACCCCGAATGTCTCAGAAGTATGCTCAAAAAGCCATCCCATTTCTGTAAGAAAAGCAAAAACAGTCTTCCAAACTGTTCCCAGTATATCAAAAGCATGGCATTTTGTATAAATCTAGAATCACAGTTTACAATTCTCAGTCATCCTGCACACACTTTGCAGCACTACTGTATCCATAATTTAAAGCCCATTTAAAAGGCTATCCTAAAGGCCTTAAATCTAGTTTCTACTACTACTACTACTACTTAGACCTAGTTTCTACAACTTTCAGTTTTGTTCCATGCCTGCATTGGACAAAAACCTCCTGAAGTATCTAATCTTTTCTGAGAAAGAGGGAAAAAAAAGGTACATATTATACATTTTGTACAAACTGAAACCTTTGGCTAAACTATGGGGTATGTTTTCTCAAGGGCACAGTAATCTCTTTCTGAGAGGCAAAGCTCACAGGAAAAAAGTGACACCTTGCTCATGCTGCATTTTGATCCACTCTAATATATAACAGCCTCTCAATGGTGTTGATGGATCACATGATATACAAAACCACACAGACCCCTCCTTTCATTCTGTCTTCAGACTCTTCCTTTTCCTGTCTCTCTGATTTGGAATTTATTGAGAAACTACATAGAATAGATGGTACACAATTATATAACTTAGCACATTTAATTTATGCATTTTAATTACTATAGCTTTTCAAAGTTTTATAATTGTATATGCCATTTAGACCTCATACTATTTAGGAATGCCAGACCATGGCTCCTTAGAAAGACAGCTGAGAGGTCACTAAAGCTTAATCAGCTTCACAATCACAGCACAGTTCATTCCCTGAAAGAACTCTTCCCTGTCCTCTTCAGCTCCAAAAGCCACACAACATTAAGATCAGAAGAATGACCTCTCTAGTTTACAGTTCTGACTCAGCTCCTGGGACAATTTTCTAAAGATCTGTCAGTGTGTGAGCCATGTACTAAGATCCTGAAAAACAGTGTACAGAGTGATCATGAATCATCATGGCAGAACTAAGCAAAAGACAAACAGTGTGATGCAAGTGTGAGCAGAAGAAAGATGGAATGGGGAAAAAAATAAGTGTACAACTGTACAGGTGAAAGGGGTTTTACTGCATCCCTCTCCTTTCTCCTAAACCATTTTTTGGCAACTTTTTTTCTGTTTTCCTGCTACTTTGTGCCTCCTAAAACCCTTCAATGCAAATCTTGATATTAAAAAAAAAAAA